>ML681966.1:67727176-67763487 GCA_007922195.1 Podocnemis expansa
ACCTCTACCTCCCTGATCAATTCTTCCCTGTTTGTGAGCAGCAGGTCGAGAGGTGCAAGGCCCCTAGTTGGTTCCTCCAGCATTTGTACTAAAAAGTTGTCCCCAACACACTCTAAAAACTTCCTGGATTGCCCATGCACTGCTGTATTGGCCTCCCAGCAGATGTCAGGGTAATTGAAGTCCCCCATGAGCACCAGGGCCTGTGATCTACAAGCTTCCACTAGTTGTCCATAGAACACCTCATCCACCTCCTGCTTCTGGTCTGGTGGTCTATAGCAGACACCCACCACAACATCCCCCTTGTTGCTTTCCCCTCTCAATGTAACCCACAGACTTTCTACTGGCACGCTTCCACTTCCATAATGGAGCTCTGAGCAGTCATAGAGCTCTTTTACATATAGTGCTACTCCTCCCCCTCTTCTTCCCTTCCTGTCTTTCCTGAACAGTTTATACCCATCCATGGCAGAGCTCCAGTCATGCAGACTATCCCACCATGTCTCCGTTATTCCTATGATATCATAGTTCCTTGTCTGCACTAGTATTACCAATTCTTCCTGTTTATTTCCCAGGCTCCTTGCATTAGTGTATAGGCACTTAAGATACCCGGTCACTTGCCCTACTTTGTCAGTTTGGTTTTCAATTCTATTACATATACCTCCTCGCATTTTTTCTTGGAGTCCTCCTCCCCCACTCTCCTCATGTGTTGGCGCTTCAGTGGAACATTTAAGACAATTATTTGATTCACCCCCCATGTTCCAACTACCTTCTCTTTTATTCCTGGTACTAGAGTCCCAACAACCCCCAAGTTCCATCCCTTCCCCCAGATCTCCCACATTGTCACTTACCTTTGGGCTTTGGTCTCCTTCCCCCGTTGAACCTAGTTTAAAGCTCTCCTCACTAGGTCAGCCAGTCTGTGCCTAAATATGCTCTTCCCCTTCCTGGACAGGTGAAGGCCATCTCTGCCTATCAATCCTCTGTCCTGAAACAGAACTCCATGGTCAAGGAAGCCAAATCCCTCCTGACCACACCATCTTCTCAGCCAAGCATTCACCTCTAGGATGCATCTGTCTCTCCTCAAGCCTCTAGCCTTGACTGGAAGGATAGAGGAGAACACCACCTGTGCTCCAAACTCCTTCACCCTCGCTCCCAGAGCCCTGAAGTCACCTTTGATCTGCTGAGGATCAACTCTTGCAGTATCATTGGTACCCACATGGATAAGAAGCATGGGGTAGTAGTCTGAGGGGCAGATGATTTTTGACAGCCCCTCCATAACGTCTCTGATATGGGCACCTGGCAGGCAGCATACCTCCCTAGAGGCCTTGTCAGGGCGACAGATGGGTGCCTCCATTCCTCTCAGGAGGGAGTCCCCAATCACCACAACCCTACGTTTCCTCTTAGGTGAGGTGGCTGTGATCTCCCCAGCCTCTGGGGTTTATGGTCTCTCCTCTACCTCCTTCATCGTGTCCAGCACCGCATAACGGTTCCTCACCACAATGGATGGTGGGATGTGAGCAGGTGTAGAGCACTGTCTGCTGCCAGAGGTGACGAGCTGCCAGTGTCCTCCCTCTGCCATAGGCATCCCATCCATTTCCAGAGCTGTGGTAGTAGCCCTTGGCACTGGGATAGGGACCTCCTCTTTGCAGGTCTCATCGTGGACACTGCCAAGGAACTTTTCCAGGGCATAGATACCCCTGAGTCGTGACACCTCCTCCTGTAACTCTCCTACCTGCTTCCGGAGAGATGCCACCAGAAGGCACCTATCACATAGGATCCAGTGGATCCACTTTCTTCCTTGAGTCTGAATATGCAGGATAAAAACCTAGAATGGAGTAGCATGGACCCAGAGCCTACCGTCCTCTGTCTTACAAGGCCAATATTCCCTCTTACAGCCTTAAAAGTCTGTACTTCAGCACTTCTTTTAGATATTCTTGAACACAAGGAGCTTGTGACATAAGACTAACAAATACCCCAAATATTTAACTTCATTAAGAGAATCTGACATGCAAGTCCAACTTGATTGAAATCAGTATGAAAGAGGTTATGGTAGCACAACAGAAACAGACTAAACTCTTGGTAGAGATAGATAATAAGATTGCAAGAGACCAAAATGGACAGCAAGTGCCAAGATTAAAACTGGGCTTCAATAAATACAAAAGGGAAATGTGGGACTTGTGCAGATCTGAACAGGAAATGTTTGAAGCTTTTCTTACCATGAATCCTGATAATGATTCTTTATACAGACTTTACTATTTATTTTTTTTATTCTTATCATTTTACCCGAGAAAGCCAGATACATCACTTCAATTTCTTGATATTTCTGGCATTTGTATGCCACTGGATGACTAAACAAAAAGAAAAAAGTCCTCCACAGTGGTTGATCCAAGTTGGGAAGTATTACATAAAAGCAGCATAAGCTTAAGAAGACTTTAGGTTAAAATGGAAGAGGTATTTATAGGACTGAGTCAACAAATCAGCTTCAATACCACCATACATTTGTTTTGGGACCATCTGTAAGTCTATTTCTGGATTGTTTAATCACATTTATAGGGACTGACTCTCCTCTCACTTCTATCACTGTAAACCATAAGGAGCTCCAGTTTAGTTTTACTGCTATGAGTGGCATAACTGAGAGGTGAATCAGGCCTAGAGAACATGAAATCATTGCCATTTTTAAACACTGCTTTAATTTAAAGTGATAAAATAGTTCACAAGACAAATAAAAATCTGGCTAAGTCAAACTATGAGTTTTGGATAAGATCCACAATTGATGTCAATCAGCATGGCTTTATTGAAGTCACTGAGGAAATCCTGATTTATACCAGGTGAGGATCTGACCCAACAGCCTGATGTTGGTAGGTACCCTCACTGCCACTGAGCTAGATGAATAATACACAATTTCTGTGAGTCATCACTTGACTTTGTAAAAATGAATTTATTTCAGCCTTGTGTTCCAAGCCAAGCCACGCCTCTTTTCTGTTTGCACTCAGTGAGTGTTGGAGATCATAAACTTTCCCTGAGCTCGAAGTCTCATGAATAAGTATTCACAGAAACATTTAAAATTTGCTTGGGCAAGACTCTGCTTGCATGTACAGCCAACTGTAAGACAAAAATGACATCATGTGACTTGTCTTACATGTTATAACTCACCATAATAGCCTGAGCAGCTAAGATAGAATAGTCAAAGAACTATTTACACTCAGCCTTAACAGCACTGTGCGAGCTCCAATGCTTGTAACTTCCACCAACAGAAAGTTGGTCCAATAAAGATTACCTCACTTACCTAATCTCTCTAATAGCCTGGGACAAACATGTCTACAACACTGCAAACAACATATTCAATGCACATCACTCAACAAGTTCATCAAAAATTAATTTTGGATGATGAAAACATTGGAAGAAATCATGACATGCAGAAATATTCCACAAACAGGAAAAGAGACTACATTAATTTGATAAATTACTTATTGCAGATGACTCACATTTACTTAACCAGCAGTTACATTGTGAAAGCTTAGGAGCTATGGGGAGGTGGGATTGATTATAAGGAATGCTCCCTAGCAGAAATGTAAACAGAGTCTATTTCCTACCCTATATGAGAGCCCATCTAATGATCATTCCCAAAGAGCTTCCACCACCATCCAGCTTCCAGAAGGTTAATACTTTACTATGAGAAATGTCATTCACAGCATGAGGGAAGACATGACCATAATCAAGGTGGAACAGTCTAATGCAGAGATTACCTTTCAGCAGCAAACAAGGTCTCAGTTTCCTTGCAGATTATTCAGTCCTCTGAGGTGCTAACAGACTCACGTCGCACTAACTTCAGTATGAGCTGCAGGTGCACAGCACCTCACAGATAGTACTCTGTACTTTACAGGATTGAATCCTACATGCCAAACTCAGAGGAGAGTCTACACTGGTATAACTCCTATCTTCTTCTAGGCCCCTTAGCAGGTATATTACACAAACTTAGACTGTTGAAACTGAGTTCTGATCTACAATACAGATCTGCAGTTGTATAACTAAGTCATCTAAGAAAGTGAAACATTCACACTCATGAGCAACCTAGTTATACCAACCTACCCTTCCATTTAGACAGCAGCATGTCTTCTCCCACTGATACAGTAACTGCTCTTGGGGAGGTAAATTAATCTTGTCCCCAGGAGAGCTCTCTCCTGTCAGTATAGAGCATCTTCATTAGAATGCTAGAGTGATGCACTGGTTCAGCATGTCAATTGAAGACTTGCTCTGATTCAGACCTCACTTACACCAGGATAAAATCTATTCAATTCCATCCAGCTACTGATTACCCTGCTATAAGTAAAGCCAAAAACAAACCAGTTATTCTCCCTTAGTTCTACTTACATACACAGGATGCAATTAAGAAAAGATAATGTGCAAAGTGATGTTAGACTCTCTTAGACCTATTTACACCCACTCTACCCATAACTAAGGATGTCGTTTGCCCACCAAAAAGAATAGAGGAATAAGGTGTGCTAAAGTAGGATAAAAGCTACTTTGCCATGCATGTTTTGACACCCTCATCAAGCTTGTTATATAAGTTCCACCAGCTTAAACTACTCCTTTATGTGGTAAAATCAGTATAAGGGGTCAGAAGGAGTCTGATTGCAAGAGACTCTGATGCCTCTGTACACAGCACCTCTGAATACAACCCTAAGGATTGACAGATATCACCAAAATTGTTGCTACTGCCATATGCAACACATGCTATTTTCATTTTTTTCATCTGATTTTGGGCCTGAACCACCTTCCTGTCATTATAAAGGCTGGAGGAACAGACTCTACCATTTTTCCTGTATATTCAAAGACTATTCCACACAGCAAGTAATAAATCATGGCGGGATATACAGTAGTCTTCAGAAAAGCATAATTTGGGGGATCAGCCTATTGGCAGTATATGAGTACTTTCTACTCAGCAAAACCAGGTATCGTGTGTGATGCTTTTAAAAAACAGTCATTCCTCCGTGTAGGTAGAATAACAAGTTTTACCCTAGAGAATACTCAAGTGACAGACCAAGTAGTGCTAAGAGAAACTTTGAGCAGTAGTGTGATTTCCTCAGCCATTATCAGATGCACTCCCATGACTAAAATGCATTTCTCAGGAGAGGGAAAAAAGCCAGCTGAGCTTCTAACTAATTTACAAGATTTTTTTTCTCCTTTGGAAAAGGGCAAACAGAGCAGTAGGTGGAAAAATTAACTTTATAGAGATCAAACTCTCAAAACTCAAACTGACATGAAACAGTTATAGTGGAAGCATAATGCACTAGTCACAGAACAAGAGGCAAGGGCTGTTATCTTCAATGGAACCATGCCGCTTTTCATCAGTGAAGAGTTGCATCCTACTGTCAGACTACAGTTTCTATAGTAAACTAATAAAAAATTGTTATTTGTCAGAATTTTGATTCATTCCCTCATGTATGTATTTCTGAACTACTAGGATACCAAAAAATAATTCTCAGTGCATTACCACTTATAGATGATAATACTAGAATGTGTTTCCATAGCATCCTCCGTGCGAAGACAACAAAATTCATTATAGATCATATCAAGCCAGGTTTACATAAGCTGATGATCTGGCCCATTAATTGCAGTAATTAGGTTTCTAAAACCTCCACTCAGATAAATAGGGATTATTATGCTCATTTTATAGATGGAGAAAAATTGAGAAACTTATAGTGCATTAGTAGCAATCTCATGATTTCCAGGATCCATTCTGTGTTTACTAGGTCATTTCTCCAGATACTTGTAGCTTTGTCATTGTATGTTGTCAATGCATTTATGTTCCTTGGGCCATTTGGTAGAATATGCAGTTGGCAGAAGAGGCACATGATCAAAATCAAATCCATGGTCAAGCAACTCTTTCACATTTAAACTACATTTTTTATTCTGTTGCAATCCTCATAGCTTCAGTCATCTCTACCTAGGCCTCTGTAGGTTTTGAATACTTGTATTCTAGTCATATCTCATGGTTTCTGTTTCTCTCTTAGCACAGCATTGTAAAATGGCATTCTTTCAGCACAGATCTTTTTGAATGACACAAAGAAAGAACCTGAGATGTATAATAAGCAAGTATTAAAAATTACTCAGTGGGGCACATTTTTTGGTAAATTCAGGATGTTACAATAACACTGAAAAGGGCACAGCATCCCATTTAAAAAAATCTGTTTGGATTAGGTGTTTTGGCTCATTTGTTACAAGCAACACTGAAGATTATAAGAACAGAAAGCAATGGGGGAAAAATACATCCCTTTCAGAGTGTTTACATTGTGCATTAGACAGCATATTGTATGTGTTTTGCTATTTTCCCTGTGCAGTCAGTTTTAGTCACTCTCCCTGTTGGGTGTGATGGGGAAAAATTCACAAAAGTAACAGGAGAGATGTTATATTTCAAACTTCAGAAGGTGAAAGAACAGTCAGGAGCATGTTTTCAAGTATGGCTACTGATTCCAGGTGCTTACATACAGTCATGTTAGTATCTCAAACTGAAAACACTCAGAAACAAAACAAAATGAGAAACTACATTTGAAAATGTGGGAGTTTCTGGGTTAAACACTAGAAATGTCTGTGTGGGTATATGTCTTTAAATATTGCCAATCCTATTTAAGAGGCAGTAGAGAACTCAGAGGATTTTGGGAGGAAGAAACAGAGAGGTGGGAAGCAATAGAATTTGGGTCCAAATGGGAGCAGTTGTTTATAATGAAAGGAAGTGTTAATGTTAGAAATACCTGTACAGTAGATAAACTACACACTAAGAGCTGAACAAATTGGCTAGGCCTGAAATAAAAAGAACTCTGTTTTTAAAATATAACAGAATGAACCCTGCTGTGAACTACAAGACGCTGAAGAATCCTGCTTTGAACTACAAAAAGAAGTACTAGTAAGAAGAATCTTGCCTTAGCACAGCAGTAAAAGAATTCTGCTTTGAAATACAAGTTGGGGAAAAATCCTATTGTACTGTGAGATAAAATGAAGTAAGAATGTGCTTCCAAAAACAAAGACAAAGCTGGATTTAGGTACTTGAAAAGGAAGAAGGCAGAAATCCAACAAGAGGTTTAAGGTTGAGCGAAGTGATGTCTCGAGGATGTTGCATAGGATTGAAAGCCAGGAACTTCTCACTCCTGACTTCCCATTGAGTCAGTTTGTACCCTTACTAAATTACTTAACTTACCTATTTCAATTTCTGCATCTGTAAAACTCAGGTGTTCATTCTTACCTGCTTCACAAGGATGTTGTGGGTTACAAAGTTTATACGGTGCTTTGAAGATGTAAAGCATTACACACATGTTAAATAATATTATATTTATAATTGATTTTATAGTACAAAACAGGAAATAAAAGGTTGATTTCAAACAGAAAAGATAAAAGTATGGAAATGGTAACAAACCAACTTCTGAGGAGTAAAGGCTCATGAATTAAAGAAGAAAGAAAACGGATATTCTTTTCAGAGTTCCTCTTGCTTCTATGTGAACCACATGGAATATCTTGCAATAATATAAACTCATTCAAGCTTGCAAACAGAGGGCTGCAAACAGGGGAGTTTGCGAGGGAAGGAGTTGGTGCCAGGTGCATCCTAGGTACGTGATTTGCTTGTGTCTTTTTCCCTACAGGTGATTTGCTGACTGTGTGTTTGTGTCTTTTTCCCTACAGGTGACTGCTGTTAGTTGTGGGACTGTGCTTGTGTGATTGGGTGGGGGCTGTTTGCACCATTGTTCCCTGACCACCTTTAATCACCAGCTTCTAGCAGCCTTGTGACTGGCCTGCCCGTGTGTGACTAACAAGGGGCAAGGGCTGACCTAGGCAGAGAAGGCTTTAAAAGCCAGTAGCAGAGCGACCAGGGGACTGCAAACAGGGGAGTTTGCGGAGGCCACAGTGGTGAAGAGGAGCCACACTGCTTGTGCCAGTGCCCCTTCTGTTTCCTTTGCCTCTGTTTGTAGCCAGACAGATTGTCTGACCATGGATATCTCCACCCAGATCCTGGTGTGGATTTGCAGGGACTGTGGCCTTCATTTTCCTGCCACTGATGATCAGGCTAGGGAGATGAATCTATGTGATAGGTGCCTTCTGGTGGCATCTCTCCGGAAACAGGTAGGAGAGTTACAGGAGGAGGTGTCACGACTCAGGGGAATCTATGCCCTGGAAAAGTTCATTGACAGTGTCCACGATGAGATCTGCAAGGAGGAGGTCCCTATCCCAGTGCCAAGGGCTACTGCCACAGCTCTGGAAACAGATGGGATGCCTATGGCAGAGGAAGGACACTGGCAGCTCGTCACCTCTGGTAGCAGACAGTGCTCTATGCCTGCTCACATCCCACCATCCATTGTGGTGAGGAACCGTTATGCGGTGCTGGACACAATGAAGGAGGTAGAGGAGATGTCCTCCACCCCAGAGGCTGGGGAGATCACAGCCACCTCACCTAAGAGGAAACGAAGAATTGTGGTGATTGGGGACTCACTTCTGAGAGGAATGGAGGCACCCATCTGTTGCCCTGACAAGGCCTCTATAGAGGTATGCTGCCTGCCAGGTGCCCATATCAGAGACGTAACGGAAGGATCATCAAAAATCATCTGCCCCTCAGACTACTACCCCATGCTTCTTACCCATGTGGGTACCAATGATACTGCGAGAGGTGATCCTCAGCAGATCAAAGGTGACTTCAGGGCTCTGTGAGCGAGGGTGAAGGAGTTTGGAGGACAGGCGGTGTTCTCCTCTATCCTTCCAGTCAAGGCTAGAGGCTTGAGGAGAGACAGATGCATCCTAGAGGTGAATGCCTGGCTGAGAAGATGGTGTGGTCAGGAGGGATTTGGCTTCCTTGACCGTGGAGTACTGTTTCAGGACAGAGGATTGATAGGCAGAGATGGCCTTCACCTCTCCAGGAAGGGGAAGAGCATATTTAGGCACAGACTGGCTGACCTAGTGAGGAGGGCTTTAAACTAGGTTCAACAAGGGAAGGAGACCAAAGCCCACAGGTAAGTGACAATGTGGGAGATCTGGGGGAAGGGATGGAACTTGGGGGGTGCTGGAACTGTGGCACCAGGAATAAAAGAGAAGGTAGTTGGAACATGGGGGGGGGAATCAAATAATTGCCTTAAGTGCTCTACTGAAGCCCCAGTACATGAGGAGAGTGGGGGAGGAGAACGCCAAGAAAAAATGCGAGGAGGTATATGTAATAGAATTGAAAATCAAAATGACGAAGTAGGGCAATTGGCCGGGTATCTTAGGTGCCTATACGCTAATGCAAGGAGCCTGGGAAATAAGCAAGAAGAATTGGTAATACTAGTGCAGACAAAGAACTATGATATCATAGGAATAACGGAGATGTCGTGGGATAGTCTGCATGACTGGAGCTCTGCCATGGATGGGTATAAACTGTTCAGGAAAGACAGGCAGAGAAGAAGAGGGGGAGGAGTAGCGTTATATGTAAAAGAGCTCTATGACTGCTCAGAGCTCCATTATGGATCTGGAAGCATGCCAATAGAAAGTCTGTGGGTTACATTGAGAGGGGAAAGCAACAAGGGGAATGTTGTGGTGGGTGTCTGCTATAGACCACCAAACCAGAAGCAGGAGGTGGATGAGGTGTTCTATGGACAACTAGCAGAAGCTTCTAGATCACAAGCCCTGGTGCTGATGGGGGACTTCAATTACCCTGACATCTGCTGGGAGGCCAATACAGCAGTGCATGGGCAATCCAGGAAATTTTTAGAGTGTGTTGGGGACAACTTTCTAGTACAAATGCTGGAGGAACCAATTAGGGGCCTTGCACCACTTGACCTGCTGCTCACAAACAGGGAAGAATTGATCAGGGAGGTAGAGGTAAATGGCAAGCTAGGCAGTAGTGACCATGACATGGTTGAGTTCAGGATGCTCATTAAAGGAAGGAAGGAAAGAAGCAAAACAAAAACCCTGGACTTCAAAAAAGCAGATTTTGGCTTCCTCAGGGAACTGATGGGCAGGATCCCTTGGGAAGCTAATCTGAAGGGGAAGGAGTCCAAGAGAGTTGGTTATATCTTAAAGAAACCCTGCTAAGGGCACAGGAAGATGCCATTCCAATTAGGAGAAACAACAAACATGTGAGGCAGCTGGAATAGCTTAGCTGAAAACTCTGCTCTGAGCTTAAACATAAAAAGGAAGCTTACAGGAAGTGGAAGCTTGGTCAGATGACCAAGGAGGCATATAAAGATATTGCTAGGGACTGCAGGGATAAAATCAGAAGGGCCAAAGGACAAATGGAGTTGCGGCTAGCAAGGGATGTAAAGGAGAACAAGAAGGGGTTCTACAAGTATGTTAATAACAAGAAGAGGATCAGGGATGGTGTAGGTCCCTTGCTGAATGGGGCAGGCATCCTCATGACAGAGGATGAGGGAAAAGCTGAAGTGCTCAATGCTTTTTTTGCTTCAGTTTTCACAGGCAGGGTCAGCTCCCAGCCCACTACCATGGGTATGGCAGATGGGAGAGAAGAAGAGAGGCCCTTGGTGATGGAAGGTCAGGTTAGGGACTGCTTAAAGAAGCTGGATGTACACAAGTCCATGGGGCCGGACGAACTGCATCCAAGGGTGCTAAGGGAAATGGCCGATGAGATAGCAGCACCACTGGCCATTATCTTTCAAAACTCATGGAGAACAGGGGAGGTGCCAGAGGATTGGAAAAAAGCAAATGTAGTGCCTATTTTCAAGAAAGGGAAAAAGGAGGATCCGGGGAATTATAGACCAGTCAGCCTCACCTCAATCCCTGGCAAAATTATGGAGCAGATTCTTAAAGAATCCATCCTCAAACACTTAGAGGAAAATAAAGTGATCAGGAGCAGTCAGCATGGATTTACCAAGGGTAAATCATGTCTGACCAATCTCATTTCCTTCTATGATCAGATGACTGGTTTTCTGGATGCAGGAAGAACCGTTGATGTGATATACCTTGATTTTAGCAAGGCTTTTGATACAGTTTCCCACAGCATTCTCATTGGCAAATTAAGGAAGTATGGGTCGGATAGGTGGACTCTAAGGTGGATAGAAAACTGGCTAGATCAACGGTTTCAGTGTGTAGGAATCAATGGTTCCATGTCTAGCTGGCAACCAGTCACGACTGGTGTGCCCCAGGGGTTGGTCCTAGGGCCGTTTCTGTTCAACATTTTCATCAATGATCTGGATGATGGAATAGACTGCATTCTCAGTAAGTTTGCGGATGACACCAAGCTGGTGGGAACAGTAGACACGTTGGAGGGCAAGGACAGGATTCAGGGAGACCTAGATAAATTGGAACAGTGGGCCAATAAAAATCTTATGAAGTTCAATAAGGACAAGTGTAAAATCCTGCATGTGGGACGGAAAAACCCCATGCACTGCTACAGGCTGGGGAGTGATCAGTTAAGTAGCAGCAGTGTAGAAAAGGACCTGGGGGTCATGGTGGATGGGAAGCTAGATATGAGTCAGCAGTGTGCTCTTGCTGCCAAAAAAGCCAGTGGCATACTGGGCTGCATCAAAAGAAGTATTACCAGCAGATCAAGGGATGTGATCATTCCCCTCTCTTCTGCACTGGTGAGGCCACATCTAGAGTACTGTGTTCAGTTTTGGGCTCCCCACTACAAAAAGGACAGGGACATGCTAGAGAGAGTTCAGCGGAGGGCAACCAAAATGATTAAAGGGCTGGAGCACAAGCCCTATGAGGAAAGACTGAAAGCATTAGGCTTATTTAGTCTGCAGAAGAGAAGATTGAGGGGGGATTTGATAGCAACCTTCAACTACTTGAAGGGATGCTCTAAGGAAGATGGATCTCGACTGTTCTCGGTAATAACAGAGGACAGAACGAGGAGCAATGGTCTCAAGTTGTGGTTAGGGAGGTCGAGGCTGGATATTAGAAAAAACTTTTTTACTAGGCGAGTGGTGAAGCCTTGGAATGAGCTGCCAAGGGAGGTGGTGGAGTCTCCATCTTTGGAGGTGTTTAAGGCCCGGCTGGACAAAACCATGACTGGGATGGTTTAGTGGGAGTGGTCCTGCCTCTGGCAGGGGGTTGGACTAGATGACCTATGAGGTCCCTTCCAACCGTATGATTCTATGATTCTTGCCTTAGTCTCTCCTAGTAATAGAGTTGGTCTCTTTCTACTGTCTTGTCATCTGTTGGTGGAAACTGTATTGCAAAGGACAATAATAAGCCATAAGAATAATAAAGACAGATATGCTACAGGGGAATACCCAAATTATGATACCAGAGAAGGCATTAGTTTGCAACGGCATTGGAAGATTTGGATGAATCACTATGGGGATTCCGTGGTATCTGTGAATCATATAGGAGAGGGGATAGAAGACAAAAAGCTTAATTTTGTTAATTTAAAAGTGTACACAGCATATAATGGTACCTGTTGTGATAAGCATACAAAAGAGACAGTCATGCCAAAAAACTTAATGAATATGTCAATGCGAAATAAAACAGATTATGGAAGTCAGATATTCTATTTGAAGTAAACAGATACCCCGAGTCAGTGGATATTCAGTCCACTCAACTGCCTATTTTAGCTTTATCTTGGGTCCCTTGGTCTCTATGGACTATAAGTATAAGTAACCAAACCGTACAATCCTAAACTGTGCAACTCTGTAAGGAATTTCTTTTCTTTCAGAGTTACGTCTATTGCATAACACTGAATTCCTGTAAAATCTGTCTCTCTTTGTACATGCCATGTGGAATTTTAAAGCGCTTTTTAGGTCTTTGATTTTAATGGCCCTTGAAAACATGGTCATATATAGTATGAAGGTGAAATGTAAACTAGTAATAATAATTTTTCAATTGTCATTATCCAGAAGAATTATAAGAACATACCATATGTACTCATGTATAAGCTGAGTTTTTTGAGACTGAAAAGCACCTTTAAAAAGGAGACTCGGCTTATACACAGGTCAAGCCAGAAAAGCAGCCCCAGCCCAGGAGTTTTTAAATCTCCTGCTCAGAGCATGCTCAGGATAGGCTTAGGACGGAAGCCCTAGTGTGAGACCAGAATGGCCACTTTAGGGAGTCAGTCTGGAGCTCCAGCTTGTGTCCTAGCAGCCAAAGCAGCCAGGTAAGGGGGCCCAGGGTGGGGGAGGGGGCAGCCTCGAGGAGATCAGGGGATGTCAGAGAAAGGAGTGACATGACCGGGGAGGGGAGAGTTGGGGAAAGGGGTTGGCATGGTCAGGGAAAGTGGCAGCATGGCTGGGGGAGTCAGGGAAAGCAGTGGCATGGCTGGGGGGAGGAGTCGGGGAAGGCCGCTGCATGGCCAGGGGAAAGTGGCAGCATGGCCAGGGGAGGGGGATTGGGGAAAGTGGTGGCAGGCCCAGAAGGGGTCTTGGAGACTCCAGTGGAAGCTGACAGCATTGGGTGGGAGGGTCAAGGGCCTGAGGCTATGTGTGGACCTCAACTTATCCATGGGTCACCCATTTTTTCCAGGTTTAGGGTTTGAACTGTGGGGGAGTGGCTTATGCACAAATCAGCTTATGCATGAATATGTACAGTAGGGCCAAATGTCTTGTGTAGTCATTTGAACCTATGTAGGATGAGTACAGAGTGGGCATAAAACCCTCTCAATTCATAGTGATATTGTTTTATACCAACTTTATGTTCACTTTGCACGTGTTTAAGGTCTAAGCCCTTGAAGAATTAATGCCATAAAAGGTATTGTGCCACTGCTTCCCACAGCTAGTGTGCATCATCTCCTCAACAGATATAAATCAATGTTGCTACACTGGTTCCATTACTGACACCATTTCTTCCAATGGAGCTGCAATAGGATGCTCTGGCCATTTGAGAGCTAGTGTGCCTGGGCTTGCCCAGCCCTTTTGAATGCCTAGGTAAGGTTATCCTCCTGCAACTCCTGGAGAGCTTACAGAAGAAATGAGTGGCATTTTGCCTTTCAACAGTGTCAGAGGCAAAAGGTCCAACACCAGCAACAGGAACAGTTCCTGAAATACTGGATAAGTGGGTTCTATAGACTCCTTCTAGACATTAAGAGGGTGTAACAACATGATACCCGGCTCTCACAAGAACCCCTTCTGGTTAGGTGTTTCTGCAGTCTTAAACAGTCTCGGTCCTCATCTTGGGCCGTAACACCCAGGAAGTAATAGTTTCATGCTCTTTGGGCCCTTCTGGCTCCAGCTGAACTTTTAAGTAGTTCTAATGGCCTTCTGTAGGTTTCTCACTGCCCAACTGTAGGCTGCTTCCCCAGTTGCCTATGAGAGAGACCCAGGCTCACCCACTACTTTAGATGACAACTCAGAACCCTAAGAATTGCAGCCTCATGCCACCATCTCTCTTTAATTAACTGCATTCAGTTCCTTGGGTCATCTCCTTAAGACACCAGCCTTCATCCATGCTTCACTCTTAGCTCAGGGTTCTTCTGTGTTCAGGCCCTGTAGCCAAACAATAGCTCTTTCTCACTTGTCCAGTTCCTGCCAGCTCTGACCTGTCCATGGTGCTGCAAATTCCCTTTTACCATCCAGGAGCATCATCTGCAGTCTGTCTCATCTCCTCCTTTTTATACATGCCTCCAGGGCTCTGATTGGCTGCTCCCTGCAGTTGCTTTAATTGGCTAGCCCTTTGTAGTAACCACTCATTGGCTATTTCCTGTGCAGTCTCTCTAGGACAAAAACAAGGAGTTGTGGGGCACTTTAAGACTAACAGATTTATTTTTTTGCATGAGCTTTCGTGGGAGAAGATCCCACTTCTTCAGATGCTTCAGAGATGGGTGAACTTACAGAAAGGAATGACTTTCTGTAAGTTCACCCATCTTCAAAGCATCTGAGGAAGTGGGATCTTCTCCCATGAAAGCTCATGCAAAAAATAAATCTGTTAGTCTTAAAGTGCCACACAACTCATTGTTTTTTTACTGGACTAGACTAACACGGCTATCCCTTTTGAAATTCTCTAGGACAAGCAGAGGACTTAACTCCACTGCTCCTTTCCTGGGATGGGAGAGGCATGACTCTCAGGCCTCCGGCCTGAGTCTGACTATGAGGTAAAGGATGCCATTTTGGTAGACTGGAACTTTCTCCAGAGGCAAATAATCACCAGTAGTTGAGCAATTTCACAAGGAGAACATCTTCATACCATGACCAGATGGTAGCAGGACCTTACTACCCATTCATTGGGTCCAGAAACTAGTAGCTCTGTGGAGAAACTCATGGACCTCATGATTTTGCACATCCTATCTGAGGGAGAACAAAGTTGGGTAAAAGCTTTTTACACAATGTTTGTGAGGTGAAATGGTAGAAAAAACAGAAGCTTACATGGAGGCTGAGGGAGCTAAGTGACTTACCAAATCAGGAGTGTCCCACTGAAGAGCTTCAGAAAAGGATGTACCACAAGCAGGGAAGACTGGATAAAACTCCCAAGACATCAAAGTCCTGGGCAGCCCTGGATACAGAGTATCAGAAGAGCCACAAGCCCCTCATTCAGCCCACAACCTAAGGGAAGTTCCTCTGGGGGTGGCCAGGAAGTCCTGGTCGTATGCTATCATTCTGGGAAATATGGGCATAACAACAGAGATTGCCTGTTAATAAAGTGTAAATAAGTACAGTGCTACTCCAACCTCTGGAGAGGCTGGGACCCTCTCCAAGGAGTTTGTCACCTAAGCAATATTGTGAAGTATACTTTGGATATGAGGTGATAGGACTTGTATTAAAGGGCATGCTTTTTTGATAACTGGGACTTCAGAGAAGTGTGTGATGACCCAGAAAAATGAAGAGATATGGTCAGGGGCTAAAGTATAACTTGGCAGGCTGTAGACCCCTCCTAATTGGCCCCCTTCCCACATAGGTTGGTCCCCATCCCACACATGCAGGGCCCCTCCTGCACCCCAGCTCCTGCCCCCCAAACACCAGCTGCCCACCCTGGCTCCTACCCCCAACATGCCAGCTCACCACCCCAGCTACTGCCCCAAAAGCACCTACTCCCATCAGACCCACTTCCCCATGTCCTTCTCAGCCCCAGTCTGCACTCCCTAAGCTCCCTGCCCCCATTCCAGCCCTCCTAACCCCACACCAGCTCCCCATCTTCACACCACCCCCATCAGCCCCCAAAACCATCCCCAGCCCACCATCCTGATCCTCCCTGCCCCCACACTTTCCCTGCTGGCTGCCTGACCACCCCAACCCCCCCCAGCCCCAGCCAAAGAGCTGGGCGGGGGGACAGGAGGCTGTGGCACTGGCCAGCCAATTGGCTGGCAAGCAGGAGTCTGGGCTGGAGGCCGGGGCCTGGTTGTGTGCACAGGAGGCCCTGGCCAAAGGGGGCAGAGCCACCACAGGCTCCAGGGAAGGAGGGAGGGGTGACTGGGCTGGCCCCAGCCTGCAGCCCCTCCCTCCTGCTGGCCTAGGAGCAATGCACCAGAATGCTGTGTTCTGGCATTCACTGCTATTTTAGGGGGTCCCAGAACACTGTGTTCTGGGTGTTCCCCTATTTTTAGGGGGCCTAGAATGCTGGTTCCCTAAAAATAGGGGGCACATTCCCCTTTACTTTAACCCCTGGATATGGTCCCCAGAACAGAGAATCAAAGCAGGTAGAAGAGTATAGTCTGGAACTATGTCAGTCTCAGGTACCTAAAGTGCACGAGAGAATGGTTTTGTCCAAGTTTGTGGGTGTAAACTGGACCCTCAAAAAGACTCAGCACTCCTGAGAAGGCACAGTGCAGAACTACGAACCGGGTGAAAGTCTTGGCATCTTGGCCCAACCCAGCAGCCTACAGACTCAGCTGACAAAATGCTTGCAGGTGCAGGGGTTGGCTACATCCCAGGCAGGGTTAAGTGCTAGAAAGCAGAAGCTCAAAACTGAGACTCAGCAGCATATAGTGGGAATCCAGATGTTGCCCCACAGGAAACCAGAACGTGCTGGTGACTATACACATGCATACACTCGTCTTTGTAACTGGTAGCAATTGGCAGAGGAGCACGAGAAAACTCTGAAGCAGTAGTGCCAACTTCTCCTGATGATCACTGAGCTTCAAGGGAACCTGGATGATCTACATACAGACCCCACAGGCTCAAATCAGAAAATATAAGTGAACCAGGTATGAAGAGTAGGTACTTCATTTGACTGTTGAACTTGCTTTAGGATCAAGCAAGGTTCTAAGTGGGGGTGGGGTACATAATGGTGGGTCTTGGGCCTACCACCCCAGTTTGAAGAAGTCAGAGAATCCCTGTAAAAGGCTGAGACAGTTCAGCTGGGTGGAGAGAACAAACCAAACAAAAAATGCCTTCTGCAGAAGGCCCAGAAGTAGAGGAATTAAAGGGAATGGTGAGTTATCCTGAGAAAGGCATGGGACCTATAAACCTTAGGGGGCAGACCTGCTTTGTTTTGCATAAGTTCTGCTTCTAAAAAATAACACTGTGCCCTGAAGGGAGAACATAAAAGACTATGGATGTAGTAGTGAGCATATTCTGGCAAGATGGACCAGAAGCAATACTAGTTTACAACAGCTCAGAGTCTAAACCTGTCAGTTTAAGATTTATTTTTTTTAAATGATATTTCCATCATGGCTCACAGCAAAATAGAAAATGCATTTTATGGCACCTTTCTCTCCAAAAAATGGAAATGTTTTCTCTGATCACCCTGAACAGAGGTAGGTTCAACAATTCAAGACGCTAGCAGAAACAGCACTATGTGACCTCCACCAAATACCCAGTCAGGCTGGAAACTCAAAAGTGTGTTACAAAATGTAACAGTGATTTTCATTAGCATCTGGATAGTGAAATGAAATTAGCATTTCACTTCAGCAAAAGTTTAGCAGTTTCAAAAACTATTAACAAATTAGCGCAGTGGGGCCCTGGTCCATAAATAAAGTGCTACTGCAATACAAATTAATAAACATAATTAAGAATTAATTGCATCATGTTTGTGACAGCAATTCTGATTTGAAAACTGACCCATTTTCAGGTTTTGGAGTTTCAGGTTGAAGAGACGATATGGCTTTGTACAAATTGAGTGAATTATGCTAAATGGATTATTCAGAGAGAATGAAAAAAAACATTGATTAGCTATTTGGTTATGATACGTAATGGAGACAAATGCAGAAATGATGGCACACTTTCCCTTTTCACATCCTTTAGGAAATACAGCTTTTACTTTGCAAATTCCTTCTATTTGCATTTATATCACACTGGACAGAGCTGTTTATATGACTATTTAATGAAACCAAGTTATCACAAAGCGATTCTGTTTTCTGCACCTCCCTTTACTTAGGAGTGTTCTGAACTTACATCAGCTTGACAATTAAAGTTCCAAACTAGTTATGAAAGCCTTTTATCTCTGGTTTTCATTAGTTCATATTAAACAATTCATTGGCTTGATTTTCACTTCAGTGAGCCTTCAGATAAAAATCGATTTCAGAATGATCACATAAGAAGTGAAATGAATTAATACATCAGCAAAAACACTTCCTAGGAGGCTGTTTACCCTCATATTTTATGATTTTGCAGATATACTTGTCAATCATTTGCAAGATATTCTGAGGCCAAGAGGACAGAAAAGACTAAGCAGCACTAAATCAGAGAGAATTCTTTGAAGCTACATTCAGACTTCATTTGCTGAAAGAGGTGTGTAGTCAGCAAGTCTCTAATGGAAAGAATTACCACTTGGATGGTGTCTTCTTTGTATTATAATAGTGTCCACTTATGCTGCAATAATTCAGGGTCTCTCCAAATTACCATTACACATTCATAATCTCAGATAGGTTATTAATCTGATATAAAAATTTTTGCTTCTTCCTAAAATTTGTCACTCTGAGCATGGGTGTGGATTTTAAAATGTGTTTTACCAATTTGTTGGTCAAAACTATTTAATCAATTTTAAGTCTGGAGGAGCAAAAACACACTTACCACATCTCAAAAGTTGTACAAACATTACATCTTTATTCACAACACTTCTGTGAAGCATACACAGCCCTATAGCCTCAAAAATTTACCTGTTCTGCAGACTGTCTTTTGCCTTATAGAAACTGAGGGCTGGTCTACACTGCCAGCAAAATTTCACAGCAGTCAATGGGAGTTAAGCAAGCTATGCCGAGTAGTTTGCATAGCTCCTGTCAGTTTCCCAACTTCCCTTTACCATGGTGTCTTTACTGCACTGCGCCAATGGGAAATGTGTTCCTGTCAATGCAGTGCTACACCCCTTGAGGGGCTGGTATTATTAAATTGATTTCTGGATCAACTGAGCATTTCTTACCTGGCTGCTCAATCAGTCCAGAAAAATTGACTGGACAGAAGCAACTTTGCTGCCATCAGAGTAATCGTGGCCTGAATGTTATTCACCGGAAATCCTCTGCAGGAGAAATGGAATTTGCAGACTCTCAAGTTTTATGTATTATTAGCCCTATTTGATACATGAGGAAGACTGAAAAACAAAAATGACAGTTTGCCCAGTGTTACAGGATGAATCAGTAGCAGAAACAAGAGTAGTATTTCTGGATCCTGGTTCTATGTGGAGTAGACCACTTTGCCCAAGAAGAATAACTCAGGGGATTATCTCATTTGCTGTTGCTCTATTCTCTATCTATACCAGTATAACTCCATTGCCTTGAGTGGAGTTACTTCTGATTTACTGAGTGGAGAATCAGATCAAAAGCTAATGTGTTGCTCCATCCCCATAACAAGCCACTTAACCGTAAGGTCAGAATAGCATTTGTCAGGGTGCCCTAACAAACAATTGTGCATGAGTTCCCATCTCACCCTGTTCTTCTGTTTGCTACCTTGATTTTAAATAGGGAAGGGCAGTTTAAGCTTTCAGAAAATTTTGTAGCACATGATATCTTGTGTCCTACATATGGAAAAACACAAGAAACTTCCTGAAGTAGTTTTTCTAAAAAAGAGATCTAGGTAATGTGTTTGCAATATTCGTATATGCAATATTCAACAAAATAAGTCATTCTGGTCTCTTCGCCACATGATAAACAGGGAATCCTGTGATACTTTTAAAGACTAACAGATACACATTTTGCTTTTTTTTAAAATAAGCTAAATATTTATATTTAAATGTATCCAGTATTTACTAAAAAACCCCTGAAACAACTCTGTTTGGAACATATTGTAATATTGCCTATAAATAAAAAAGAGATGTAATTACATAAAGACCCAAGAGATGGTCTCTGGGTTAAATTATATCAGTTTAAAAACTGAATAATTGTAATTGTGCAATTGCCTAAGACTACAAAAGCATTATGCCAAATATTAAAAATACAAGCCAGGAAATATTTTTTTAAAAAGGTAATTCTATATATCACAAAAACTGGACATAGACTTTCAGGACTTTTTCAGTTAAAAAAGAAATGGCTTGCTTCATCTCTCCTTTACACCACAACTCCATTGCCTTGAGTGGAGATTTACTTCTGATTTTCGTCAGTGTAACTGAGTAGAGAATCAGAAACAAAAAACCTAAAGTTTTGCTTTCCATAAGTCTACCTATTTTTGCCATTGTTGACTTCAGATGTTCTAGGTGAACTGTCAGCTTGTCAAATCCTTGACACTGAACTATATTAAACTGTAGATTTCTGTAGAGTGCGTGCCGCATACCTAAATTTGCATAACTGAAACTCAAATTAGCTGAAAGGGTAGGTTCATATTAAAATGTGCCTATGTGCACTAATCTTTTGCATTTTCAGCAGGGAAAAAATCCAAGGTGTTGTCAATTCGTGAATGCTGGTATACAAGACAGACAGAAATTCACATATCCAAAATGTGACAAATCCCAACACTTCAGTTTGTGGAGAAGCAGTCATATGTTTAGTTCTATATGTTTTATTAATGTCAGGAAGATTACTCTACCCCATATAGTTCCATTTAACTTTAATTCATGTTTGTACATCTCCATTCAATTGTCTTCAATATTTTAATTTTGAGAGGAAAAAAACATGCACTGAAGTTAAATGTCTTTTCCCTGCTTGTCCATGCAGTGGAATGAGTCATACATGCTTGATATCTCTGCTTGTTGCTATGGAAAGGACTACTGATTCCCACACATACAGACAGGGCTGGATTACCTGGTCCAGGGACCCTGGGCTGCCCCCCACTATGGGGCCTCCCTGCCTGGGGCTCCCCCATAGCAGAGGACCCAGCTGCCTCTGACCAATGTCAACTCTGTGCAGGGGCTGCATGGGCTGGCCCCTGCCCTCCTGTTGCTGGTTGGGGGGGCAGCTGGGGCCAGAGGATGCTCCCACCCTGGGCCTGCTTTGGCCACTCTGCCTGGGGGTTGGGGAGGCTGGCTGGCATGCAATGGGCCCTAGAAGGCCAAGGTGGGAGTGACAGAGGTCTTGCTGACCATGAGCCAGCTGGCCCCACCCTGCCCCCTTGGGCAGACCAAGCAGGTGCTGACCTGCTCCACCCATCCCTGGGGGCAGGCCAGCTGGCCCAGGAGTGGAGTGGAGTGCTGAACCCAGCCTCTGGCCCAGGGCCCCAGGCCCCCATTTCCCTGCCACAGTGCTGGCAGGGTGGGCACACTCAGCACAACTTCTTTGCCGTTGCTGAGCCAGGCAGGGGGGCTGGATTATCCGGGGCTTAGAAGCTGGAGCCTGGAGCTTCCTTTTTTTCCAGGGCCCAGGGCTTAAGCCCCTAAAGCCCCTCTGATAATCCAGCCCTGGATACAGAAAGGTGATTTTTTTTTAGTAGTAGGACGAAATGAAGCTTCTCCCTTCACACCCCCAAACAGTGAATGGCTTGTTGACATTTTTACTCATATTTCTAATGCTAATGTTTTTATAAGTGTAATTGCAAACATCAACATTACTGTAATTTTGCACATATCTGATGTCTCTTTTTTGCTCTATGATATTTTTGTATAAATTTAGCATTAATGCAAGGTGCCCTAAAGAGCATTTCCAGATTAACATGCCTCGGACCCTGATCCTGCAAACACTTATGCACATTTCTGAGTGTTACTACAGTGAATAGTCCATTGAAAATAAACAGAATAGCTCAGAATAAGCAATTAAGCATTAACACATTAGTGTTTGCTGGAATAGGACCCCAGAGGCCATTAGAGCTGGCTGGAATTTGTTTTAATGGAATTTCTTTTTGTCAAAAATGGCCCTTTCCTAAAAATAGCATTGTTAATGAAGAATTGTGCCTTTTTTCAAAATTTTCCATTTTTTCACAACATTATAGGGGCTTTTCTAAAAAACATTGGTAAAATAGTAATAGATTTTTTTCATTTTCCCACATTTCAGCTGCAAGTTAAAATCATTTTTTATTTGAATCACAGGAAAAATTTTCATACTGAGGAAAACCCATAAAAATTTTAAATACACAAATATCTTCCAGAAATTTTTCATATAGCCATTGAAAAGCCAACTCAAACCAACTTTATTCTTCAGTTTGAAAAAACCCATTTTTAATTAGTTTTTTCCCCTTTCTCTGTGCTTTTTGATTTACACACAACAGCAGAAATGTTAAAATACATATATCATAGTATTTCTAGCTTCTCCACTACCATAAACTACTGAAAACTTTCAAGGAAACCTTTCCTTTTGTAGATTTTCAGCTTCATTTCCTGGCTAAAGATATTCAAATAAATTCAGATGAAGATGTGATAATCATTGAGAAGGGTAACAACATCAAAACTCCAAATCTTTTTAAGTTGCCAACTACCAAAGAAAAACATTTGGTAGAGTGATGAACAGATAGGCAGTGGAACTTGAATTCTTTCCCATGTTCCCTTAACTGCTTCAGAACAGACAGAAGTTCATACTTGCCACATAATTTTTGATTGCATTAGTTAAAACTGATGGGTTGTATGCTCTTCCTCCAACCTGCATAATACAGTGGAACTAGTTTCACATTAAGGCCTGGAGTCAAGAATGGCAAGGTGGACTCTGGTAATGCTCCAATCCAAAAAATTCCATGACTTACCCGGATTCAGTAGCAAGGGCAGTTTCAGCATTAGCAAGAGCATCATCTGGAACCAAACCTGATTGGTTACATGACTGAAATCCCCATCACTCCAATGACCCCCAAAATAGTGCAATATTCTTCATAGCAGAGGCAGAACAGTGCATTGCTGACTCCCTGCAGAGAAGCCTAAAGGTGCATGGGATTTGCTGGAGATGGAAAAAGTGATAACATTACACTTTCCATTGTCCAAACTGTAATAATTTGGTCACATGCCTGTATGCTTTTTGCCTGAACTGAATGCTATTTCATGTTATTCCAGCAGGAATTTTATCAGTTAAAACATTCTTTGATTTGGGAGACTGGGGCATGTCTAGGAGACATGATGGGGTTTCTATTGGTCTTCTGTTCAAAGTTAAGTCAGCTATAGTGTTAATATATGCCTCATGAGAGATGATAAAGCAAGTGTCCTGAAAGCATGCAGTGTGGGGTAGCAGGAGGAAGCCTTAAAATCTCCTTTCATTATCCCAGATCTTTCTCCAATCTAAAGCTTAACCTTTCTTTTACCCACTGAGAAATCTGTTCAGCATTTTACAATGCCTCAAAATACGTTACCCAAGGGCTTTGTCAAGAATCCTCCTCCTTACCAGTTTTCCTACTGTAGACTACACTGTATAAACCATATATACTATCTTGGGGAAGTGGAATTGTTTATTTGTCCATCTGTGTGTACAGGACATTAGGCTAGATTCTGACGTAGTAGAATAGTTCTGATTTAAAGCTTCTCATCAAAATTCCAGTTAAGTAAGCATTCCTCATACCAAGTAGCCTTGTGATGTAAACAAACAATTCCCAGATAGACAGATTGTACTGACGGTCTTGGCTTCATAGTCATAAACAGGAAATGATAAGCCTAAACTCAGGGGAAGGCTGACACGCACACAGGTTTAAAAGTCACTGTGATTAGGCCACAGGCAAATCAGCAACTTTACATCAGTCTTTGGCATACAGCCTTAAGAGAGCTAAACCCTCTAGGCAGCTTAAGATATTATCAGACAGATGTAGTTTAAGTTTGCTCCTTCTGTTTACAGAAACAGAGTAATGTGATGGTGTGCAGTTTCTGGTGACAGGTAACATATGTATTAAACAGCATGAGGGGCTAAAACTAAAGGTGCTGGAGACTGAATGCCATGAGGCAGGTGACTTGGTATAAAATTGATTCCTTCCATCTCATCTGCTAATCTTGCATCATTATTTATTTGGGGAGTTGAAGAAAATACTGTCTCTAGAAAAACTGAAGATTTCTAGAGATATTACAGTTATGAGTAGTATAGAAATGCATGGATAATTATAATAATTAAAGGAAGTCTAAGAAACTAAACCTCCTATTTTCATAAATGATACGTTTTGGCTCAATTTTGGGTGTTCAACTAGAGCCTGCTATTCATAAGTGAGGAGTACGTGAAGCTTCCATTGACTTCAGTTGGTGTCCCCCAGCACTTGTAAAAATCAGGTTTTAGTTATGCTCACATTGATTATCCAAAAACTGAGGAACAGAACTAAAGGTATTGGCAACTTCTGGAAAACATGGTTTTCTGAATCTTCCTGCACAGATAACATTTAGCACCTCTGTACAGCTAACCAGATGTGCTAACACTAGGTAGAATTTGTGATCTGAAAGCACGGTCTGATAATCAGTTCTCTTTACAGGCAACAGACTTTTCAGATTCACAGTTTGCCTTTATATTTAGTCATGAATTCAAAGTAGGAGTTTCAAGTCTTTATAAAGAAAAATATAATGATTGCTAGTTTTCTTCCTGCATGTACCATTTGTATTCACTAATAAGATATTCCTGACCTCCAGCATAAGCCTCTAAACTATCCCTTCTTCATAGCATATCCCTAATCATTTTTTTAAAAAAGAGGCATAAAAATATTATTTTGATGAACTTCAGAGGTGTTTGGCACTGATAAATACAGGCAAAAGAAATTATTTTTAAATCTGTTTGTCAGATGAAAACATGTATTTCTTATACTGGTCTAAAATGATTAAAGCATCTTTTTCAGTGATTTTTTATTGTTATTTTGACTATAAAAAAAGAGAATTCTGCTTGATGGGTTGTAAGCTTTCAAAACCATTATCAATTTTAGGGGAAAAAAATGCAGAACCAAACAAAGGGGTTGGGGGAGACAAATGCTTATTTGGT
This sequence comes from Podocnemis expansa, assembly GCA_007922195.1. Taxonomy (NCBI): domain Eukaryota; kingdom Metazoa; phylum Chordata; order Testudines; family Podocnemididae; genus Podocnemis; species Podocnemis expansa. The sequence continues at coordinate 67,752,228 of ML681966.1, forward strand.
GGAGCTAATTATTGCTTCCACCCAGGTGTGGGCACTTCTAAGCATGTGGTTTGTTTGGCCCACCGGGCGGTCGTCCCTCGTGGGACGTTAGGGGAGTTATCATCTCAAGAGGTCCTGCTGGCCTGTCCCCTCCACAAGGGGGGGGTGTAACTGTCAGCTTAGAGGCTGAGTAGGACAGTTCACCCAGAGTCCTGTGCCCACAAGTGGGCATACAGTCCACAAGTTACAATGCAGTTGGGGTTAAACAAGGTGAGGTAGTGTTGAGGTCGACATCTCAGGAGAAAAAGGGGAGAGGAGGGGGTAGGACACAGGCCCGCCCTACTCTACTGTGTCTCAGCCCAGGGCCCTAGCAGCAGCCTGGCCTTGGTACCAAGGGGTCAGCGGGGATCCAGCTACAACACGCTGACCCCAATAGGGGGATGTGCAACTCCCCTGGGCTACTATACTCCCCCTCTGCCCTTAGTACCTGGTCTGTCATAACTTCTACGTCCTCAGGGTACTCGCTGAGTGGTACCGAGTAGAAGTCCTCCATAGCATCCGCTGATGGCAGGTCTGAAAGTCCCAGGCTGACATCCATCTTCTCAGGGGGTAGCTCGTGTAGCGTCACTGGGTCCGAGGTGCGGGGCAGCTCCCCCGGGACCGCTCCCTCCGGGGGCTCCAGCTCTGGCGGAGCCAGGGGCAGTTCCTCCAGGTCCTCCCCAGTAGCCCCTGGGGTCCCTTCTCTGGAGTCCGGGGCCTCCCTGGCATCCGGGGGGGGGCATGGTTCCCTTTGGGCCCACTGCCTGTCCACTGCAGGTGGGGGAAGGTCCTCCCACAGGGCGCCTGCCATGGGAGGCCCCAGCCAGCCCTCCCGGCGTGGGGCTGGCGACCAGTGGGTAGGCCCGACCCTCCTCTGTCAGGGTACAAGCCAGTCCTGAGGAGCCCAGAGGGAGACATCCTTCCCCTCCGGTGGCCAGGGCTGAACTGAGCTCCCGGGCTCTGCTTTTATAGTTCCTGTCCTGCCCCTGGCCTTCCGGTGTGAGTGACATCCCCGTGGTGGCCATCTTGTCTCCTCTGGGGGCAGCCATCTTGTCTCCTCTGGGGGCGGCCATCTTGCGGCCTCTTTACTCCAGGTAAAATTGTAACAACGCACAGAGCATTGTGATCATAATGTAGGACATCAAGAAAAAGCGTATACAACTGCAGAAGCCTATTGTGGCTTTGTAAGTTTCGATGGCATTTCATATTACCCTTTAAAACATCAAAACCTTTCCACCTGACTCCATGAGTTGAAACAAAACAGTGCTCTCCATTGAAACTGGTAGATAGAAGCTCAAGTTTGTGAACTGGAGAAAGATACAGAATGGGGAAGCAGGACCTTTTCAGAATATTCCCTTGTCAGCCGGTAAGCACCCTATGCAGGTAGGAAGTAACCTGGGGAGAAATTACTATATACTATCATGCTGCTGCATGTGCATCTGTCCACTATACCGATGAGAACTGAGACACAAATGGTATGTCTACACTGGAGGCTCTGTTAAGTTGACTTAACAAGGTCACCTGAAAGTCGACCTTGTTAAGTCGACTTAGAGAGTTAACACTGAAAACTTCTGTTGACTGTCTGCATCCACACTGGCAACTGCTAGGTTGATCCTTCCTGGTGGCCAGGAAGTCTGGGAGGGTGCCTAGAGGCCAATTAAGTTGACTTAAGAGCTATTCCCTGTCTACACTTGTTAAAATCAACTTAATACAGTTGACTTAAACATTAAAGCGACCTTAAAAGGTGGTGTTATTAAGTCAACTTAAGGAAGCGCTTAAGTTGACTTAATAAAAGCCCAGTGTAGCCACAGGGGTCTGTAGGTTGACTAAAGCTTCATTAAGTGGACCTAAGGCTCCAGTGTAGATGTTCCCAAAAAGATTACGGACTTGATTTTCCAGCAAGTTACACGTGCTTAACACTGGCATGATTCTTTTGACTTAAGTAGAGTCAATCCTGATTAACACCAGTTTAAGAGACAAAAGAATCAGGTCCTAAGTGACTAGCTCAAGATCATACAATTCTTGACTCTGCTACTGACTTTATATCCCCATTGAACAAATCCCTGTCTAGTGCCTTAACCACATGACTACCCTTCCATCTTCCCCCTTCCTACCTAAAAAGTATTTTACTCCAAAAACAAATATAAGCTAATTTTGCCTCCTATTTTTTTTTAAAAATTTTATTATATAATACTTCACTTAAATACAGATTGAACATTGCTGCATAATGCTAACAGATATCTCCAAGCTTTTCAAATGTCTTTGAAGGTGTATCTTGAGCTCCCAGTGAAGTCAATGAGAATAAAATGTGAGCATCCTTGAGCAGAAGCTGGTGTATATTCTGCATATTCTATAAATATTTCAGTATCACTTTAAAAGGAATTAGATGTCCTAAATTTATTCAGCTACTCATTCAGTTAATTTCTAGTAAGATGACTATTGTACATTAAACACAAATTGATACCAATAGAAGAGGAGATGAAAGTATACCTCTAATGAGCAAGTGTTGAACAGAGGGTATGCCCCCTTCGTGGGAATGTGGAGAAAAGTTTGGTAGGGAAGTGGGTGAGTGGTAACACCAAGTGGTTCAGGCCAGTCCCATGCCACCTCCACGCTAACTCACCTCAGCAGGTCATCTGGTGTCAATATCCACTGCTGCTGTGCTGGGTTCCACTTCCAGCAGCCTTTGTGCCCAGTATTGACTCCATCCCCATGGACCTCCTCCCACCCTGATAATCCAAAGAGGGAGAGGGAATGGGAGGTATTTTGTCTATTTTTGTCTAGGTTCATGGAGGCACAACCCTAATCTATAACTCGAAGGATGGAGCTTTGCTCAAAAACTCTGAATATTGCTGTTTTAGAAACTATCAGATTTCCTTACTCTCTTTAAATCCTGTTTTTAGTTTGGATATTTCTCAGACAAGGACCAGATTTATTGATTAACAAGCTCCTTCAATGATGGCAAATGTCAGACAGCCACGTTCATTCTGTTCGATCTTTCTGGCATTGAAATGTTCTGTTGATCCAAAGGAAGTATATAGTCTCTCACGTGGGTTGCTTTGTCAATTCCTATTAGGGAGATCTCACAATGTAGTTATTGTTTATTTATTCTGAAGGAATTAGTTATTCTTGGTTCTGATACTTTCCTCTATTGCCCAAAATATTTAATGCTATCATGGAAGATGATGAGCAATATGTGTGAGTGTACTTGGGCGTGTCCCTGTGTGTTTGTTTCCACCTCTTCACTTTTCCCTTCCACCTCATCAAAAACAGATGGTACTATGTATATTCTTTGTCAGTACCTAGGAGAGATAAAGACCGGATGAGAATGAACTGATTGAAGTGCAATACAAACAAGACTGAAGTGATTCTACTGAATTATTAATTTGAATTCAAAAACAGAGAATATCAATTGAAGTTGGAGCAAGGGAAGGTACAGGAGAAAAAATATATAATGTAAAGGGTAACTCTTCTCATGTCCCTTCTTCCCTCGCCCCATGAAGCATTATGAAAACTCTGAAAAAATCTGCTTTTAAACCAGACTTCCAGTGATCATGAAACTGCTGCCTAAGCACCTCATCCAAAGCTTTCTGAAGCTGTTGGCACTCTTTCAGTCTATTCAGTGGGAATGTTAACCACCTAAGGCTATGTCTACACTTGCAAGTTAGTTTGAATTAAGGAGGCTTAATTCAAACTAACTTAGTCTCTGTCTACACTAGGCTATCATTAGTTCCAATTAAGGAATTCCTTAATTGGAACTAATGAAAGCTTAGTTCGAACTAGTAAGACTTGCCCTTTAAGTTGAACTAAGCCCTTAGTTTGATCCTTAGTTCAAACTAAGTACAGTGTGGACACTTAAGTCCACTGTGTTAGTTTGAACTAACTACCCTTAGCTTGAATAAACAAAGTGGGTTAAGTTGAATTAACTGTAATTTGACTTAGCCCACATTGTTAATTTGAACTAATAAGTGTGATTGTAGTTACAACTACAATTGAACTTATTAGTTTAAATTAACAAATTCAAGCTAAGTTTGGGAACTGTAGGCATAGCCTAAAAGCCTAATATTGCATTCCTCTTGCACCCAAAACAACCAACTGAAAATTTATGGTACTTTAGGATGTGAAATTCCAAAGGGGCAACCATGTTAGTTTAGTTCAGCAAAAAAAAGCAAGGAGTCCTGTGGCACTTAAAGACTAACAGATTCATTTATCTCATGAGCTTTCGTGGGAGAAAATCCCACTTTGTCAGACACTTTGAAGATGGGGGAACTTACAGAATAGGATGAAAATAAATGCAAGGGAGTGTAAGACATGGGATCAGGCCATACTTGCTCTTACTGCATTTATTTTCATCCCATTCTGTAAATTCCCCCATCTTCAAAGTGTCTGACAAAGTGGCATTTTCTCCCACAAAAGTTCATGCAAGAAATAAATTTGTTAGTCTTTAAGTGCCACAGGACTCCTTGCTTTTTTGAGGGTGTGAAAAAATATCTTACAGATATTTACAACCTATTGTTAATTCAGTTTAAACAGGAACTGACATAAAAATTCTCTGCATGTGATCATAACACTTATTGCCACTGTGCTTTGATATTTAAGGTCAAATTAGGGCAGTTTGTCATTGGTAACAGATATGTGTGACACATGGGGAATTGTGCTGCCCAGCAAGATGACATTGAGACAGAGCAAGCCACAATCTCTCCCCAACCAATCCAAAGGGTAGGGGGGACTGATCCCCCTCCCTGACCCCAAGTTATCTAGCCCAGACTTGTGTGGAGGGGGAAGCTATGATTTCTCCCTCTCCCACCATTTTAGGGCACCAAGATTGAAGCTCCTTCATTTCTCCTGAGTTCACAGTGTGCAGCTGTGATGGGCCTTTGACCTAGAGACCAACAAAGTTATACTTCACTGAAAGGTACCAGATAACAAATACTTACCAAGACGAGCAAGCAAGGAGGAAGTGTTGAATATAGCAAGGGGCCCATCTGCTGCCAACTGAAGTCCATGGGAGTTGTTCCATTGACCTGAATGTGCACTGGATCAGACAATTCAGGTATGTATTTTGGAGCCTATGGGAACAAGTCTCCCAGCTCAAGCTACACAAGTACAAGTCTGTTGACTCATACTGATGCTCTAAAAATAGCTGGGTAGACAATGTTCTGAAGCTGTGGCTTGAGCTGGAGCTCTGAATCTGAAGCCCGCTCCCAGTGCAAACCTCAACTTCAAAATGTTGTCTACACAGCTATTTTTAGTTTATCACAGTGAACCTACTATTCCAAGTCTGTTGGCATGGGTTGAAAACTTGATCTATGGACTTCAAAACACCTTGTAAACATTAAGTCAAATTAGTGCACTTTGTTAATTCAAACTAACTGCCCTAATTCAAATTTATTTAGTTTGAATTCAGGCTTAATCCTGGTCTATGCTGATCTTAGTTTGAACTAAGAATTGAATAAGCACTTGGTTTGAACTAAATGAAGGTGTTACTAATTCAGACTAAGCTTTCATTAGTTCAAATTAAGGAATTCCTTAATTCCAACCAGTGAGAGTCTATGGTGGATGGGAAGTAAATTAGTTTGGATTAAGGCTCCTTAATTCAAACTAACTTGCCAGCGTAGATGCACCCTATGAGAATATGCCATGTTATTGCAACAAGCCACAGAGGAACTGGTCTTTGGTTCTAGAGTTATTGGAGGAAGTAAAAACAAATAAAAAAAGTTCCTCTGTTGCAATACAGCATGAGTCAGCTCTAGGAATTTACATGTAAGTGGAAAATAGAATTTTCTTTGCTTCATGAACAATAAATATTTGCTCTTTTTAAACTGTTCTGGTATAAGCAGCTCTAATTTACCCTGATGTAAATTCAAAGAACTTTCATTGAACTCCATGTAGTTATGACAATGTATAAGCAATGTGAGAGGAAAATACGGGGAAATATTTGTAGTAAATATGAATGAAGAGAGCTTGCTGTAGTAAAAATATCACCTGTGAATTATTGCCAAGGTTAGAAGAGGATTAACCTGTTGTTTGTTTAAGTGCTGGTTTATTCAGTGAAATCAGTCCTTGCATACTTTTAATTTCTGAAACATTTATTTTAAATGCCAGTTTCCAAAGGGGCAGCCATCTTAGTCTAATTCAGTAAAACAAAAGACTATGGTTTAGTTAGAGAAAGAGACAAAGAGAGATGTCAGCCATTGGACATCTTTAAACTTCTGATATTTTATATATTGTATACAGTTCTGCATTCTCAGACTAGCTTTACATATACTTTTTTGTTAGCCTTTTTGGAACATTTGCATATATCCCTTCTAGCTTCTGTCAGCCAACTTTTCTGCTACTATGGTTTGTACACTAATAAACATCAGGGTAGTTCATACAAAAATACTAAATATTATTCATTAATATTCTGTTATATTAGGTATATTAAAAGGCATGTTAAACTAACTGCTTCCTTTTGTTTCTACTCTTTAGTTGTTTCTCACATTTGCCTTACTCATTTCTCTTGGAAACTTTCAGCTATTTGGGGAACCTTTTTCTTTCCTTACCTTCTTTTAGATCTTCTTTTAGTTTGACGTAGGGCTGTGATCATATCAGATATGCTCTCTGTCATCTACTTTTCCCTTCAGATTCGACCTTAATTCTCCCAGAAAAGAAAGAAAGAAAAAAGTGATGGAGGGAAAGAGAGGAGAAGAAAATATGCATTTATGACAAATTCCAATTAACGTCTTTTGCTATGGAGAGAGGAGCATTGTCAATGGGAAATATTCCTTGATTTCATGAGTTGCATTACTCCTTTAGCAAGGACTAATGTATATTTTGGCAGTAAGCAATGGCATATGAAAGAAGATTAGACCCATCATATGCTATGCTTCACAAATTATCTCCATGGAAATGCAGAATTGACTTTCTTCCTTGCTCAAAAACTGTTTTGGGAAGAGATCACTACTGATTTGAAATTTAAATCCAAATTTCCTCATGAATGAGAGGACTTCATTAGTCATGCATGGCATAATATTTCCAGTATGACCTCTGTTTTCAAAACGATAGCTTGCTCCCACTCTCAGGCTGATGGATTCTGCAATGAAGGAGGAAAGGTACAGTAGATTTGAAAGAGGCAGCTATTTTTCGTGAGTGCTTATTTCAGTGTTTTCTGATGCAAAAGAAGAAAGCATCAGAATCAATTTCCCTGGCTTCTGTTGTCAGCCTCACCTTACCTTTTCTGGAAGGTGCTAACTGTGGGGATTTATTGAAAAGAACTGCTGCTTCTTATGCTGTCCTAAGCATAACTCTTACTTTCCTTTTAACGTGCTCGCAGTGTGAGAGCATTGCATGGGGTGGAACATCATTTAACATATACTGTATAATATAGTATTCCCTGATACCAGTGGTGCATGGCTGGATACTACAATCAACAGAGAACTCAGCCACCATATACTGTTATCACATTTTTTCATATTACTTCTCCATAGTGTGAAATTGATTGATGTCTTTGATTAGTCCAAATTCCGCACAAAGCAAGGCATGGGTTATTCTAATTTCTTGTCTAGAAATAATTTTAAATGTCAAGAGCAATACCTTTATGTAGATATTTTTTGTATTTAGTTATTAAAATTCCTTTAATTCCATATCAGATTCAAGGTTTTCTGTGATATAAAACATATACATTCATACTGCAAAATAAAGCCCACTCTCCTTGCCAAGAAAATGTTTAGGAGCTTAAGTGCCAGCAAGTGGGGTGCATGTGCATGTGTATGTGTGTGTGTAAAGGAAACTGTATTTATTTCCATTCACTGAAAACTTATAAATTTAGAGTCAAGATTTAACATTCCATCTAATGGCATTTTAATTCACTTTAATTATTTATGTACTTAAGCAAGTTTCAGTTCAGTGTTTCTATTAAACATAGCTTTTAAAAGCTAAAATAATTCATATGCTAAGTTTAAATTAAAATGGCAATAAATATTGTCTAACAGCAAAATAAAAGCGGAAAAACTTCCTATGAAAGATACTGAACTGTGAATAACTGTAAAGAAAAATTTATCAGCTCTTAAAGAAGGAAGGCTTTATTATTTATATTAATGAATAGACACAGTGTAATTTTCTAAGATCCCTACAATGAAAAGATCTAAATATTATGATCTAAGGCAGATTACCATTTCCCTTCTTTTTGTTCATTTATCACCCCATATATTTATTTCAAAAGAATAAAAAAATCTTTTCTGTAAGAGGAATTGTATGTTTAAATTTTCAGTGTGAAATTTCAATTGGCTTAGAATTAGCAAAATGGATTTCCACAGAGTTCAGTCATTAGTCTTGGGATATAAAATTCTTCTGGAACTGTCAGAGGTAACTACATCGTTGTAATGTTTCCAATATGTTTCTGAAGAAATATCAATAGTTAAGGAAAATTCAGTTTTGCAACTATATACAAAACTGCACTTTCCCTATAGCAAAATGAGCACAGGTGCAATCACAAATAATTCAGGAGGAGGCATAAGTGCACTGCTGAGGAGGAATAGTAATTCACATCCAGTTAATTCTTTTTGCTATCCTCAGCACCACCTCAGTGCTCCTGCAGTACGCAATCATTCTCATGCCTAGCCTCTTCCCTCTTCCCACAAATTCTTTACTTATCGCTTTCCCTGCTGTAAAGCTGGGATGGGGCTTTGAATTCAGTTTGACGTAACTACATAATGTTCCAGATGTGTACACAATTGCTTAAACATGTGAAAATTGCAAAATTATGAAAGCTGCTAATCTGCTCCTGTGGTTTCTGTTATTTCTACTCTATTTGTTCTAACTTCCATTTAGACATGGGTCTAAACTTTGCGAGACATGGGTAGATCCCAGCTTTGGAGTGTCCCTATGTCTAGGCCAACCCAAAATGCTGGATCTGAACAATACAAAGTTTAGGGGTGTTCAAAATGCATGTACAGATCAGAATTTTCCAACTAGACAGCCTCATACCCAAACACCCTCTACTTCAAAGTGGTCAAGATAAGGACCCAAGCTCTGAGGTTTGAGTCCATCTCTACTTCCAGTTCCGGTAGAAATTGATTGTGTAATTCAGAAAACAGTCAAAATGCTTCCCTTGCCCTTTGAATAAAACCTAAATAAACCTTTCTTGAGGCTTCAACAATTTTTTTGTTTAAAGTTTGCATAGTTTTCCAATATTTTTTATTTTTTGCACCTGTTCCCTTGAAGCTTCCATCTTGATCTTCAGAAACAGGGATCCTTTTGAAAAAGTATTCGAACTGTAAATGTTTAGGCCCCAGGTCTAGAAAGCATCCCTGTTTAGGACAGCACTTAAGTCCCATTGAAATCAAATCAGCTAATGTTTTATGGTGGTTTGACAGCCTCAGGTAGGAGGCATATCATTTTAGTAACATATGCTGTTGGGTCATCAAGTCCAGTCCTCTGCTGTTAACAAGCAGCTCCTTCACATAATCCTGTTCATAAACATATAATGCTCCAACTTCTTTTATTAATCAATCAGAAATTCTGAAACATGTGAAGGGTGCCTATTAGCAATGTCATATCCTGAAATCCCCAAATCAAAAGTACTTCACCATGACAAAAAACCCTCTGAGAACCATTCTCAGATACCTTGAAATTCACATAATTTGTGTTAGTTCCTTTCAAAACCATTGACATACAATGGCTGAAGTGTTAGTTTCTGCACATGCAAAATTTCCTCCCTGTTTATCAGCCTATACATCTGGAAGAAGGGAAAACCACTCAAATGCAATCTTGACTCTAACAATTAAAAAGCCAGAGGAACAAGATTATCTTATTTTTTTTTCAGTTGATTTTTTCCCCTAACTTAGAACTCTCACATTCACAGTTAAATAGGGATTATTTTACAATATAAAGAATATTTATACATATTGTATATGTAATGTAAATATTTATTATTTACAGAATAAAGTGACCTTTGAACATTACTCTTCAACACTGAGAACCACAAGACTAAAAATAAAATATGTCATTTAAAATAAATGCAACTTGTTTAAAGGGAGATTGTTGTATTTGGTCACCTGTTGTATTTGTTCATAGTACATAACTAAATCTTTCAGTGATTGATAATTCAAACAAATTTAAGAATATTAAGTTTCTTCATAAAAATCCATCATATACTTTGTAATAAGAGGACGAAACAGAAATATGTGAATTAGCATAATCACAAGCACAGCAAAAAGATCTTTATGAAGTAAGAGGAAAAAAAGGTAGAAAATCTAGAAAGTAGGTCATTCAGTATATGTTAATTTACCCTTTTCTGGGGAAGCATAATGGAGATTTTTGCATAACAGCTACCTTTTCCAGAAAAATAAAGCCAATATCTTGGAAACACAAAATTGTTCCAACGTTATCTTAAACCCCACAGAATACATATTTGCAGACAGAGGCTAATTGTTTCTAAGGCATGAACACTGTGTAATTTGTGGCATGCACAAAAGTTATGTGTACACCACACAGCATTTTCCACTTCTTACAAAACCAAACAGTTGAGTGCTGATGTTTATGAGATGGCCCATAAATTAAAGCTGTTGAGTTTTACTATGTTCCTGATATAGGGAATCATTTTTTCTCAAATTTGCCCAATGCATGACAAAACTGTGTGTTCAGGACCTGATCCAAAATCCACTGAAGTCCATAAGAATCAGCTCACTGATATCCCCTGAAGTCAGTCAGAAGGTTCAGGCCCTTAATGAACAAGTTGAACAAAAAGCGACCTTGTCAGAAAACACTAACCAAATAAATTCACTGTGACCTCTTTCTCTGTGTTTCTATCTGACAGTTTCATATATGTCTTGCCAACAAACAGCTATCATTTCAAAAATGGCTTTCATCTACTATCAACCTGATTAAAACAAACAAGGGCTATGTTCAGACGACAGTTTTATTTCAAAACAACACCCATTGTATCGAAATAAAAATTCTTATGTCCACACAACGTACTGTTATTTCGAAACAACGGGTCCCGTTGTTTCAGAATAACAGCCGTTATTCCAAAACAGTAAAACCTAGCAGGAAATCGAAATAGCCGTTGTTTCAAAACAGTTGTTTCAAAACAATGGTGTTCGGACATGTTGGGTATGTCCACACACACTCCTTATTTCGAAACAACAGAGGTTGTTTCAAAATAAGGAGTGCCATGGCCACACGACGCACGGCCATTTCGAAAGAAGCAAACCGCTTCTTTCGAAATGGCCGTGGTCTTTGCGAAATAACTTAAACCCCG
>ML681966.1:67763887-67955377 GCA_007922195.1 Podocnemis expansa
GGGTGCCTGCAGCCCCTGTAGGCACCGGCGGGGTAAAGCGCCCACCCGCGCTTTAGCCCGCCGGTGCCTGCAGTCCCGTCCCCAGGTGAAATAGCAGGTCCACAGTGTGGACCTGCTATTTCACTCCCTTATTTCGCGGACATGGTTTATGTCCAGCGAAATAAGTTGTTTCGAAATAACACATTATTTCGAAACAGCTTGTTTCGAAACGTGTTGTTTCGAAACAAGCACTCCCCGTGTAGACATAGCCGTTGTTTCGAAACAACAGCATTGTTTTGAAACAACTGTTTTGAAACAACATGTCCGAATGGCCTTATTTTGAAATAACCGTTTTGAAATAACAGCTGTTTTGATAGCAGGCTTTCCCTTAATTCAAATTAACATTTTCTTAATTCAAATTAACTTATTTCAAAATAAGGACTTTATTTCGAAATAACTCATTTCGAAATAACAGTTTACATGTGAACATAGCCAAGGAGTCCTGTATTGCTGTTACAGTGTGACCTGATGCCATGACTTACACTTCCTTGCATTTATGTCCTCCCATTCTGTAAGTTCCCCCATCTTCAAAGCATCTGAGCAAGCAGGATTTTCTCTCACAAAAGCTCATGCAATATATAAATTGGTTAGTCTTCAGGTGCCACAGGACTCCCTGTTTGTTTGGTGAACTAGATTAACATGGCTGCCTCTTTGGAAGTTATCAGCCTTAGTCAGGCATGGCCAAACTGTGGCTTGGGAGCCGCATGTGGCTTTTGAATGAAAAAGTGTGGCTCGCAGAAGAATGTCAGCAAATCAATTTAGTAGGTAAAAGTATATGGCTATATGCCTCAGTGTGGATCTTGAAGGTTTAATAATCAACTTGTGTGGCTCTTGAGTTCCATAAGGGCGGCCACCCCTGACATTACTAAACTTCATCCTCCGACCTAGAGTTGAAACACCCTATGTAGTCCCATAATTCACCTGATCCTATTATGGAAGGGTTATTTGTCAGCAATATATAATGTGTGTCACATCAGAGAACAGATGTATCTTTTGCTTGGAATATAATGCAAGAATTTAGTAATTCAGTGTGTTATAAATTAATACGAATGATAACACAAACAGAAAGGAAAAATAAGAAATTTTTAAAAATAAATTAAATGAAAACTCTTGGTTCAATATTTAATATTCGAAACAATATTTAATATATTCAGACCTGTTTTGTGACTAAAGCATGTTGGAATGTTTTAGCCATATTTTTAGCCCTTTCTGTGGAAATCTCATTCCCTACAAACCTGCAAAATGCATTTTGTTTCAGTTAAGTTCTAACCAGATGTTCAATATTATTATTCTAAAAATGTCCTTGTTAAAACTAAATGGGATTTAGGCTCTGATGTACCTAAATCACTTATGAAAATTATATTGTAGTTCCTAAATCACTTAGACTTTGCAGCATTTAGGAGAGTAATGCCCCAGTACCTTTAAAATCTGGCCCTTAGTCTCACTGGCTATTTCTACACTAGGGGCTTAAGTTGACTTAAGCAGGCTTAAGTTGACTTAGGTAAAGCCCGGGCTATAGTTTGAATTTAAAAAGTCAACTTATGCATTTGCTTAAGTCAACTTCATAACTCCTGCCCTGTAAGTTGACTAAGCTTTTATCCTGACTTTACAGGGCAGGAAACCCTGAGACCCACCCCCTGATATGCCCCCAGTCCCAGTTGGGTTCCTGGAGCCTAGTCAGGCTCCAGGGGCTGATCCAGAAGGTCTTGGGTTCAATTCCCAGGGGGTTGGACTCGATGATCTCATGAGGTCCCTTCCAGCCCTATGATTTGATTTGCTTTGCTTCTGTCAAGCAGCTGTGAGTCAGATTTGGCGCCCTTGCAGCTGGTGGCAGGGCCAGGAGCCAGTTCCTGTCACCCTCAGAGATGGGCTGGGAGCCTGAGCTGGCTCCCAGCTCCTCGTGGCAGATGGCATGGACTTCAATCAAGGGGCTGGGAGCCAGATCACAGCAGGCAGCGGGGTCTTGGATCTGGCTTCTGCCTCCCATGGTGAGAAACTTGGAGCCTGATCTGGCCCCCAGCCCCCTGCCGCAGGCTGTGGGGGGCTAGAAGCTAGCTCCTGCTCCCTACAGGAAGGGGCGCAAAGCCTGATCTGGCCCCGAGCCACTTGCCCCCTTGGGCAGGCAGCTCAGAGCCTAGTCAGTTTCCCAGGCCAGGAGCCTAGGAAATAGACCAAGCTCAGAGACTCTGGGTCAATTTCACAGGTTCAAACCATGTGAAACTGACTAGGGTCAGAGCTGCCCGTCCATGGTGGCAAGCCATTTGGGGCCAGATCAGGCTCTGAGCCAGCTCCTGGTCTCTGAAGTCTCTGGCAAGAGGCTGGGGGCAAGACTGGGCTCCCACCTCTTTCTGCAGGCTGCAGGAACCAGCTGCCTGCCGCTGCTACCTGTGGAGACGTCCAGCAGCCCATTCCTGCAGCCTTCAAAGAGGGACTGGGAGCCTGATGGGGCTCCTAGCCTCTCTCTGTGAGTGGCAAGAGCCAGCTCCGAGCCCCCACTGCCTGATGCAAGGGGCTGGGAGTCAGAAGTTGGATCCTGTTCCCAGCCACTTGCCTGTGTCCAGAGCAGACATACCCTCAAGTCCACATAAGAAGGTCAACTTAAAGTTGTTACGTCAACTTCCAAGGCCCTCTCCCAATGTAGACATAGCCTCTGTGCCTCAACTGCTCCCTTTCAAATGGGGAGTAACTGCACTTCCCTGTGTACTGCAGTAATAGGGCTATATAAGTTCTGTAAATAGATTTTGATATCTTTACTCAGAATGGTCAGTACTGCACTCCAAGTATTCCCATTGACTTCTGTGGAATAGTGACTCCAGAAATATCCCTTTGACTATTCACAGAGTAAAGAACATGAGAAAGGGGAAGAGGATCTTACCCTAAATGATTTAGCAAAAAGCTCTTCTGATGGTGTTTACTTTGCTCTGAGATTCTCCAAAGTAGACAGCTGCTGAGGAGAATTGTAGCTTCTAAAAGAGAGAGAAAGAGACAGAACTAGAACCAAAAAGACAGATGAAGAGAGAAATTGTGTAGGAAAACTTCAGAATTTGTGCTTTGCCCATGAATGTTTTGACTTTAGACTAAACAGACAAAGGAAATCACACAAACAGGAAGAGGCTTTTTCTTACTAAGACCTTGCTTCCATTCCACAAATATTTTATTGTAAGTTAATTAGTTGTTATTTATGAGCAGCCTTCTCTAAACATGATCAAATCTCTGTCCTCTTGTTTAGTTAATTTCTCATAAGGCCAATAAGAGATATATCTGTCTTCACTTTCATTTACTGCATTGCTTTTCCTTCACACAAATTATTCACTTCTGATTTAAACAGGAATATGTGACGTTTGTTCTTCCTGAACATGACAAAAACCTTTAATGATTAAATGCCCTTAGACAGTTTGGGATCTAAAATCACCAGTTCATAAAGGGTAAATAGTTTGGTGACTGGTGAGCAATACCTCAGTCCTGACATGATGTGCCTCTTCTGGCATTAACAGCAAATAATAAATTCTTTCTCCTTTTAAACAAATAGTTTTTCCTTGTTTGCACAATAGTCTTATCATAATGATGTGCCCAAAGTAGTCAGGGATATTGTACATTTAACTTACTCCCCCCACCACCACTGGTGTCTCAACTTTCCCCCCACTTCCTGTTCCCAAGGCATTTGCTGGATATTTTCATTCTATGGGCTAGTTCATTTCTTTCTTTAGCTCTTCAATTCAACAGTATACAATTCTTGCTTGGCATATAGCCCTTCAGCTACCAGAGCCAATTTACTTCTCTATTTTTATGCTAAAAAAGATCTTTCCCCCTCTTCTCTATTTTTACAGTGTGGTTAGCCAAAGTACATATTAGTTTATATAAATATATCTCTTGAAGAAGTATTAATGTTCCATTGATTGTATTTATTTTTATCTTTGAAAATCTTACTTAATATAAAGCTATTATTTTCAGCCTTCTCTTTGCTTGTGATTATATACATTCTTAGCACAGGTGAACTTTTATATATCTCCTAAAACACAAAAGAGGTAGCAGGGTATTCATGAATATCTAAACTAGCTAGATGAAGCGATGAGATCAAAAGCAACAGCACTCACCTCACTCTTTGCATTGCCTACTAAAAACCAAAGATCCAGCATTAGTCTGGGATTCTGATCAGTGGGATCTTGCAGAACAAACAGTATCATCTCTGCCAAAAATAATCAATACCCTAGAAAGCACTGGCATCAACTCAGGAGAGGTAGTCATTCTTTCGGTGATTGAGGAAGGCACACCGTAAAAGTCATGAGGTTTCTTTCAGTAGCAATATTTACCATAGACTTGTATGAACAATTTCAAAACAAACACTGTAGTTGGTAAATATAATCCTTTATGAACTGCACCTCAGTGCAGAGGGCCAGCACAGGGCCTGTGGTACCTGAAGTCTCATTTAGAGACTCTAGATAAGTCAGGACATTTTTTCTAACTATACTACCAATAATAAAGCTGGTGAACATTTTCCAACAAACAATGCATTTGGCAAATATATTCGTCAATGTGATCAACATTGGAAAATGTTTGGAAAATAAATAGGAATTTTTTCAGTAAATGTTGATGACTTTTTCCACAGTTTTGATCAATTATGGAGCTAATCACATTTTTTTTAAAAAGTGGACATTCAAAACAATTTGAATTTTATTTACAAATAGGGGATATTTTTGGAATTTTTTGGCTAATTGTTAAAATCAAGACTGCAGTGTTGTTTGTTTTGAATTATCTCCAGTTATGTTATCAATTCCGTAGACCACAGTCTGCTGCAAATATTCACCAAGGCTTCCAACAACTTCAGTGGGCAGTAGGTCATCTCCTAATTGCAATTCATTGTTCAAATTATGTGACTGGTCACATCTGTCACATGGTATTGACTGGAGATTACCTAAACTTTGTCAACAAAGAGAATGCCTGAAAAAAAATGTGGATTTTATTTTTTCCAGGAAAGGCTAGGCTAGAGAACATAGCACTAGGCAGAGAACAAAGAAGAGAATTTTACTACATTTGGCTAGGTACATAAATTCCAGATTTTAAAATAGCTATATTCTTTCCTTACTAAGGGGAGAGAAAGATGTAAGCCAGATTTAGTTGCTATATAACAAAATTTACCTCTCCCTATTTTTGTCCTCTTGAACCCAATGTAAACTGCCTGTGTGTGCTATGCATGTTCATATCTGCACGACTTGTAACTAGATCCTATTCCTGCTCATTTAATTTTCTGCGTGTTAAGGGTCCAGCTATGGGAGTTTGGAGAGTATCTGAGTATTTTCTCCATTCCATATCTTCATCAAGTGCACATATAAAAATCCATTGGCATCCATTTTATGTCACTTAATCACCAACCATTCATCATTGTCATTAGTTGCATGTCCAGTCACTGTGTTATTTGCAGAGGGTTTGTTTCTATGGCCTTCTTTTCCTTACATTAGCCCCAGGTCTCTGAGGAACACCTCCTTAGAAGAAAGGAGCCTTTTGGCACCATGGAATATTATCAGGACAAGCGCAGCCCTCGGTGGGTCAGAGCACCAGGGCCACCAGCATATCCACAACTATCCATAGGAAGCCCAGCAGAGTCACATCCTGAGTGCTGAGAAGAGCCAAAATATATCCATGCATTCACCCCCCCCCAAAGACTCATTACTAAATACAGCCTATGCAAAGATGCTGACAGTTGAAAGCCTGCCCTTCTTTATGTGAAAAAGCTCTTGGGATCTAATAACGTTTACAGATTCTCAGTAACAGCTACAGTACTCTATCTGGGACATTGTTAAGCACCAATGGGCACAGTTCAGCAAGCCTGCAAGAGCCACAAGAACAGGACACTAGAAAGTATGAGTATGTTGCATGTGCTGCAACTGAGGACATGACTTGTCTTCGTTGTGGGAGGCTGACACATTTGGTTAATCGGTGGCATAAGAAAAAGCAGGTTGCCTGTGGGAATAGTGGCCCTGTGCTGTGAACGTCAGCATTTCTGAGAATAAAGCAGCAAGTGGAGTCACTTTGGCAGAGACTGAATCACAACAGGCTCCAGATGTCTCTGGATATTTGGTCCAGGAGGATAGTGCCCACTTTACAACCTAAGAAAGATTGTATTACTGATTTGGTGGCTTGTGACTCAGGGGCTTCTCAGCCTGAGTCTGACTGTGAGATGAGGAAGAGCTTGTTGCTATGGAATCTACGGCCTTGGATGTAGATTCTGCCTTGTACGCAAAGCCCCAAAGGGGAAAAATGGCTGTAGAAAGTAGAAGGTGCTGCTGGGAAGCAGGCTAGTTTGGTCAGTGCATTTGGGAAGCATACTGTTGAAGAGGTAGCTACGGGTGATTCTTGGTTTTGACCATGGAAAATTCTCAGATAGGAGCTGTGTGTTCTTGGCCCCAAAAGCCCCTTCCCTTTGGTCTCCATGAGGTCTCTTCCCCCTCCACCTCCACTGAGGTCAGTAGCAACTCTGAGAATGGAGGGTGATGAACTCACAGATTCTTTGGGGACAAAGGAGGGCACAGTAGATGCTATTGGTAGGTTTCTGGTTGAGAGTAGGGAAAAATGTGGAGCAGAGATGGCTGACTGATCAGGTTTTCTTCAATCTGTACCATTTTATTTGTCAAACTGAGACAGAGAAACATCTTATATTATACTGAGCAGATAATAAAAATGGATTAAGATGAGGAAGCCAAAAAGTTTATATCTTTGACCACTGGAAAAGTTGGGATTAATGGACATAGGAGAATCTGGTGTTTATGTTTTAGATTTTTGGTCTGATGCATAAGTTTGCATAGGGCTCTCAGAATATGAATGAGTGAAGGGACATTAAAATCATAATGGATCGTTCTGAGTATATGTCCCAAAAGAAGGGGGGCATTGCCTTTTTGCAAGAGATGCACACAGCTGCAAGCAACTAAACCAACTGGCATGCTGATTGAATAGGGAAAGGTTTTCAGATGGGTGAACTTACAGAAAGGAATGAAACTAAATGCAAGGGGGTGTAAAACATAGGATCAGGTCATAAAGTAACAGCAAATCAGAGCAGTTTACAGGCTCAAAGAATGGGAAGCCTGAAGTCTGGGCAGCGCTGAACCCCGCCAGTGCCTGCAGCCCCCTGCGGAAGTGAAATAGCAAGTTCACAGTTTGAACCTGCTATTTCGTTTCCCACCTTTTTCCTTATTTTGAATTAACATTTTGTTAATTCAAAATAAGGTGTTTCAAAATAAGCGTTATTTCGATATATGGTTGTTGCGAAACAACCATATTGAAATAACTGGCTGTGTGAGAACACAGCCTTAGTCTTCAAGTGCCACACAACTGCTTGTTGTTTTTTTACCGGACTAGACTAACACGGCTATCCCTTTGGAAATTGACAAGGTTTTCAGAGTCATGGTTCCACTGCAAGTGTAGGGGTTGCTATTCTTTCTGTGGATAGGATGAAGCCTGATTCAGTAGTTGTGCAGAAAGCTGTTCAATAAGCTACTTTTGGGCAATATCTTTTTTTTTTTAATTAATTTCTGTGCTTCTATTGTAGCAAAAGACAGGACAGCTTTTGCTTCCAGAGCTTTGCTGGTCTTTTGACAAATTGTTTGACAAGTGATATTTTAATTTTTTGGAGTGATCTTCATTGTAATATTAGTGAGAGATTGGATAAGAATCATTTGGAGCTACATCCATTGTTGGCTTACAACACTTACACAGGCTTTTGACCTGATTGATGTGTGATAACATTTTCAATCTTGAGCACAGCAATACACCTGGTTGAGTGTTCTGCCAGTTCTTTCTCTGTGGTCTGTTTGGACCATTTTTATGCTTTTTCTGATCATTTGTCTCATTTGCTTTCTAGCTGTATTGTTCCTCTTAGGATTACAGGTCATGATTTGGTCTTATCTGTGTTGTCTCTTCCTTCTATTCAAGATCATGGTACATACTAACATTTTAACACTCACATTTTACAAGACATTCACTTTTGGGACTCTTTCAATTATTTTGGGGGATCCTGAGTTGACTCAAAGGATATTTTCTCTTCCTTGAGACAATGGTTGGAGGTAGATAAAGTTAATATCAGGAGCAATGCTGGCCCAGGAAAAGACCTGGGGCCTGGAACCCACTGTCTCTCAGGGCCCCGGACAGTGTCCAGATTGGGCTCTTGCTGCCAACAGCCCAGCCCTGGATCCCCAGCCAGGACCACAGCCGGGCAAGACAGCCACTGCTGTGGGAAGCCCGGCCCTGGACCCCCAGCCAGGGAGCAGGCCGGGGAAGACAGCTGCCACTGCAGGCAGCCTGGTGGTGGATCCCTGGTACTCAGGGCAGTGACACTGGTACTCGGGGCATTAGCTCCCTGTGCCCAGTGCCAGCACCACCACTTGTTAATATTGAATTTTATTGTCAATAACACACACAGCAGACAGCCTTGGGACTTCTATAGAGTATGTAAGAGCTAGAGTTGAGGACTGTGGAAACTGAAAATGCCTTTCATGGCAGTAGCGATGTTGGGTTGCATGACAGGTTGGAATACAAAAAAATTCTTTTTGGACATGTTAGGAAAGTTCACAGTGCAACGGTTAAGGGCCAGTTTCAGGGCCTTGCTCAAAAGGATATACCTACTCCGTTTCTCTTTGATCAGAAAAAAAAGTATGCAGAATGGGAGGTGATTGGCCATTTCAAGATATTGATGGGCCAAGTGCTTTCAGATCATGTGGGAATTAGGAATTTTTTTCTCAGACCTGTATCCTGCAGAACCTGGGTATCCATCTGAGAGCTTGTCTTCACTACACAAATTCAGCACCCCTGCCATTGATGTGGCAGCACCCAGTGGTATTGCTGGGGGGCTCCAGGCACCTCAGCCCCCCTGAAACTCAGGGCCAGCCTCTGAGTAGTGCACCTCTGAACTGTGCAGGGGTGCACCGTCATGCCCCTGCAGAGGGAACACTGCCTGGACAGCAGGCAGCCAGCAACCGCAGCCTCTATCCGGCTGAAAGACTGTCTTCAGGCCAGTAGGGAGCTACCCCAGGCTGGGCCTGGGAGTTTTAAAAACTCCCACCCTGGCATGACCCTGCTTTGAGCATGCTCAGAGCAGGGTCATGCCGGGAGCCTCAGCCTGTGCCGCTGCCCTGCTCTCCCTCTGGTGGCCAGGTAAGGGAGCTGCGGGGGGGGGAGTTTGGGGGCAGGCACCCTGGCTCAGCGGGGAAAGGGCGTGGGGGAGAGGGTAGTCATGGGGCAGCAGAGACCAGCAGTGGAACTGGGGGGGTTAGGGAAGTGTTTGGGGGGCTTTTCATGTTGGCCCCAGGTTTGTCTCCTGCATTCAATTATTATAACATTATATATATCATCTACTTAAGATGAATGGTGGTTTGAGCACTCCATGTCCAGTCTGCAGCAGAAACAGGCAGTGTCTTATCCTGTCTAGATCATTGTGTTCTCTTTTTATAATCGAGACTCTGTTATGTGTGTTGTGAAAGTGTCTTTCTGGCCTTTCTCTTCTTGTTTGTTTGTACTCTGCTAAAGATCACTGCATGTGGCGATGATATGACTGTGTTTAATACTCATGATTGTGATGTCTGGGTTTTGACTGAATGCAAGCACTCTTGTCGGTAGGCTTCCTGAGCTCACATACATTTGCAGAAGAGTGACACACTCCTGCTTGAAGTTTGAGTGATTTTCTTACCTCGTGCCAGACTTTGCAGGTGGCCTTTTTGTAAAGCCAAACTGACTTTAAGACACTGGAATTATGTTAGAACCAGATATTATTTTGGGTCATAACTGGGAGGCAGTTATGGAAACATTTGAGGACAGGATGCAAAAGTGGAAATGGTGTTTGCCTCAAGCCTCTTTCAGAGGGCAGGGGTAAGTCATTAGAAATTTAATTGCCTTTATGCTGCCGTTAGTGCATTGTTTTGGATTCTCCTCCATTCTTCTTAGGAAAAGTTCAGAATTTCCTTTGGACTTTTCTGGGCTGCCCATCACTGGCAGGGGCAAAATATTTTGTATCTGACCATTACGGAAGCGAGTTAAGTCCTCTTTGATCTTTTGAGCAGGGTTGCTACTTCTCAGTTACTGTCTTTGCAATAACTGTTGTTTGTGGATGAGCCTGTTCCTGAAAAGGAACTAGCCGTTGCTTTTCTTCAGCTTGTAAGGAGGGGTGGGTTTTGATCAGGTATTTATTTTGGTGGACTCTGAATGCCTCAATTTTAAGTGTTACCCAGTGTTTATCAGAGCCTTTTTTTAATGCTTGGAGATTTTTTTATGCTGAGATCACTTGATAGGAGGCTGGAGTTCACAAGGCTACTTGCTGAACCCCGTTTATAACCCTGTCATAAGGATTCAAATTCTTGTTTTGAAGAGTCTTGTCTCTTCCCTTATTGCAGCAGGTGTAATAAAGCTGTCTTATTTAAATGATTTTACTAATTTTACATGACGTCTCAGCAGATATCTTGTCTGTCAAGCTTGGTTCTCTTCCATTCACTGGACAACTTAGTTTTTATTAGTTTGTAGCCTGATCCCTACTTACTCCTTTGAGTGTTGACAGGTTCTTGTCATGAGATCAGGCCCAATACTATTCAAATTACTATATGGTTGGGAACTGTGATGTGCACAGCCCCAACACTCACACTGTAGCAATTTTTTCTGTATTTGCGAATAGTTTATTAGTACATCTAATAAAGTCACAAACACTCTAACCCAGCAAGACAGATAGAGAGAACACAGAATTTATATCTGGACATCCATATTCTCACACCAAAATAACCTCAAGTGTTAGCCATTATTTACCTCATCAGCATCCTCTTCCTCCTCATCAACAGGGACAAACATTTTGGAAGCTCCCAAGGCATGCATCTCCTTCTCTTATTGCACACAAGTCTGGCATGTGACTTTAAGAATATGCTTCCCTCTTCAGTCTACCTCCAGTGGCGTGCTTCTGCCACACTCCAGCAGAGGCACCATTTAGGGAGGATTGTGGAAGGCACTTGTCTCCTCCAACCCATTTTATTCCAACAGCTGGGAGTGACCTACTCTCCATCACTCACTCCTCTCCCACCTTCCCTCACTGGCTGCAAATGACACCCATCCTGTTCCCTTCCTCTCTCCACTCTCCTCACTGGCCAGGAGTAGCACCCACTCACCAACATCTGAAATGGCAACCCTACATTGCAGTCTTCCCTCACCTCACTAGGGCCATTCCCTGGAGTCTTCTTGGTCCCTCCCACTACCTAGAGCCTCCTTCCTAGTTCTCAGCTACCCCAACCCCTAAAGAGGCATCACACTGCTAACTGGATTACAATCCAGCAACTTCAACTCCTCGTTCTGAGCCAATAAATATTTGCACTCTCACTCTCACACCCTGCATTGTTTCACAGAGCCCAACCCAGACCCATTCCTATGCCACCCTGCCCCGGTCTCTGCTGTTTGGTTCACTGGGGATAGAGAGAAATATTTACAGGGGCACAGAGGACAATCAATTACTCCAGGTGATTCAGGCCAGCCCTTTGCTTCCTGTTTTCAGTTTAGGGAAATATGGTCACCTTAAGTAGAGAAGAGGTATGGGCAACAGGGTGGGACTTAGAAGAGAAGAGAAAAAAGGGGGCAGTATTAAGCAGAAAGAACCAGTGGCACCCATCTCTGCCCTCCCCTTTTATAGTGTGTCAGTCCAATAGAGCTGCTCAGCACCCATCTGTCCTCATCCTGAAATCCCCTGTCACTCTGGAGATTGGCTTAATTCAATGGCTCTCTACAAGGAAACCATAGAGGAGCAGTCATGTAGTACAGAGCAGCTGCACTGGAGGACACTGTGGGCTCTAGAAGTAGTCAGCAATGCCCACAGATAGGAAGGGCCCAGTCGACATCAGTTGTGTCCTGCATTAACTGAGGGGTACGCCGATAATTGTATGTGTGCAGCAAGCACCCTCTCTTTAATTGTGGGGTTTGGGGAGCTGCTATGAATGGGGAAGTAAAGTATCTTCATTAATTGTATGGGAAGATGGATTGAATTTGGGAACAATATGGGCAGGACCCAGCTCTTTCCATCCATGTCCCCTTCCCACTGGTATGCTAAGCCCAGGCAGGGACCACTCTGAACACCTACCAGGGCCACCACCTGGGCCCCACATGAGTGAAATATGACACCTATGTTGTTGGACATTGCATCATAACAGACAGATTATGATTTTTTTTTAACTACACAACCTGTTCTTAAGGATGATTCCTCACCATGTGAATCAAACAAACCTGTAACCAGTTAATTGTGCGTAGGAGGGGTCCTGTCACCAATTGCTAAAATGGTTTATTAGATTCACACAATGGGAGGGGGGAATCCGTAAGCAGATTTTAGACTTAAAAACACAATCTGTTGCTATGAGTATGGCATGCAACAAAATGCAGGTGTCACCTGTCAGTCATTTGTCACACATTTCCAGGATTGAGAGGCATAAAATCAGGGCCCACTAATTACTTATCCGTAGTGCATACAGCTGCAACACAAGTATAAGCATGCCATGCTGTTCATGTGTGAAACTGAGAAGTTGCATTTCCAGAGTAGTATCTTGGATGAATTGTCTGCTATTGTTGAAGTATGATTGACAACAGTTTCTCTCTGCATTTGGTTCTTGACCTCAAATAAAGGGTAAACTGTGATGCAAACATGTGATTGCTGTTTCTCCTGTGTATTCTGTGTTGTGCTTTTTCTGTTCATAAAGATCAGAGGAGTCCTATTCTTTGAAAGATTCATCTGGTTACACTGTGAACTTCCCTGTCATCAGATAAAGCAGGAGGTGGTGACTGGAGATAGTTTCTCGCTTCTGCCACCCCCCCATCCCCATGACAAGGGGTAATGTCATGAGATATTTTTTAAATTATTTTCTGTTTTCCTCAAAATTTTAAATTTTGAAATGTGAGGCTTTCAGTCATTTTTAGAATTGGTGAAATAACTTGGGGGAAAGTCACAAAAATATTGTTGAAATTCTCTCATCTTTCTTCACTACCTTTTTTTTTTTTTAAGTCATTGAAATTTCAAAGGTTTTTATCACTTTGGGATATGGAATTCTGCATCCCACATGTTAGATTAGCTTGGCCAGCTGCTTGCTTCCATGCAAGCTTTCTATCTGCTGACAGACTAGCCACTAGTAATGACTGGCCCCATTGAAGCCCCCACTGGCAGAACTTCCTTTGACTGTAATGAGGCCAGGATTTCACTTTATGAGCAGCACTGGGAATGATAATATCTGACATGGAATGAAAATTCTTCAGTGAGGATGATGCTAACATGAGCCAGGGCAATCCACTGATCTGCCTATTACAAGAAAAATACTGGATTGAGCAGTACAGTGAGAAAATGACAAGGCAGGTCTGGAAGCAGGATAAGAAATGCTGGGGTCACTGACAGGGAACCACCTTTTCAGAGAAATGGTCAACAACAGCATTATGAACAAAGAGTCTGGTGGCACTTTTAAAAACCAACAAATGTATTTATCTCATAAGGTTTTGTGGAAAGGAATCCTACGGCATCATGACTTTGCTTACATGTGCCACTTAAAATGACCATGATTTTTTCCATTGCCTGAGAGACAGAAATAAACCACAGGAAGGCAACACTAATAAAGATGATGGCTATGTTCATTTAGCAGAGCCAGAATGCAAACGTGAGGCAGTGTTATGCTAATCAAAGCAACACAGGTACATCACTGGCATCACAACAGGCTCAGTATTCACAAATACTTTTTCGCTGTATTCATCTGACTCAAATCTATTATACTATTTCTCTTCCCTCTCATACAGCAAGTGCTTTATAGCACAGTAGGAAATCTGATAACATGGAAACAAGAATAGATTAAAGAAAAAACTTACAGTTTCTGTATCTCTGAGTTATTTAGTCTCTAATTTTAACATATTATGCATGTTATATTTTTTGTGGAATCAGAAATCTTCCTAGAGCCCAAAAAAACAAAAAACCAAAAAACGAACAAACAAACAAACACAAAAAAAAACCAAACAAAAAAACCCCCCAACCTTACAAGCTTGTTTTTGATTTTCCAGATAAAAACTCTTCAGTTAATTTATTTGAGGGAGAGGGTAGAGAAGACCCTCTTTTGGGGCCTTCAGTGGAATATGAAAAGGGTGGGGAGGGAGACACATTTCAGGTCTCTGTATTGTGCCTATCTAAAGGACAGTTTCAATTTTATCTAACGCTAGCTTTAGCTTTAATCATCCTTTCCCCATTCTGAATACATCAATGTCCACTGCATCCATAAAAGCAAAAGTACATTACAATGCAATTTTACAACTATTTGGTGCATTTGCTTTTATATTTCTCAGCTCCTCATCCTGGAAATGCTCCTCCTACTGGTTCTTTAGTATATTACAGTTTAATGTAAAGAAAATACAGCACTGTCAGCCTGATTTTCCACTGCTGTGCTTCTTGTACAGTCATTTATAATCTGCATAAAGTGCTATTGTTCTTTCTGGTAGCATTTTACGCCCACTTCGTTTAAATGTAAGGATTACACAAAGTTCAGTGCAGTGGAGAGACAGCCTCCACTTGTGTTGTTGTTGTTCCCTTTGTTTCTTATTTCTAACCAAAACTGCAGACAGCTGTTAAAAAAAAATCTGAACCATGTAACATAAGCCTTTCTAGGCTCACATATACATGCCAGGTTGGAATCTTTATTTATTTCCAGATGCAGATAATGATCTGCCTGAGTAGAATCTGCATCTACCCTAGTAACGCTTGGTGACAGAATTCCTTCTCCATTCCTTACCTCACTGCTTCTGTTAGGATCCAAAGGGGCAGCCGTGTTAGTCTAGTTCAATGGCCCAACCAACCAAAGAGTCCTGTGACACTTCAAAGTGTCTGACAAAGTGGGATTTTCTCCTATGAAATCTCATGCAAAAAATAAAAAAATAAAATTATTATTCTTTAAATGCCACAGAGCTCCTTGTTTGTTTGCTTCTGTTAGCTATGTCCACAATACTGGTTCAACATCAGCATTGAAAAGACTAAAATTCATGAAGCAAAATAAAACCTGCTGATGTCATGGCCTTTTTGCAGAGGCCTCAGAGCAGTATGGCACACGGGAAATCTCAAGCCTCACTCATTCATGGGCATCAGAAAAGGAGGAAAATCTGTAGAGAAGATGGACCATTGGGTATGGTGCTGCTGGAACGTGACACTGGTTAATAGTTGTGGCTATACGTAGAAAGAGACAGAATGAGATCTGAAATGAAAGGAAACAGTGGGCGGAACCCCTTCCAAAATACATTTCCTATTGTGACAAGACTCAGTGTATTCTGGCACCTGTTTACAGACAAGCAGTACCACTAAAAAGTTATGGAAGTTTGATGCTTACTAAGTGTTAATTCCCAAAACACTGTCCTTCTTGTCTTAACTTACATTTTAAGTGTCTGGCGGTCTCCTTGCTTCACAACAGTTTACAGCAAAAAAAGGTTACAATTCCCTTCAATCATACCTAGCAGCCTTGTTTGCAATCTCAGTAAAGGCCAAACACCCAGTGGACACATAGGCTGAGCAATTATCCAGCTTGCTACATCAGGATTGAGGTGCTTGAATAGAGCAATGTAATGAAATTTGTACTGCCCTGACTTGGCTTAAGCTATATGTGAATTAACAAAACTTCACTTCCCAGGGTTTATTATTATTTATATTATGGTAATGTTTACATGCCAGTCAGCAATGCCCCCATTGTGCTAGGCATTGTACAAACATGGAGCAATAGACAGTAGTTTAGAGCTGTGCATTTGAGACTCTTTATGGATGCTCAAAATCAGAGTGTATTTTTTAAAATTACTTAAAGGGAAAGAGGAGGGAATCTAGCGATGCTGGAGATGTAAAATGCCTTTGGTGGCTGCTGAATCTTTTTCTGATGTGCTGGATTACTCACACTCCCAGTCCAAGAAGCTCTCCCATCTCCAGTTTGAAAGGACAATCTAAGTCAGGCGTCTCAAACGGAAATCACCACGAGGGCCACATGAGGACTAGTAGAGGGCTGCATGAGGGCTAGTACATTAGCCTGACAGCCACACCACTGAAAGGTTTTCATACAATATTGCAAATACTGGTAACAATAGAGTCATCATGGGCCACAGGAATTAGCTTCAGGGGGCCACATGCAGCCCACAAGCCGCATGTTTGGGACCCCTGATCTAAGTTGCCAATGAATTAAAGAAGTTACTTTAAGTTAAATGGGAAAATACTGTCTGATTCTCTCTCACTTCCAGTCCATACTCTTTGCCATGCAGAGGCTTCACAAGCCCTCCTGTGTGCCAGATAAGCATTTCCCTGCAAGGCATAGCTACAGAACAAATTCCTGTGTCTGAATAGAAATGGTAAAAATGGAGCAATGCAAAGAAGATGCCAATTATTGAATCAGGTTAATTCTTGAATTTATGGCATCTCTGGATTATGAAGACAACATTCTGCCTCAGTTTTGTCTTACGGACATTGCAGTGCTGGTCTGCACTGCCCCAGGGTGAGTTCTGAGGTTGCCCAGATTGCAGGGAGACACTGCCTGCTACTGCACGCTTTCAGACTGAGGAGCCTATGATGCAATGGTAACAGGAAAATGGGCTCAGCATTTGGACAAATCAGTCAGAGGAGCCCAAGAGTTGCAGACAGCAGTGATGGGAACTCAAAAGATGGCATTTGTTCCCCTAAATCAATACTGAGTTTGTGCACCAGCACAAGATGATAGGGGACTTTCCTATTTCAAGTACCACCTAATGACATAAAACCAAGGCCCTGACTATCTGTGCATGTTAAAGTTGCAAATGCACTTCTCCACAAAGCATAGGGTAATGCCAGTATTGTCTCCAATTTCTAATCTGGGCAATTACATTCTGCTTAACTGTGGTTTTGTCTTGATATGATTGCTGTTCATGCCCTCTACTAAACTGCTGTGCAGTGCTGTTATGGGCTGTGAAAAAGGGCTTCCTTGCACTGAGACATAGCTGTATTTATGGAACTAGGAGCCTATGTAACCCAGCATATCAGAAGATTCTCTGACTTCCAATGGCATTTTACAACTCCAACATTATAAGATTTCTCCCTTATGCCTTTTACGTAATTTTTTAAAACGTGCTGTTCAAGAAATCATTTTGGGATCTTTGGAAGACAGTCTATGTGAAGTTCTAAAACATTTTAGAAAGAAATAAAGAAAAAGAAAGAGAGAAATTTGTTAGTCTTTAAAAGTGCCGCAAGACTCCTCGTTTTTTGCTGAACTAGACTAACATGGCTACCTCACTGCAATTTTTTAAGCTCGTGATGCTGTTTAATTCAGGTGACGTACTGTGTAATTACACAAATCATACACACACAATAAGAGTAGCAAAATTACAGGATGGATTTTTTTAAGTATATTTTGAAAACTTGGGCTGTGAACAAAACACATTTTTACGCTGATGAGATTTTAATTAGACACAACTCCCATTAGCTAAGATTAGACACTGGATTACATCTCCTGCATTTTTGAAATATTATATGATGATGAAAAGGATAAGTGAAAAGAAAGAATTAACAGAAAAAGTTTTATTGCATCCAGGGATTTTCTAAACAATATCTGAACAAAGGTAACTGACTTTCCTCTGCTCTTCCTAACATGTTTGGGTTTATCAGCATGAATAAGAGACAGAGTCTGTGTTTATGTATTGGGAGACCTTTGTTTTTAAATATTTAGAGTTTGCAAGTTCCTTAGGCATTTAGAGGAGGCTTTTTGAATTCATCATCATGTTTTTACTTAGACATGGTTTATTAAAACATTTGGCATTAACACAAAAAGATCCCCAGACCTATCTCAAATTTATATCACTTGGTTGTGTGAAAAGAAGGATGTTTGATAATGGTAAATGCAAAGCAATATCCTGCTGTTAATAACATGCAGTGCTGTTATAGCCATGTTGGCCCAAGGATGTTAGAGAAAAAAGGAGGGTGAAATAGTATCTTTCATTGAACAGACTTCTCTTGGTGAGAGAGACAAGTTCCTGAGTTCTTCCTCAGATCTGAGCAGAGCCATAACTATGGTGGGGCCAATGGGGCAAAGCCCCGGGCAGTGCAGAGCGGCTCAATGGAGGCGCTCTATTAAAGGGCTGCTTTTGCGGCACTGGCTCCAAGGACCACTAATGGCAAGGGGCCCATTCAAATCGGAATGTGCCCCAGGCAGCAAAAACTGGCATTACAGGTCTGGATCTAAGAAACAATATGGCACGCAAATCTCTGACATCCACGATATAGGTTTATTTTTCCCTTTACTCCTGCCTTCCCAACCACGCACCTCACCCGCATACACTACTGGGCCACTGACTACCTATTTATATTAAGTTGACCATTGGACAGAAACCTGTTTCCAACCTTATACCAGAATCCTCCTGTAGTTAGCAATGAGAAGATGAAAACTCCCTTATCGTGCTCCTCTCCATCCACTGCCTTCAGTTTCCTTGCCCTGCTTTTCTGTATCTCATAATCCCCTTTCACTTCCTATATTGTTTCTCTTCATCCTGTGCCCCTCCACTTCCTTCAGTCTGAATGACATGCATGGGGCTATCCAGGCTAAAGATGTTAAGGATAGGTCCAAGTCCCAGACACTGGAATGTGGGATCCAAAATATTCACACATGCAAATGTGTTTTATATTAGCAAAGCAGTCTGCTTTCCTTTTGCCCTCTCAGGAGATGTCCTTCCTTGCCCTTTCCTCAGTAATTGTGGGGATGATAGAAGAATGATCAACCTATTATTCTTTCTCCCTTCTCTGTCTAAAGAAGAAGAATAGGAAGGATTTGCTAGCATGTTCTTATGTCCCCACAGCTACAAGGGAGGATGATGTAAAGGGCTCTGCTCTGTCCTTCTCTAATCCTCTGCTACTCAGAGGAAGAAAGGGGCCTGGATCTTTGAGTAGAAAAAGAATGTACTAATGAGAAAAAACCCACCATTTGAATTGTAACTGCTGCCTTCCTTGGAAGACCTGTCAGAGAAGAATGTTCCTGGAAAATAGTTTCATCAGGGTCACTAGCACTCTCATGAGTACTGTTCCAAAACATAAATATCAGTCTCAGTATTAGTGATATTTGGGATTCATATCCCTAGAACATATGTAGAGATTAAAAGTGGCCCAATTCCTTAACCACAGACATGTGAACTGAAGATGTACAGTCTGGCTTCCTTTTATGCTCATACTTGATTTACATAAATGCTGCCAACACTCTGGGTCCATCCATTAGAACAGAAGTCAACCCATTTAGATGTTTTTAGACTCTTGCCCTAGTTCGTAGGAACCAAGCAACAAAAAATTTAGATCCACAGGTTTGATTCAAAAGTTCCCCTTTATGTGTTGAAAGCAGAAAGACTTTTTCAAATTGACTAGGTCTTTTTTGACTGAAGTAAAAAGTAATTACACCAGAAATTTCAGGTTTATTAGTGTGTACATGTGTGCACTATTTTTAATTCTTGTTATGAACAGAAAAGAACTCACACTGATGAGATTTTAATTAGGCATGTTTCTGTGCCAGGACCAAAGCATCAGCCCTGCATGCCTTCATGCACTCTATCACACCTGTTGATATTTAAGTTCCAAAAAAACTTGTAAACAAGACAATAGCCAAACAAGAGAAGACAGGAAGATACAAGGTTCATAAGACTTTGAGGTGCCAAAAAGACAGATGGCATGCAGCAGGCACTTTGCAAAAACCAGGAAAGCCACTTGGTCTCTCAAAATCTATGTCACAGTAAAGAACTGCTCACAGGCAACTGAAATACATCCACTGACACCTGCAGATAAACAATAAACAAAATTAATCAGATGAGACATAACTTGGAGGCCACCAGTCAAGAGGGAGCAATCCCAACTGGTCAACCATGGGGTGTGCAATGCCCTTCAATATGAAGGAAGGGCACATCAAACTCCTATTATGGTTGTTATCATTTTATTCTATCATAAAATCACTATTTCAGAAGGTCTGTACAAAACATAAAATGAGATAACAGGTCCTGCCTTGAAGAGCTTAGAGTCCAAATGACCTGTACAGACAAAGGGTGGGAGCGGGAAACAGAGAGATAATGTGACTTGCCCACAGTCACATAGCATGTCAGTGGCAGAGCTGAGATTATAACCTACAATTCCTGAATCCCAGTTCAGTGCTTTCCACTGATCCGTGCTGCATTTCAGATGACAATCGCCCCAGTTGTGCTCAGTTCCAAAGGGGCAGCTGTGTTAGTCTAGTAAAGCAAAAAAAGCAAGGAGTCTAGTGGCACCTAAAGACTAACAGATTTATTTATCACATGAGCTTTCATGAGAGAAAATCCCACTTTGTCAGACACTTTGAAGAGGGGGAATTTACAGAATGGTATGAGAATAAATGCAGGGGAGTGTAAAACATGGGATCAGGTCATACTGCAACAGAAAATCAGAGCATTTGTAAGGATTCAAACTCTAGGAAACAGCACACAGAGGGAGGGTGAAGTCAAATTACCTGTTATAATGTGAAAAGAATTCATAGTCATGATTCAGCCCTGCTTTCACACAATCTAATCTGCATATTATTTGAATTTCAGCTGTTTCTATTTGAAATCTTGATGTCCCATTGATTTTCTTGACAACCATCATTAACAAATCATCAATGGAGTGATTAGGAAGATAGAAGTGCTCAGCAACTGTTTGTTTGTTTGTGTGTGTGTGTTGTGATTTCTGATGTCAGTTTGTGTGCATTTATTCTTCTGCATTGGGACATTTCCGGCATATGATGGCATAAACCACATTAGTGGATGAGCAGGTGAAGGACCCTTTGATGGAGTAGCTGACTTGATTAGGTCCTATGATGGTATCTTTATTGCAGATATGTGGACAAAGTTGGCAGCGTGGGTTGCTGCAGGGGTATGTGCCTGCTTTAATGTTTCTGTTGTTAGGTCTGTATTTGCTGGTGAGTATCTGTTTAAGGTTCGGGGGTTGTCTGTAGGTGAGGAGAGGTCTGTCTCCCAAGGCTAGAGAGAGTGATGGGTCATCTTTTAAAATAGTCTGGAGGTCTTTAATGATCTGTTGCAGAGGTCTGTCTTGAGGGTTGTATCTGGTGACCAGTGGCGTTCTATTGTTTTCTTTTTTGGGCCTTTCCTGTAGTAGTTGACAGCCGGGTACCTGTCTAGCTCTGTCAGTCTGTTTCTTTACCTCTCCAGGTGGGTACCGTAGTTTTAAGAAGGCTTGATAGAGATCCTCAAGATGTCTGTCTCTGTCTGAGGAATCACAGCAAATGTGGTTATATCTTAGGGCTTGGCTGTAGACAATGGATTGTGTGGCATGTTTAGGATGGAAGCTCATGGGATGTAGGTAACTATACCGATCAGTAGGTTTTCGGTATAGAGTGGTGTTGATGTGTCCATCCCTAATTTGTACAGTAGTGTCCAGAAAGTGGATCTCCTGTGTGGAGTGTTCCAGGCTCAATTTGATTGTGGAGTGGAAACTGTTAAAATCTCTGTGGAAATCTTCAAGAGCATCCCTGCCATGGGTTCAGATGATGAAGATGTCATCAGTGCAGTGTAAGTAGAAGAGAGGTGCTTTGGGATGAAACTTGAAGAAACATTGTTCTAAGTCACCCATAAAAATATTGGCGTATTGTGGGGCCATGCAGGTGCCCATAGCAGTGCCACTGACTTGGAGGTATAAATTGTCCTCAAATCTGAAATGGTTGTGGGTGAGCACAAAGTCACAAAGTTGTGCTGTGCATGTTCAATAATAAAAGCAGACAAGTTAGTACTTTGAGATTTTTCAGAATGGCAGGTGCTATAAAACTGTAAGATAAATTTGCAAGCCATCTGTCATAAAAACAGATGATAGGTTTGGAACGCAGGTTGCATGCATTAGACAAAGGACAGAGACATTGATTTGCGTTCTGATCTGGCTGTATTCAACTGCTAATTTTAAGATTTTGTTAGGCCTGTTCTGTTGGCTAATTAGTTGTTGAATTGGAAATCAGGATTGACCACAATTCATTTTTTAAGCATGGGAAGGTAACCTTAGGCCTTTGTTTTTCTAATTCATTGACTTCAGCGGGAGATGTTAAGTACTCTGCAGTTTTGTATCTAATTTCCAAATGGGTGGTGGTGTTTGTCTACCATAGCAAAACAAAGGAGTCTGGTGACACTTTGAGCTTTCGTGGGAGAGAATCCAACTATGTCAGACACTTGAAGATGGGGAACCTACAAAATGGAAGCAAAATAAAGTCAGAGAAGTATAAGCCACATGATTTGGTCAGACCATAACAGCAAAGCAAAGCAATCATTAGGATTCAAACAGTGGAATGCAGCAATTACCACCCACCTCCCTGCTAACTGGTGTATTCCACTGTTTGAATCCTAAGAATTGCTTTGACTTGCTGTTACAGTCTGACCAGAACCTGTGATTTACACTTCCCTGCATTTATTTTGCTCCCATTCTGCAAGCTCCCCATCTTCAAATGTCTGACAAAGTGGGATTCTCATCCATGAAAGCTCATGCGATAAATAAATTTATTAGTTTTTAAAAGTGCCACCAGATTCCTTGTTTGTTTTGCATCTGACTTCAACACTCATTTCTGCAAATCTTGGTCTTGACTCCAGTGCTGCAGTCACTAGGGCACAAACCCCCATTTTTTCAATAGAAATTTTGACTGGTAAGTGCCACAGGATCTCATGAAGACTTCAGTTAGAATTATGGAGCCCTGGAATTCTGAATTTGTGCAAGAGCAGAACAGTTGTGATTCTAAATAAAATCAATCCTGTTGCAGAAATTAATGTTATAGGTTGTGTTGGAACAAAGCAATGCTTAGAAATTTGTGATCTTGTCTCAGAAAATATGTATCCTAAACTTGATTTTGGTCCAGCAGTTTTGGTCAGCGGAAATTCATAGAATCATAGAATCATCGACCACCCCCCTACAGCTTGAAACCATTGCTCCTTGTTCTGTGCTCTGTTACTACTGAGAACAGTCGAGCTCCCTCCTCTTTGGAGCACCCCTTCAAGTAGTTGAAGGTTACTATCAAATGCCCCCTCAGTCTTCTCTTCTGCAGAGTAAATAAGCCTAGTTCCTTCAGTCTTTCCTCATAAGTCATGTGCCCCAACCCCCTAATGATTTTCATTGCCCTCCACTGTCTTCTGTCTAATTTCTCAACACCCTTTCTGTAGTGTGGAGCCCAAAACTGGAAATAGTATTCCAGATGGGCCTCACCAGCCCCAAATAGAGGGGAATAATCACATCCCTTAATCTGCTGGCAACACTCCTATGGGTGCAGCCCAATAAGCCATTCAATTTAACTGTAGCTCCCAACAAAATCAATCATTCATATTGGGCCCTAGCTTCTTTGTGAGACTGCTACTTACATGCCATGGGAATTCTAGAGGATATTTGCAGAGTACTTATGCCATTTTCTACAAGAGAAACACCCCGAGACCCGGGTCCTACAGCTGGATTCATTCAGGAGGATCCCTCCACCTGCATGGAGCTATACCGATCTTAACAGTTTTCTCATGGACTCGGCAGGTTCTGAGATTCTGTGTGTGTCTGTAAGTTATCACAAGCTAACATAACATCTTTACAAACTTTGGCTAGATGTAAGGTATGTATAAATGTTGTGTCATGAGGCTACAAAATAATTCCTTTCTCTGCATTCTAAAATAGTTTACAACAAGAAGTTGCAAATTTCAGTGCAATATAGTAACTCAGAGAGATACACATGGCAGCGTAGATTTTTTTTTATGTAGAGAAGTTGAAATTTATTTCTTCTTGAACGTCACATACTACGAATAGAAACTATTTTACTTTCGTCTCTTCTTTCCATCCTAGGGGGAATCTCACTTCACTGAATATTTACATAGTGTGAAATACTCTTCTAAATATGCTCCATGTTTTGAGGCATATTTACATTGCATCTTTTAGGTAGATTTTTGTATGTTTATTTCTGCAATAGAAAGTCACATGAATAAGAAATGAAGTGAAGTCCTCCAATTTAAAGTACTGTATCAGCTTACTTAACATTTAATTTTGTATATGTTCCTGCTTTAAATTTCAGTTAGGGGTAACAGCTCATAGGATTGTTGCTGTTAAAGTGTTAACATTTGAGGCATGGATGTGTAGTACCAAACTCTAATAAATGCCTTTTATCTATATTGATTTTAGAGATGAGAAAACCTAATGCCCACATGTACCTGTCAAGTACCCATCTGTCTGTGAGCTACTGAAGTCATGTTTGGATAATATTCCAGGGGTCCAGAAAATAATATAGAAATATGAGTTAATCAATATCATCCAATGTTGTAATATAAATTCTAGGAGTCACACGTCCAAAAGCAGCACTTCTAGGAATGATCCAAAGTATGACACTGCCAGCAAGATGAGAGGTAACCTGAGGAACCATTCCCAGGTACCATTTCTTCAGGTCAGCATCCATTACTATGTTTGAGAGTACTCAAACTTTGTTGAACAGTTTTGGTTTAACCATAATTGACATAAATTTGGTTTTGGCTTGCTCAGAACTAGGGAGTATTGATTTTTGCAGCCATATCACACCTTTTTGAAATTCAATGATAGGTTTATGAAAATTACCTTGTCACCTGCTTAATAGATTTAGATTTCTGTTTCCCTACATCAGTGTCCTATTATGCTACACAAACAGAAGTTTAAAGACTCTCAGGTTATGACTATGTTCACCTAGAACAGACTATAGAACATATAACAACTCAATGCCTGATTCACAAATACAAAGGAGGCATCACAGCAATACACTGCTAGTCAAGACATAATTATCTGACTAACCATCTGAATGTAAAACAGAAGTTCAAGTGATAAATACTTTTGTTAGTCTTTAAAAGTGCCACAGTACTTCTTGCTTGTTTTGCTGAACTAGACTAACATGACTACCCCTCTGGAACTCATCAGCAGGTGTTGATATCCTGGAAAATGAAGTACAGGACATTCTTTGGAGTACTGATGTTAGTGTGGATCTCTGCCCTTTACAAATTATGATCAAACCATTTGATGCCAATGCTGTTGCTGAAGTTGGAAAGTGCTAGCAAGAAGTTATCCAAAAAA
Source organism: Podocnemis expansa (assembly GCA_007922195.1). NCBI lineage: Eukaryota > Metazoa > Chordata > Testudines > Podocnemididae > Podocnemis > Podocnemis expansa. The sequence goes on from ML681966.1 coordinate 67,788,981, forward strand.
AAAAACTATTATAGGAACATTAGCATCTTTATTTTTAAAAAAAATGAACCAAAAAAAGGAAGCAAACTCAAAAAATTGAAAGAGGTGGCACACAAAACCAAATAAAATAAAAATTAAGAATGAAGATCTATACATGAAGGAAAATTTCCATGGCAAATGGCAACTGTCAAACCTCAATCACTGTAACTATAGGGTTGTTCGACAAAGGTCACCAGAGTACTTTTCTGAAGGGAAATATGGTTATCTCTGCCCCCACACTTTTCTCTTATTCAAAAATGCTTCAACCGTTTTAAATCAAGCATTCAAAATTGCACCTTTGGACAGAAGCAAAACATAATAAATGTTTTGTCTTTTAGATTGAAACATTCAGTGTCCATTTGGAAAACATATTATCATGGTAGAAGTGCATTTCCAAATTTAGCTCCCAATCCCTACTCTTGCAATTGCCTGTGAATAACTCTATTACCAGCGTTATTAGCAGCATTGATTCTCATGGGACTACTGCAGTACAGAAAATTACATACACCATGATTGTTTCAAGGACGAGCACTTTAATTGTAGAACTGGTAAAAAAAATGAAAACTTTGAGGAACAATATTAGGTTTGGGGTTTATTTTTACAGAAGAAAAATTTTACAAAATTATTTTGATGAGATCTCCATTTTTCAGTGAAAATTCTCATTGATCAGTTTTAGTGTTTCAGTTTCTCAAATTTCTTTGTTGTTGTTGTTGTTTGTTAGAGTTCTTTCTCTGAGGTCACCTTTGATTTTTCAGTCTAGTCACATGAGCCATTTTCCCAGTGGTTCTCTACAAGGAGCCCATGCATGCTTGGCAGCATGCAGAGGTCTTCCAGAAGTTACTTCACCTCATCTAGAGGTTTGTCTACTTTTACAACAGGCTACATAAAAATTACTAGTCAAGTCAGTACAAACTAAAATTTCAAATAGAGAATGACTTGTGTGTACTGCACTATATACTGTATACTGAAATGTAAGAAAAATATTTATATTACAATGGATTTATTTCATAATTACATATAGTAGTAATGAAACAGTAAGCCATTTTTTCAATAACAGGGACACTATGGGCATTTTTGTGTTTTATGTCTAATTTTGCAAGCAAGTACTTTTTAATAGAGGTGAAACTTGGGGGTATGTAACACAAATCAGACTCCTGAAAGGGGAACAGTAGCCTGGAAGGTTTGCAACTCACTGCCATATCCTACCAACACATAAGCATGAGATTATTTTAAATATGTAAGTAATCATAATCATGTGCGTCTTTCCGGTCAAGGGCCTTACAGCATTAATATTTAATCTGCCATACATTAGTAAAAATATCTGAAATAGTTGGTGGATAATTTTATTTCCTCAGTTTTTGAATGATTTTACTGTTTCTATTTCTATAACACAGCTTCCAGGCAAGTCTCCTTTTACTTTTCTTTTCTTTTTTTTCCCCCACTTTCCACTATATTTCTTTATCTTTCTTTTTACCTTTTCTTCCTTATTTCTGGACTTTATGGGTATGTCCACACATCTCTTTTATTTCAAAATAACACTGGTTATTTTGAAATAAAAGAGATTAGGTCCACATGACGTATTCTTATTTTGAAATGACAGGCTCCGTCATTTCAAAATAAGAGCTGTCATTTCGAAATAGCTTAAACCTCCTTTAAATTGAAACGGCTGTTATTTTGAAATTGTTGTTTCAAAATAATGCTGTTCGGACGTGTTATTTCAAAATAACCATTATTTTGAAATAACACTTTTGCCCTTCTTCTTCCCAGGGTGCCTTCCTTTTAGCCTATAGTGGGTGTGGGCATGACCCAGGGAGGGGGCCATGTTGCCACACCTCCCATGGTGTCCCTCTCCTAAAGCAAAATAGCAAGTCCTGTGTTTGGACATGCTATTTCGCTTTGAGCTTTTCACTTAATTCAAATTAACTTATTTCAAAATAAGGACTTTATTTCAAAATAACTCATTTCAAAACAACTTATTTCAGAATAACGATGTATGTGTGGACATAGCCTATGAGTCAAGACTCTCTTTATAGTCCAAGCAAATCATAGTGGTTTTGACATTCTAGTTTGAATATAATTAAAATATGCATAAATGCAGAATTGCACAAAACATGACAGTAAAGGCAAACCTTATGAGCATATCAGTTTTTGTTATGTCACTGAGAATTACTCAGTATGGCTATGTCTACGATATGGGCTTCAGTCGACTTAAAGCGGCCAGGAAGAGATGCCAGCTCCCCGGGCCCCTGGCTGCCTGTAAGCTGCCAGGGGTGCTGCTGGCTCCCTCAACCTTCAGCTCCTTGCCAGAGGGCAGGAGCCAGATCGGGCCCCAGGTGGGAGCCCATCAGGGGGGGGGGGGGGGGCAGGGAAGGGGGTAGGCCCTGCCCTGCAAAGTTGACTTAAATGCTTAAGTCAGTTTTCAGGGCAGGAGTTATTAAGTCGACTTAAGCAGTTGTTTAAGTCGACTTAATAATTTCTAAATATAGACTGGGCTTAATTTAGCTTTACTTAAAGGGCTTTAAGTTGACCAAAGCCCATATTGTAGATATAGCCATACTGAATAATTCTTGGTGACATAACAAAAAGTGATATGCTCATAAGGAATCCTGTGGCTCTTAAAGACTAACAAATTTATTTATTCTATGAACTTTCACGGGAGAAAATCTCTCTTCGTCAAATGACAGAACATACAGAATGGGAAGAAAAAAATGCAGGGGAGTGTAAGTCATGAGGTCAGGTCATACTGTAACAGCAAATCAAAGCATTTTGTTTTGCTGAACTAGCCTACCACAGCTACCTCTTTGGAACTTGGTATATTCATGTATTTCTTTTATAATTCCAATGCAAAAAAAAATTGCAAATTTGAAGTTAAGGCTTGCTATTATAATAAGTATTATAATTTGTATACAAAGTTCATGAGGTACATTATATTTAAAATTTCATTACGTTAAATTTAAAACACTTAGATCTCAGTCCGGCAGACACTTACAGGCATGCAAAACTTTACACACTTGAATAATGGGATACTTTCATAAATTTAATTACATGTGTGTGGGGACAATGACCTAAAAATTTTAAAAAGAATCAGAGTGCCCCACTTAGGTAGTGTGTGTAAATACCATCTCTCACAGAAGTGTATACATTCAGTGAATATATTAAGTAAAAGACAATGTGATCTGAAAATTCATCTTACAGGTTTTGTTATTCACTGACACAGGTTTTGCAGTGAGCCATGAGAGCTACAAAGTCTGTAATTGTCTTTATCTGAAAAAATCAGCTTATTAATCTCCTGAAATTTTCAGGAAATGAAGTTTGGTTGTTATCAAGAATTAATCTTAATATTTTGAATTTATTAATATTTTCTTTTTAAGCTATAGGACTCTCTGCATCTCAAAATTGACTTGTAGTGGGTCCCTGGTTGCCACCTTAATTAGGGAGACATTTCCTGCCCTGCCCTAATTGTGTGTGTGTAAACTGATTATGAAAGATGCAAGACTGACAACCTTTGAGACTCTTTATCTTTAGAAGAGATGAGCATTAACAAGGCTCCTGAAAGCTGTCCAACTCTGAGCACTAATATGGATCAAACATAAACTGAAGAGACTGCTTGTCAGTCTGTATGACCACTCTCTTGCTAACTCAACTAAAAGAAATATTATCAAACATGCATATGTATACATGTGTAATATGTGTGTGCGTATCTATATAATTATGAGCCAGATGCTTAAATTGGTGTTAATTGACATAGCTCTGCTGACTGGAGAGGAGTTATACCAATATATACCAGCTGAGACTCTGGTCATTATGACCATATGTAGACATTTCACAGCACGTGACCATCAGATAGGTACCTCCAGGTGATGGAATGGGGAATTGCTCATGTGGTACATGTGCTCCATCTCTTTTATGACCTTTGCAGTCCCTTGCAGGACCTCAGCCCTGTGGCTCAGTCCCTTTAGCCCCCCTACCCCCAGGGTATAATCAAGTACCGGACAGCCCATTCTGTCTGTGGCTAGCTCTGTCCATCCACTGTTTGCTTGTGGCACCGCTTCCCACTGGCAGCCTAGGGGAGGTAGAAGTGTCTGCTTGTGCCTTTCCAGGTCCCCTGGGTCCTCCCCTCCACATAACTCTAGCCTTTGTAGCAAGGCCACAGCCCCACTGAACCTTGACAGTGGCATGGGAGCTGTCCAGGGTCCTGTTTCCTACAGCCCTGCTGACAGCACAACCTCCCCCCCGCCCCGAAGGTCTGGGGCCAACTGCCCCAAGACACTGCAGCCCTGCCTTTATACAGCCTGCAGGGCCCTATTGGCCCCAAAGTCCTTGGTTCCCATTTGGCCACACCTCTGTCTGGGCTTTTAACCCCTTCTGTTCCAAAGTGGGGAAAACATCCTGCTACACCATATAATAATGTTTGTTTTTACAATAACAGACAAAGGCTTTACTGAGGATCAGGGCTCCATTATGTTAAATGCTGTACAAACACATTAAAAAGATGAGCTTTGCCCTAAAGAACTTACAGATTATCACATATATTTGAAACAAACATGGCTTGTAAACTTCAAAAGCAAACTTCTGATCTGATACCATATATCTCTCTCTCTTTCTCCCAATCTCTAGCCTATGTCTGTGTGGCTATGTTCACACAGGGAGAGCTTGTTTCAAAACAAGATGTTTTGAAACAAGCTGTTTTGAAATAACTCTTTATTTCAGAACACCTTATTTCAAAGGACAAAAACAAAATAAGGGAGCGAAATAGCACGTCCACAGTGTGAACATGCTATTTCACTTGGAGAGGGGAGGGTGCCTGCAGAGGGCTGCAGGCACCCGCAGGGTGCAGCGCAGCCAGGTGCTACACCCCATGGGTGCCTGAAGCCCTATGCAGGCACCCGTGGGGTGCAGCACAGCCCCGCACATCACCCCGCGGGTGCCTGCTGTTCCCTCCACCAGCCAGCGGACACCCCGCAGCACACTGGCCAGGGTGCTGAAGGGCAGCCCTTCCTCCCAGGGTGCCCTGGGAGGAAGGTCAAATGTTGTTTCGGAACACTTTGTTCCGAAACAACATGTCCACACAGGGCTATTTCGAAACCACTGGTTTTGAAACAACCCTGTTTCGGAAAAAAAAAAAAGTTGTTTAAGCCATTCCGAAAGAACGGCAGCCATTTCAAAACAAGCAGTTTGCTTGTTTCGAAATGGCTGTGCGTCGTGTGTCCATGGCATTTCTTATTTCGAAACAACCTTGTTGTTTCGAAATAAGAATGCTGTGTGAACACACCCTCTGTGTCATGTCAGGTTGTATGTCTATGCATCATAAAAGGTCAGAAATTGTATCTTTTATTGGTTTGTGGTGTGTTATGTGCACATATAATGCAGAATGATTGATAAATCATAATTCATACCTTTTAAAAAGTCAGAATAATTAATCAAGAGAACAAGTTACACAGAGTCATGGTGAATTCATCATTACTGGAAATTTCTAAATCAAGATTGGACTTTTTTTTAAAAAAAGTATATGTTCTGGTTCAAAATGAATTATTCTGGAAGAAGTCTCCAATTTGTATGATACAGATCAAACCAGATGACCACAATGATCTCTTCTGTCCTTGAAATTGATGAATTTTTCAGTATAAGTAATTCTGTCCCTCTTTTGAGATTGCCAGCAAGTTTACCAATAAAAACAATAGGAGCTTTTCTCTATGTGGGCTCTTCTCTATTGGGAACTGGACTCATCACTAAATATATTTCACACAGGTCACCAGGTCTTATTATTCAGCTTATTCTGAGAAGAGATATTCACAAATAAATTAATGAGAACTATAATTTGAGGACTTTAACAAGTTAAGAGGTTTATTACAGGAGTGGGTGGATGAGGTTCTGTGGTCTTCATGGTGCAGGAGGTCAGGACTTTGATCATATTGCTCCCTTCTGACTTTAGAGTTGATGAATCTATGAGATCACTCATCTGAGTAAGTGATACTCAGCATGAGTAAAGGTTGCTGAATCAGGTTTAATAATTTAGTTACCACCAATCTGGGGTGAAATTGAAGTGGTGTCCTGCCAATGAGAGGCCTGATAGTCCACTAGCAGTCCTTACTTTTGTCTTGGATCACCCACTTCCATGCCTTGGAGAATGTTTGTGATCTTAACTGCCCCATACATGTCAAATATCAGTTATGTTAAGTTTTTAAAACATCTACCCAACTGGTAGCACTTCATTTTCCAACTTCATGGTGCAAATATGTACTCTAGATATAAAATCCATTAACCAAAACAGTACCTGATCCCAGAGTAACCTTAGAGTCTGCAACTAATAGGATTACCATCAATGAAACATTAGGAATGTCTTAAGCTTGCAAACACTCAATCTCTTGCCAGTAATTAATAATATGAGTAGGAGACTTCAGAGTTATAAAGACTATTTGTATCAGTAGCAGATGTAATTAAAGGAACAGCTCTTTGGTTTAATGTTCACCTTTGGCACAAATTCTACAGAAAGCTTAAATGTGGAAGGCTATGACTGTGTACGTGAGGAGAATAGCATCTCTGTTTACAGACCAGCTGGATTAGAAACCACAAACAGGTGGTCCACATGAAAACTATTACTTGCAGAAGTGAAGATCATATTACATACTGCGTGCCTGCATTTTCAAAAAACACACAAGCCCACAGTGAATTCCAAAAATAAATGTGCAGTTAAATGGCCATACTGCACATGTAGTTACCAATTATGCACACACAAATAGTCAGTAGATATCTGACTGTGTATTTGGTGCTGAGTTACTCAGCTAAGTGGTGAAGGTGATAGTATAGAAGGCTTCTTTCCATTTTTCACAGATTGTAGATGTTTTCAGGTCACTTTTTTTCCTTTTGCTTGTTATTTTCTCATTCAGTTGCTCTTCGTCTATGCAATACACCACCAGTCATCACCTTGTTTTAATACATAATAGGAGGAAGAGAAAAAGAGGATAGCTCAGCTTCAAGTTCCACTGCCAGCTGTGTCTATTTAGATGTGCCTCCAAATGAATCTAGTTGCAATGGTGCTAAAAATGTCCCTTTGTCAGAAATTCACAAACTTACACAGAACACCAAGTCATGCCACTGTCCAGTAAAGAATCTATCCTCAGTCTAATCTCCAGGCAAACTCCATTAGCTTTGGTACCTCTGCTTTTTATATATCTACTCTAAAACCTTAGATATCTTCTCAGTTTAGAGATTTTCATATGATTAAATATAAAAAGTCAAGTATTCTATCTACAATACACAAACTGGTTTAGGTAGAAATCAGATTGCAAATGGATGTCTCAAAGATTAATGATCTTTTCTAAAATAATCAGCTGAAGCTAGTCTTTGCATCAATATTATAAATAATTTTATCATCACTTGGATAGAAAACTCAAAAACTCTCTAAGTTATGGAACAGAGATGTGATATTGGTAAATCCTATCAAGATCTGAGACAAATACTAGCCCAGTTACAATTAAAGTCCATTAAGACCTTTTCCCAGATGTTTTTAGCACTGGTTTGGATAAGGATAACTAATTAATGTTGGAGTTGTCATAGTGAATAAACAGATCTTTCTCTTAAGTACATATGTATACTAAGTCTGAGAAAAAGAGCTAGGAGAATAAACATATTGAATGTAGACTTGCCTTTTCTCCTAAGATCCTTATCATTGGAGATTTTATTTCTGTTATAAACAGTAAGGGCACACAGTATTCCTAACACAGAGAGGAACAGAATGGCCTCAAACAAAGGGGCAGGAATCTGGAAAAATGGATCAACACTACGTGGTAACTCTCTTTTCACAGTATAGCTCCCTATTTCGATGCAGCGTCTGCAACTCATGAGCACAACCCCACCAGAAGGAACAAGGGGCATCAAGGACTAGAGGTCAAAGAGTAGCCCTCTACAAACAAGTGCCTAATTCAAGGCAACCAAACTCATAATACAAACTGCATTGTAAACCACAACTGTCCTGGGAGCTCTAACTCATAGTCCATGGCTTTTGCTTACTCCAAGTGGGGGTATGGACAGGTGGTTGGCAAGGACATTCTGCCAAAGGCAGCACTGTGAAACAGATTGTCATGCTTCCTGGTCTGTGGGAGAGCCGGTGTGGAACACAGTTGAACCACGAGCTGTAGGAACTGGCTTTGTTCATCCCCAGGATCTTCTACAGGAAATAGTCACTCTAGCCCCTGCTGCTCTGTTCTACTGGCAGCTTTTCCTTCCAAAGATCTAATACAGAGAAGCAGGGGCTCAGAAAAAGTCATGTAGCTGCAAAGGTTAAATTCCACATGAAGAGAAGGGGAGCAAGGATGTCAGAGTGGCAAGAAATATTTACTATAAAAAGAAACCTAGGACTCCTAGGCATAGCAATAATATAAATAATGATAATAATTCTAAGTGCAAAAGAAGTTAATTCTGCAAAAATGTAAATTGGCTAAACAACATAGAAGAGCTGATTTGCTCTGTATGTACGGTGGGAGTTAAACTATCTAGAAAACAAAACACTTCAAATATAGAGAGGAAAAAAGGCTGAAACCCTCTTGACTTATGGCTATGTATCTTGCTATTATCATGCTTGTACATATTATAGTTCTCACTGTTCTAAAAAACATGGTTTTGTTGTTGATGTATACACCGTATTGCTTATTTTTCAGCTTGTGGCATCCCCTACACTCTTCACTTTGTAACATCAAAATCAGTTCTTCATTTTTCTCCCATTTAAAAATAAAAAAGAAGATGGAAAAGTCAACTTCAGTTTCCACAAACTCAGACTCACTGGGTACATCTACACTGGAGCCTTAAGCTGACTAAGTCAACTTAAGGAAAGATATGTCCACACAGGACTTTTCTTAAGTCAACTTAAGCATTAAAGTCAACTTTATTAAGTCAACTTAACACATTGTAGATAGGGTTGTCTACACTATAGGCTTTGTTAAATCAGCTTAACAAAGTCAACTTAACAGAGCCCTCCAGTGTGGATGTAGACTTCGTTAAGCTGACTTAACTTTTAAGTCAACTTTGTTAAGTCAACTTAAAGTCAACCTTGTTAAGTCAACTTAACTGAGCCCTCTAGTGTAGACAAAGCCACTGAGTTCTTCCTCCCTTTAAGATGTAGTGGGAGGGATCTGGGGGAGTGTGGACATAGTAGAGGACTGCAGGAATGAAGCTTCAAAAATCCAGGGGCACTGACAATCCATTGTCAAACTTTGTGGAATTTGGGATTTTCTTGTAGTAAGCCTCCTTTCCTTTCAGTGGTGTCTACTTCACGTCTGCAAGAGAAATGCTTGTTGGTCTCTCTGTCTTTTTCTCCATAAAGCCTATCTCTCTGTAAGGCTTCCCATCAGTTTGCTCTTCCAGGCTCGATTGAACAGTCAGTCAAGACCCACTCAATCAATCTGGATTTCAATATAGTAATTCCAGCCCTGTAAGAAGAAAAGCACTGAGTTGAAGGGACAATTCACTATGACTCAGCACAGTGGAGACAGGGGGAGTAAGTGAGCATTAGAAAGTTAAAGGGAGTTGCACAAGTTATTTTACATAGCTTGCATATCTCCCTTCAACTGCTACCAAAACCCTGCAAAGATGTGTGGAGCAGGCAGCAGCACCTAACTCCCTAATGAATATCTTGTAGGGAATCCAGTGGCTCTCCCAGGGAGCATGTTACAGAATATGTCTGGTCCCACAACATATCTCCTCTTTCCTGCCCATAAAACTGGGATGGAGGAGTCTTCATTGGCTCAGAGACAGGAGAGGTTGCTGGTCCCCATGACCTTCTGCACCCATATTTTGCACCTCTCTCCCAGCAGGAGAGAAGCGCCAAGCACAGGAAACTCTGGTTTGCTGTACCCATTTTCTTACAATATGCTCCTATGCCTACATTTGAAAGCTGTTTGTTACATCAAAGAGTAATAATGAAAGATATTAAGTTGTGGAGTTAACACTAGTACCCCATTTTTCATTTTCAATACCATATCGCCTCTCAGAGAAAGTGAGTGAGCCTTGTCTTGAGCCATTATAAAACCAAGATTTTAATCTGCCTTGCATCTCATCAGCTTCTTAAAGACCCTGTAGATAGTTTTATTTCACTTTTTAAAAAATGGAATATTTTTATGGAGGATAATGTAGATTATTAAGTTTTTATTAATAGATTACCATCATCTAATTTATGAATGCATGTGGTATGAAATGAACTAAAAAATTCAGTGCAAGCTACTTAATAATCCTTGAACATAGATCGACTGAGATTTCTAATAATGGAATGCATTGTGCGCTATCACCGCCAAAGGACTATCCATTATACAGTCATTTATTTGATATTAGTTTCCAAGGTGTTACTCAAAACTGAAACAATATGTATAAAAAGTATAAGCCTTGAGTTAAGGATATAATAAACTGGACAGCTGCTGATAACTTCTTGTGCTCCAGAGCAGAAATAATAGAATCTGGACTGTTGTATTTATGGTAAATACAGTCCTGCAAATAAAGGGCCTAATCCTGCAAAGTTTTCTGCTCATGTCACTTGTATGAGTACTCCCAAAGGATCTGATCTTGCTCCCACAGAAGACAGTTGGGGGTAATCTGGCACACTACTATTATCATGAGGGAAAAATAGACCTTCTGGCTAGTTTAGTAAATTCTTCCCAGTTCTAAATGTTTCACGGATTCAATGATTTCAGTGCTAGAAGGTTGTCTACTCTCATGCATGTTACAGAATTTCACCCAGAGATTTCTGCAGCTAGCCCTGCAACTTGTTATTCAGCTATAGTATATTTTTTGTAAAGACATTCAATCTTGACTTAAAAACTCTTAATATCTCAAGAATTTAGCACATCATTTGGTATTTGTACCAGCTGGTAAATACCGTTGTGGTTAAAAATTTGCATTTTGTTTCTAGTTTTAACTTTGTGGATTTCAACTCTCAGCAATTTGATCATGTTATGTTTGTTCAATTTAAAACAATATCAGCCTTCTTGGAGATGGAAAGACTGCCATGGTAAAAGTAAATTGCTCAGTTGGGAAAAACTGGCCAGTCTATACAGACAAATATAAACACTATAGGAACAAGCTTTTCAAGTTCACATTACATGAAAAGTGTTTCAGCTGGAAGAAATTACTTATCTGGTTTCTGAAAACTATCGTCAGACTGATCACTTTAAGCATATAAATTAAAGTGACCGTAATAATATAAAACATATTAGTTAATTTCTTGAACATAGTAAGATATACTTTAAAGTTGCAAAGACTATGTTTTAAAAAACTGATCATATATTCTCATCAATGGTAGCTGGCATTTCATTTTCAATAATAATATATTACAAATGGATGAACTAGGAAATTGATAATAATGAATATAAAACAAAAGTTAGGAATTGAAGAAAACTGATAAGGGAAGCAAAGGGCCAGCAGAGTTAAGAACAATAAGAAAGATACTGAATCATAAAGATTGATAATGGTCCATTTTCCCCCATGGCAGGGAGATTTTTGCCTTCCTCTGTAGCATGGGGCATAACTCAATTGCTGGTGGATTCTTTATATCTTAAAGTCTTTAAGACATTGTTTAAAGATGTTCATAGCTTAGTCTTAGAATAGAGGTTTATCGCAGCAATGGGTGCATGAGGGTCTGTGTCCTGCATTGTGAAGGAGGTCAGACTAGATGATCATATTGGTCCCTTCTGACCTTAGAGTCATTGAGTGTATTACTAGATGGAAATAGTACAATAATAATATAGAAAAGGCTGAAATGTTCAATACATGTCTGTCTTGTTATATATTTGGGATAAAAAATTATGATGTAGTCATTTTATATTATAAACTCTTTCTAGTCTATTAATATTTTGGGAGGTTGTTAAACAGAGGCTACAAAAGTTAAACATTTTTAAATCATCAGATACAGATAACTTGCATTCGAGAGTTTTAAAAGAGTTAGCTGAGGAGCTTCATTAATGTTGATCTCAAAATGTCTTGGAACACAGATGAAGTTCCAGAAGACTAGAAGAAATCTAATACGCCAATATTTTAAAACAGTAAATAGGATGATAGTGTAATTATAGACCTGTCAGTCTGACGTAAATCTAGAGAAGATAACGAAGCAGCTGATATGGGACTCAATTAATAAAGAACTAAATGAGGGTAATAAAATAATGCCAATCACTATAGATTTATGGAAAAAAGATCCTGCCAAACTAACTTGATATCTCTTTTCTTAAGAGATTACTAGTATGATTGATATAGTTAATAGTGCTGATGTAATACATGCAGATTTCTGTCAGGCATTTGACTTGATATCACATGACATTTTAATTAAAAAACTTAAAAGATATCAAATTTCCATGGCATGGATTAAATGGATTAAAATTTGGATAAGTCATACATCTCAAAATATATTTGTAAATGGGGAATCATCATTGAACAGGGGAGTTTCTAGTGGTGTCCTTCAGGAATCATTTCCTGGCCCTACGCTATTTAACATTTTTTATTAATGAACTAGAAGAAAACATAAAATCATCCCTGATAAAAGTTGCAGGTACACAAAACTTGTGGGAGTGGTAAATAATGAAGAAGACAGGCCATTGATACAAATGATCTGGATCACTTAGTAAGCTGGGCACAATCAAACAATATAAATTTTAACATGGCTAAATGTAAAGTGGGGTAACCAGATGTCCCAATTTTATAGGGCCAGTCCCAATATTCAAGGCTTTTTCTATTATAGGTTCTTATTAACCATAACCGCTGTCTCAATTTTTCACACTTGCTATTTAGTCACCTGAATGTAAATGTGTGCGTCTGGGAAAAACTGTAGGCCACTCTTATGGAATAGGGGAAGCAGTGACTGGAAAAGATTTGGAGGTTATGACATTTTGGGGATCACTCAGAACAGTAAGGAGTTCTATAACTGCCTGCCTTGTAACCCTGGGTGTCTTAATGCTATGCTGCTGTGTCTGAAAGCCCTCATATCTGTAGCCCAATGTACAAGCAGAAGGATCTGATTCTGCTTCCACCAGTTTTTATTCCTTTCAGGGTGTCCTCAACAGCCATTCCACTCCTGAATGTCCCCAAACCATCTACTCAAAGTTCTTAACTACTAGACCCTCAAACTTTTTCCCTTTGGTTTGTCACCTCTGAAACCTGCTCCTCAAGGTATTAGTTCACTTTGGAACACACACTCCACACAGTTTGCATATCAGAGACCTGGGATAAAAAGAATACATTTATTTAATAGAAATTCCACACATTCAGAAACAAAACAGTAAAAGAAAGCCATCACATAAATTTGCAGGTAAACATAAAGATGCAATCTCAGGTTTTACATTTCTGTATTAGCTAAATTCTTTTCCTAATACAAGATACTTAATTGCCTCTGAAGAGTTTCCTAGCATATGCTCTATCATAGAAGGGATCCAGTGTTTTACAGACAGCACCCTGCTCAGATGCTAATCCTTCATTTCTGGATAAAAAACCAAAGCCTACATTTAAAAGATTTTTATTTTTTCTCTCTCTTTTGTTTTTTGTGTTTTTCTGACATGATGACTAGCGCCCTACAAAATTCATGGCCATGAAAAATTCATCACAGCTTTTGAGATCTGGTCTACAGATTCCACAGGGGAGACCAGCATTTCTCAAACTGGGAATCCGAACCCAAAAGAGGGTCACAGGGGGATCACGGTATTGACATCCTTATTTCTGTGCTCCTCTGGCCATAGCACTACCTTCAGAGCTGGGTGCCAGGCCAGCAGCCGCTGCTTTCCAGTTACCTAGCTCTGAAGGCAGCACAGAAGTAAAAGCAGCAACACTGTGATCCCCTTACAGTAGCCTTATGACCCCCCTGTGACTTCCTTTTGGACTTGGACTCCCATTTTGGGAGACACTGATGTCAGGGCTTTACATGTTTATATTTTGCCATTTTAAATACATATTCATACTTTGTTCCCAAACAATGTTCCCTGTAAGCTGCGCTGGCGCGCTGCAGCGCAGCCTGCCGCAGCTGCCAGTGCAGAGAAGGCTGCTGGCAGCGCACTGCCGGCAGCCAGAGTCCCTCAATAGAGCTCCTGTGGAGCAGGGAGTTTTGAAAACTCCCACCCAGAGAAGCTCTAACAGAGCATGCCCAGAAAATCTGAGCATGCTCCGTAGAGCTTCTCTGGCCCAGGAGTTAGGGCTGGGCCGTCGGGCTCCAGTCTAGCCCCAAGGTAAGTTTGTGGGGGCTGGGGGAGCCGCTGGGAGTGGGGGGGGGGTGCTTCCAGGAGCAGGGGGGTGATGCCGGGATCGGGGGGGCTAGCGGGAATGGGGGGGTGATGCTGGGAGTGGGGGTGATGCGAGGAGCGGGGGGGTGAGTGGGACCGGGGGGGTGCCGCCGGGAGCGGGGGAGGGGCTGCGCAGCCGGGCCCGCCGGGGGGGGGGGGGGAGTGCAGCGAGCAACAGGAGTTGCTCAGCTGCCCTCTCCCCTTAGAGGGAACATTGTTCCCAAACCATGAAATTTAAGAATTAACTATCTGAAATCATAAAATTCAAGATTTTTAAAATACCGTGATCATGACTTCTTTAAAAATGAAGCATGAGTTTGGTAGGACTCTAATGATGACTCATGGCCACTCAGAGTGTAGGAAACTCCTTCCTTTCTCATTTTTTCAATATATGGGGTTTTCTTTTCAGTTTCAGTGTTTTAACATTAATACAAAAAAACGAGTCCTGTGGCACTTCAAGACTAACATATTTATTTTTCGCATGAGCGTTCATGGGAGAAAACCCCACTTTGTCAGATAAGTGAGATTTTCTCCCACAAAAGCTCATGCGAAAAATAAATCTGCTAGTCTTAAAGTGCCACACGACTTCTAGGTTTTTTGCTGGACTAGATTAACATGGCTATCCCTTTGGAAATTAACTTTAATAGACAACCATTGTCTCTTCCATGTTGGATAAAGGATGAGTATTTGAATTTAGCGTAATGTAAATAGCTGGCTTGGGACGAGCCCCTCTCAGCTGTGAGGAGCACGTAAAATTGTAATAGATGTCACGAGTGTAGAATTCTATATACATAAATTCATAGATTGTAACTACAATTTAGACAAATCTTAACATGACCATCAAATTCAGAACATTCTTCCACGCTTTCATAAAAGACCTTAAGGAGTTGTGTGGCAGTTTAAGACTAACAGATTTATTTTATGCAAAAAATAAATCTTTTAGTCTTAAAGTGCCACACAACTCCTTGTTGTTTTTTTACTGGACTAGACTAACACAACTATCCCTTTTGAAATAAAAGACCTTAGCTGTGACATGATTTTATATATCATAACATTGTATGCAACCAGTTGGTCCAATTGTTTACTTTTTGAGGTTCAGACCTTCTATTCTTCCCTTGAGGCATCAGCACTCTAATGGACACAAGGGCCATCGTGTCTCATTAGCTGAAGGAGAGTTCCCACTGCAACACTGGTCAAAAAGGGATAAGGCAATCCTGGGATAAATGAACAGGAGCCTTCAGTAGGAGTAGAGATGTTACTTTATTGCTGTGCTAGACACTGGCATGACCTCTTCTGGAATAGTGTGTCCTGTTCTTTTGATGACGATAAATGAATGATGGTGATAAATCAGAAACCGTTCAGAGAAGGACCACAAAAACGACTGGAGAATGAGAAGATCTGGTTTCCAGTGACAGACTCAAGGAGCTTGAACTAGTTTAACAAACAGAAGATTAAGGGGTGACTTGATTACAGTAGTGTATCTACATGGGGAACAAACATTAATAATGGGCTCTCCATACCGGCAAAGAAACATATATGATCCAATGTCTGGGTGTTGAAGCTATACAGATTCAAACTGAGAATAAAATATAAATGTTGAACAGAGAGACTAATTAACCATTGAAGCAATTACCAAGTATTGTGGTGGATTCCCCAGTCCTGACAGTTTTTAAATAAAAATTGTATATTTTTCTATAAGAGCTGCTTTGGAATTTTTTTGGGGAAGTTCTATGTTCTGTATAAAGCAGAAGGTCAGGTTAGATGATCACAGTGGTCCCTTCTGACCTTAAAATGTATTAATTGGCTTGGATTTACCAATTTTTAATATATAAATTGTTTTATAAATTGTTTTTCAACTCCAACAGAGATAGGTCATTGACAGTTTGTTTTAGTAAACTACAAGATATTGTTAAATAATTGAGCACATTGTTAATTACATGACTTAACCTAATAACAATGCTTCACAAAGCATAAGGTGTGTTATGAAATGATCATGAATAATAATCATGAATATTATAAATGCTATTATGAAAATAATTTTAGAATAAATAAAAAATGTAAAGAGCTTCCATTTTTCTTTTGTACAAGTGTAGTACTAGACGGGACCTCAAGGTCTCCTAGTCCAGTTCCCTGCATTCAACACAGCACTAAGTATTAGGCCACCCCTGATGGCTATTTATATAACCTGCTCTTAAAAACCTTCAGTGATGAAGATTCCATCATCTCCCTAGGCAATTTATTCCAGTGTTTAACTACCCTGCCAGTTAGGAAGCTTTTCCTAATCTCCAACCTAAAAATAGCTTATTGAGTTTTAAGCCCATTGCTTCTCATCCTCCTTCCAGAGGTTAAAAAGAACAGTTTTTCTCCCTCCTCCTGGTACTAATGTTTTACGTTCTTCAAAACTGTTATCATGTCCCCTTCTAGTCTTCTCTTCTCCAGACTAAACAAACCAAATTTTTTCAATCGTTCCTCATATATCATGTTTTCTAGACTTTAATCATATTTGTTGTCTCCTCTGGACTTTCTGCAGCTTCTTCAAACCTGTCTTTAATGTGGCACTTAGAACTGGACACAGTACTCCAATTGAGGCCTAATCAACATTCAGTAGAGCAGAATTGCTTCTTGCGTATGTCTACACTAGGGGCTTAAGGAGGCTTAAGTCAAATTAAGCAACTCCTTGGGCTTATTTGGAGTTCATTAAGTTGACTTAAGCACTTGCTTAAGTCAATTTAATAACTCCTGCCCTTAAAGTCAACTTTAAGGGTTAAGTCAACTTTATTAAGTTGACTTAATGCAATGTGCCCATTAAAGTCAACTCAATAAAGTTGACTTAGTGCAGTAGAGCCTTTTAACTCGACTTCATAAACACGACTTAAGCCAGGGGACCCATTTAAACTTGACTTTATTAAGTCGACTTTAATTGTGTCCCTTGGCTTAAGTTGACTTTAAGTAGACTTTATTAAGTTGACTTAACTGAGCCCTGTAGTGTAGACATAGCCTTTGTGTCTTGCTTACAATACCCCTGCTGATGAATTCCAGAATGATGTTGGCTGTTTTTGCAACTGTGTTACACTGACTCATATTTACCTTCTGCTCTACTTTAATCTTCAGATCCTTTTCTGCAGTTCTGCTTCCTAGGCATTTATTTTCCATTTTGCATTTGTGCAAATGATTGTTCCTTCCTAAGTGGAGTACTTTGCATTTGTCCTTATTCAGTGACACCCTATTTATTTCTCATCATTTTTCCAGTTTGTTCAGATCATGTTTCATTTTAATGCTATCTTCCAAAGCACTTGCAACCCCTCCTAGATTAGTATCATTGGCAAAATTCAGAGGTGTACTCTTGATGGCTATGTCTACACTGGGGGACTCGGGTAGGTCGACTTAACACGGTCTACTTTCGACTTGAAGTTGACCTTGTTAAGTCAACTTCAGAGTATGTCTACACTAGTAGACATACCCTGGCTGGGGTCAGGCCCTGCCCCCTGCACTGTCCCAGCCTGGGCCACAATCTAGCTCCAGGGCCCCAATCCGGCCCCAGGGGCCTAATCTGGCTCCTCCCACCACCGGCAAACAGCTAGGAGCTGGATCCACCCCCGAACCACTTGCCACAGGCCACCATGGAGACAGCCCAGTGACTTAGCCTGGTCAATTTCACGGGCTATTCCTGAAATCAGGACTAATCTGTGAAACTGACCAGGCTGCTAAACTGCCTGCTGGCAGCAGCAAGTGGCTCAGGTTTGGACTGGGCTCTGAGCCACTTGCGGCAAGTGACTTGGGGCCAGATCTGGCTCCATGCCACTTGTCACTGGTGGCAAGAGCCAGTTCCCAGCCCTTCCTGCCTGTGGCAAGTGGTTTGGGGCCAGATCCAGCTCCCAGCTGCTTGCTGGTGGCAGCAGGAGACAAAGTGGAAGCCTGGAGCTGGATCAGGACCTGGGATGATGCAGGGGGTGGGGCCCAAGTCTTCCTGCCCTGTAAAATCAACTTAAAAGCTTAAGTCGACTTGTAGGGCTGGTTTTATTAAATTGACTTAAGCAAGGGATTGAGTTGACTTGATAAATTCTAAATTTGACCCTGGAGTTGCTTGCGTCGACTTAAGCCAGGTTAAGCTGACTTAAGCCTTCAGTCTAGATATAGCCTATGTCATTATCTAATCATTTATGAAGACTGAACAGAAACAGACCTGGGACTGGTTGGATACCATTGAAAACATCTTTCTAGCTTGCCTGTCAACTGCAGATAACTGTGCTGTAGGAATGATTTTCCAACTAGTTATGTACCCACCTTCTAGTAACTCCTTCTAGGTAGTATTTCCTTAGCTTACTTATGCAACAGTCAATTTAGACAGCATTAAAAGCCTTACTAAAGTCAAGCTATACCACATCTACTGCTTCCCCCTATCCTCTAGACTTATTACTCCGTCAGAGAAAACTATTAGATTGCTTTGACGTGATTTGTTCTGATGAATCCATACTGACCCTTACTTATCACCTCTTTATCTTCTCCATGTTGCAAATTGATTGCTGGATTATTTGTTCCATTGTTTTTCCAGGTACTGAAGTTAAAATGATTGGTCTCTAATTCCCTGGGTTGCCCTTATTCCCCTTTTTATAGCTTGCCATTATATTTGTCCTTTTCCAGTCTTGTGGAATCACTCCCATCTCCCATGAGCTTTTGAAGATAATCACTGATGGCTCAAATATCTCCTTTGTCAGCTACCTGAGTATGTTAGAACGTATTTCATCAGACTCTAGCAACTTGAAGACATCTAACTTATCTAAGTAATCTTCTGAGACATCTTTGGCTGTATAGGTGTTTTACATTTATTTTTTATTTTGTCTGTCTTAACGCTGTTTGTTTTTTTCCCTCAGTAAGTGGATTAATAAATGCTATCATTACAATTCTTTGTGACCACATCACATTTTAAATTAATTAGACAAGAGAGCATTCACATAGTATTATTGGTCATTCTGACCACACCAGCTGAACACACAGGGCAGCATTTGAGAAGAAGATCCTACCCAAGTATGATGAACCCGTTTTCTCATACTGAGACAAGCCAAGGAGAAGAAATGAGTAATGTGAGTGATGAGGTAGTAATGAAGAGTCAGAGGAAGAACTTCATAACAGCAATAAAAAAGGTACTAGGAAGTCAATCTTGGACTGGAAGGTCAGAAATCAATACAGTGTAAATCAAAACCATTTCAATGGACATCAACACATGACTATAGTTATGAGTTGAACATTGACTATGTTAGCCAGCCATCTAGCTACCTGACAGATCCACATTAGAGATTTATCAAAAGAGAGGGCAAAATATGATTACAGAAAGTTGCATCACGTAACAGTACACTGAAAAATAACTATATTTTCAAGTTATTTACATTTCTGAGCAAAGTTCAGGCTTGAACCCAAGGAGGCCTTCTGTAGGTAGGATCTCTAACAGGGTCATATCTGATTCTTAACAGAAGGACCAAATATTTAGATGATGATGTTCAAGGACCAAATATTTAGATGATGAGAATCCATGGGATCACAATATTCCTACCTCCACTTTTCAATGTACTATGACTGCTCTAGCAAATAACTTTACAAGCAAGAATGATCACCAAAACAGGAATTTAATGTGAATATTTGTAGAAAGCAAAGTTTTGATTTCATCATCAAAAGTAAATTCACAATGAACCTGACTGTAATATACCACTTGTCTTGCACAGTAAATAAGAACAGCTTGAATTTTATACTTCAGATGCTCACAATGAATTGTTCATGAATGAGCGAAATGAATTCACAGAACTTATTCATCAAAGCAAAGTTTAGTAGTGAATATATAGAAGAAAAAATTGATCTGTTCACAGAAAATGGAAAAACAGATAAAACTTTTCAGACAAATTATTTGTTGTGAATCATTTGTTCATTTGCGCAGTAGGGCTATATTTTAAAAGTGTCATAGTGATTTAGGAGCCTAAGTCCCACTGACTTTCAGTTAGATGTAGGATCTAAGTCCCTTTGATAATGGGACTTAAATTCTTCTGAAGTTTTACTTGCAATCATGCTTACTCCACACCAAGTTTTCTTTTTGATATCCATAAGGCTATTTGCAGAGCATTTGACACAAGTGAAGGCTTTAGAATCTGTTCCTAACATTGCTTTAGCTAATGGAAGAGCTCCTTTGGTTTAAGGTGCCTGAATGTGTGCCTTTGAAGAAGGACCTTGAGTTCTGTCCCTGCTGTCACTGAGAAGCCATGAAATGTCAAAGTGTTTTGCAGTATAGTGAGTTCTGTGAAGTCTTAGCTTGCTATGGATTTGCTACAAAAAACCAACTGAATGCCTGTCAGCCAAAACAAGTGCCATTTTTAGCACAGCACACTTTTTATTCCTATCTGACCATCTGAAAATGCATTAGTGTGGTCTGCTTCAAGATTATATATTATTAGGTGAAATACTTCACTCTAAACACTTCTCTGTCTGGTAGCATACATGCTGATACATAGACCAGCTAATATAAAGTTCACAATGCAAATTTAACACACTAGAACATTATGTGGGTATAGACTTTCACAGAAGGATTTTTGTTACATAAACAGACAAACAAAATAATGATTTTGGCAGCTTGAGAGATATTATCTTGCTCCAATATACTTCACTGAGTAAAAAAGAAAATTTCCTCAAACCAAGACTCTAAAATTTCACAATATAAGCGGTCTCTCTCAGCATGAATTAAAGCGGGGAGATGTTTATTGAAAATGATTTTGCATTACCTTTTGAAATGTCAGGCTTCTGGGATGAGCAAAATGGATACAGTTTCTTTCAGCTGATTTACAGTACTTGATAGCATGTGGCATGCATGTCACTAAAGTGAAAAGCATGTCAGACACCTGCTTTTTTTCATTGTGCCATAACCCCTAGATTCTGCCATAAACTAAGTGTGGCATGGCAGAGCCTAAGGGCATGGCACAGTGAAAATGCAGGTGCTTACCTTTCACTGACATGCAAACCAAGTCTTGCAAACTCCTGAAACAAAGAAATCTTACGAAACCCCAAACCTAATTCAGATACTGCTTACTGTTTTATATATTCCTTGGTATTTGAAACTATCCTGACTCCCAGATGCATTTATCCCAAATGTTATTGTTCAGATCTCCTGATTCCAAGCTTTGATATGTACAGTGCCTACCTGCCCAGTCCTACTACATGTTTCCACAATATAAATAAATAAGAAAGCAGCACCTCCAATCTCCTAAATTCTTTAATTAAATTAAGGCTTGTTTAAATTGTTTTTAAGAATCATGTTGTAAACATAAAATATCTTTCCCTCTGTCACCACCCTGGTTACACCATGGCTATGTCCACACATACATCATTATTTTGAAATAGGTTATTTCGAAATGAGTTATTTCAAAATAAGTTAATGCGAATTAAGAAAATGTTAATTCGAATTAAGGGAAAGCCTGCTATCAAAAGGGCTGTTATTTTGAAATGGTTATTTCAAAATAAGGCCATTTGGACATGTTGTTTCGAAACAGTTGTTTCGAAACAATGGTGTTGTTTCAAAACAACATGTCGGCTATGTTCACACTCAGAGGGCTTGTTTCGAAACAAGACGTTTCGAAACAAGGTGTTTTGAAATAATGTGTTATTTCGAAACAAGTTATTTCGAAATAAAAAACACTGTCCTCAAAATAACACAAAAGCGGGAAATGAAATAGCATGTCCACACTGTGGGCTTGCTATTTCGCTTCGGGGCAGGGCACCATGGGAGGTGTGGCTACGTGGCCCCCCCTGCAGGCCATGTTGCCACTGTATCCCCTCCCTGGCTCTCACCCGGAGAGCCAGGCAGGGGGAAGAGCCCCGAAGGGCAGGGATCCCCCAGCCCTGGGTGGCAGCTGCTAGACCCCTGCCTGCTAGGGGTGCTCCTAGCTCGGACGGGCTGGCAGGAGCCCCTGCAGTGGCTCCAGCCAGCCGCCCCAGGGCTAGGGGCTTCCCCAGCTGGCAGGGGTCTAGCGTGGCTTTCCCCACTGCGGGACTTCTCTGGAGCCCCGGCAGGGAGCCTGGCACCCCCTTCTCCCGCCGCGGGGCTTCTCCAGAGCCCTGCAGCAGGGATCCCCGCAGCCCTGTCTCCCGCTGGGAGAAGGGGGTGCGGGTCTCCCTGTCATGGGGCACTGGAGAAGCCCCACGGCGGGAGAAGGGGGCGTGGATCTCCCTGCCGTGTGGCTCAGGAGAAGCCCCGCGGCAGGAGAAGGAGGAGCCGGGCTCTTCTTCATCACTCTGGCCAAGGTGCTGAGGGCTCCCTGGCCAGGGTGCTGAGGGAGGGTGGCCCTTCCTCCCAGGGTGCTAAGCACCCTGGGAGTAAGATCCATAGTTATTTAGAAACAACAATTTTTTTCGAAATAACATGTCCTAACGTTGTTATTTCGAAACCAACGGTTTCGAAATAGCCGTCCTTTCGAAACAGATGGGGTTTAAGCCGTTTTGAAAGGACGGCTGCCATTTTGAAACAAAGGGTTTGCTTGTTTCGAAATGGCTGTACGTTGTGTGGCCATGGTCTTTCTTATTTTGAAACAACTTCTGTTGTTTCGAAATAAGAATGCTGTGTGAACACACCCATCCAAACAGCATGATTTCGAAATAACCATTTCAAAATAACAGCTGTTTTGAAATGAATGGGATTTAAGCTGTTTCGAAATGACGGTTCTTATTTCGAAATGACAGAGCCTGTCATTTTGAAATAAGAAAACGTCATGTGGACATTCAGTTTTTTATTTCGAAACAACCAGTGTTGTTTCGAAATAAAAGACTCATGTGGACATACCCCATAAGATATGAACATTGAAAGAACTTTTAAAATCCAATTTTGGTGTCAGTATTTTTTTTTCTTTACCAATAGGTTGGAGAATTAAAATAATTTAAGTCGATTTCACTATAGGCAATATTTTTAAAAACAAGTACCAGGTTTTGGGAATAGCCCAGCATACACAATTCAGAAGGGTAAAATTTTCGAAGTGCAGTTAAGTTTCATTGCAAGCTACTTTTGAAAATGGGACTTAGGCTCATAAATCACTCAGTTTCATTTAATTTATTTAATTAGGTGACTGAAAGGGAGCTGCTGGATGCTGAGATCTTCTCCTTAAGGCCTAAAATTAAGCTTCTGTATCCATCTTTCACCACCTGCCTGATTTTCAAAAGTGTCTGAGGTCAATAAAAGCTATGTGGTACTCAACATTTCTAAGAATTAGGCTGGTGTCTAAATATGGCCTTAGAAACCTTCCTTTAGGTTCATATTTTTGAAAATTTTGGTCTTTCACATTACATCTGGGGAAGCATTTTCACTGGATTTTTTTTTAATTGAGTAATCATTTCTACTAGTCTAAGGATGTATTAAAGCTTGTGTATTCAAATTTGCATTTGGGGGTACCTTATGTATTCAACAGCATTGGCTGCATCTACGTTGGAGACCACTTTCGAAAAAACTTTTTTTTCAAAAAAATTATTTCAAAATATATTCAAAATAATTATCTCAAAATAACTTTTTGCAAAAATGCTATTTTGGGAGAATGGTCCGAGGATGGCTCGTTGTCCTGAAATACTGCAGCTGTTTTTTTCAAAAGTGAAAGTCTACACCGGACTTCCTTTTTCCAAAAAAAGAAAGGCAATGGAAGAGATAGGCAGGCTTTTTCAAAAAAAAAAGAAAGCCTTTGCCGCATCCAGCAATGGCTTTTTTTCAGAAAAGCTATCTTGAAAAAGGCTTTTTCTTTTGAAGAAGCTGTTGGGCTAAGCTTTTTCAAAAAAGCGCTCCAGTATCTCAAAATACTGGCATGCTTTTTTGCCAATGCTAAACCTGGTTACCAATCTAAAGAAATCCTTTTTTGAGGTAGCTTTTTTCAAAAAAAAAGCCATCCCTGGATGCGGCAAAAGCTTTTTTCGAAAAAGCCTGCCTATCGCTTCCATTGCCTTTCTTTTTGAATATATTTTGAAATAGTGTTTTTGAAATTTTTTTTTCAAAAATGCTCTCTAATGCAGACATAGCCATTGAGGTTTACATTACAATAGGAATGAACTGCTGATGACTTGATTAAGGAAGAGATCCCTACAAAGGTTTAAGGGTAGCTGAAGTCTAAATTAAAATATTATGCATCTTTTTTTTAATTACCATGGTGTAAAGGGGTAACATGGCCACTCCCAGGAGAGGCAATGTGGCCACCAGACATCTGTCCATCAAAGCAGAGCTCAAGGGGCGGGGCAGGAAGTATAAAAGCAAGGCCAGGGAGCTCAGTCTAGCCCTGGCCCCTGAAGAGGAAGGATGGCTCTCTCCTGGATCCTCAGCCCCGGCCGTTCCTCCTACAGAGGGAACACTCACCTACTTGCAGGCCTCCATCCCAGTACCAGAATTGCTGGCTTGGGCCTCCCATGGCAGGGGCCCTTGAGGAGGGGCCAACTTTGCTTGGGGATGGCGGGCTGGAAGGACAGCCAGAGTCCGGGAACCTCAGCTTTTCCCCAGAAGGCCCAGACTGCCATGACCCAACACTGCCACTGTCTTCCTGTGACTTGGAGGAACTGTTGCTTGCTATGCAGGATGTTAACCTCCCTGCAGGGCAGCACCTCGAAGAGCTGCCCCTCGCACCGGATCAAGTGGAGCTTCCCGAGTTCCCCCCACCAGACGAGATGGAGGTCCCACTGTAGCTTCCCAACCTACCCCCGCCAGATGAAATAGACAGTCTCTGCTCCTTGCCCCTAAGTGACTACCTGGACAGCTCGGTCGAAGGGGCCAAACAGGTACTAAAGAGAGAGGGGGAAGGCAGTAGCCCAGGGGAATTGTTCCTCAAACACCTGGGACTGAACCCCATACCAGGCTCAGTGTGTTGCACCTGGATCCCCACTGACCCTGTGGTCGAACCCATGGCCACCAGCAGGGCCCTGGGCTGGGACACAGTGGAGTAGGGCAGGCCTGTGTCCCCTTCCTCCTCTTCCCTTCCCTATACGGCAACCCCGTCTGATACCTTGCTTTGTTTACCCCCTTTTATCTAAAGATTTGTGGTTTGTGTATCCTATGTAAAAGACATTGGACTATTGTTGGAGTGCTTTATTTCTGCATTATAGACTATTTGTTGGTGCATACTGTTTTTCCCCCAAATCCCTTTCTCTCCCTGGAAGAGACTAAAACTAAGAACTGGTTTGGTCCACCTGTGGCAGGTCGACAGCCCACCCTTGGACGAGGCTGGGTGGACCTTTTCACACGTGGTTTGAAAACAGGTTTTAAAAACAGATGAGACAAGATTTTCCCTGAGACTGACCCCCAAGGAAGTCCTGAGTAGAGCTGCATGAATAGCTGGTTCTCTCAATTTTTAGTCTAACTATAAAGTTATTCAAAAATTGTTTCAGATCTACTGAAACATTTTGTTCAACTTGAAACAAAACAAGTTGTTTTGTATTAAGATTTTTTTCATTATTTTTAAAAATAAAATTGAAGAATCTTTCAAAGTGAAGAGACATTTTGAATAAAAAAACCCAAACATTTCATTCTGAAAATATAAAACAAAACTCTTTTTTAAATTCTTTAGACTTTCTTCCCAACTGAAACAATCTGTCAAAATCAACATAAATTCATGAAAGGTTTTGATCAATGTGAATCTACTGTTTTTTTTTATTAAAAAAGTTTCTGATGAAAATTTTTGCCCAGCTCTGCTCCTGAGTTCAAGTCCTGCCTCTGACACTAAATCCTTCAGTGGTCTTGGTCCAGCCACTTAACTTCCCAATCTCAGTTTCCAAATCTATTAAGCTGGAATAATAATTCAGTATCTCATAGGGGAAAATGTAAGAATAAGTTAGGCCCAGATTGTTGCTGGATCTTGAACAGATGTCCAAGAGGGAGGAAGGGAAATAGGCATCTTGTTCAGGGTCAGGTAGAAATATAGTCCTTGCTAATGAGAAGAATGCAG
This sequence comes from Podocnemis expansa, assembly GCA_007922195.1. Lineage (NCBI taxonomy): Eukaryota > Metazoa > Chordata > Testudines > Podocnemididae > Podocnemis > Podocnemis expansa. The sequence goes on from ML681966.1 coordinate 67,815,178, forward strand.
GAACTTTTCCTCACTAGTGACTCCTGGGATGGACACCACCCTGTGAGAAGAGGGATCATACTTCATCTCCCGATGCTGGAACCCACTTGTCAGAGAAGTTGGCTGGGTGCACAGGGGAGCCAACAATGCACCTTATGGGTATAGTTTACCCCCTTACAAGCAGCTAAAGCTCACTCAAAGCACAATGTGACACAGAATGAGTTTAAAGCACTTTTTAGATGAAGAGCTTTATATAAGTGCTGTCAGTTAGCATTACCATGTAAACCATTTTCTCCACTTAAAAAAATAAAGCCACAGCTCTAGTTATAGCAGATTGTGTTCCATGCTGTGTTTAACACAGTAGCAGAATGTGTTGTGAAGGGGCTGCCTTACAGTGGGATATGCTGGGCTAGTCCCCAGGGAAAAGTCATTTGCTCAACACTTCCTGTCAATAAGTCAGTACCCAATAAAACAGTGACTACCCCGTATCCCAGCTTGCATTACTCAGGTCTTGCTCATCCTCTGCTTAGCTCATCCCCTATCTACCTGACACACCAGAGATAGAAGGGAAATAGAGAAGTCCAGCACCTATTTTACATCCAGACTAGGAGTAACTGCCCCTGTAAAGTTTTCCATCCCAGGATCAGATAAGGGGCAGGGTTTATAGCTACAGTATCCAAAGACAAAATTGGAGGGATACCTCCTTTGAAAGAGGAATGGAGATATTTCATGAAGTCACTTATCTACTGACTTCACAGTGAACCTCTTGGATAGCAGGTACTAATCATGGGAATCCCTGCATCATCACTCATCAGAAATAAATGAACTCCATTTAATGGAGAACTGTTCCCCTTTTCCTTCCAATGACCTAGGGTCTGTGATAGCAGCTGTATGAATCATCCCTGCAGCAGATATATTTTATATATACTGTATCTTAGAAGTTCCATTTTATTTTCTGTCCTTACAAAGTTTCCTCTGGAATATTTAATAGTGAATACTGAATAAAGGTGAGAAAATGTCCCAGCTTTAACAGATTGTACAAAAAATGCCTAACAAATACCACAAGTAGGAAAAATCTTTGTGTATATGCCACCCACTCAATCACTAGCTTCAGACATAAGACTACAGGGCAGCACCAAATCTGAGGCTGATGTACAGAGAATAAAGATGTGGCATAAACAGGCACAGGGCAATTTGCAATGCAATGTGTGCAACAAGTTATGGGCACCAAAACAGGAGAGGGGGAAGCCAGGGGTGTTGCTGGGCCCTGGCACAAGGGGCATGTGCCCCGAGTCCCAGCACCAGTGCCCTGAGTGTCTGGGAAAGCCCCTGCCTCTCCTGGCCCTGTCCCTGGCTAGAGATCTGCGGCCCAACTGGCGGCAGTGGTGCCTGCCTCTGCCAATCCCAGGCTGGGCCACCTGTGGCTACATCTGTGGCTCCTGGCCTGGTTCCTGACCAGGGATCTGGGGTCAGGCTGGGGGCGGCAGGAGCCAGAGGCCGGATCAGGCCTGGGGCAGAGAGTTGGGGCTGTGGGGGTGGGGCCCGCGTCTGTGCTCCAGCTGTTTCCTCGGAGCAGCAACGCTCCTGGGGGAAACACCTTTTTAGGTGACATGTTCCAGAGGGAGAGCTATGTTAGTCTATCTCAGCAAAGCAAACAAAGAGTTCTGTGGTACTTTTAAACACCAACAAATTTATTTTTGCATGAGCTTTCATAGGCACAATCCCACTTCATCAGATGAATGAAAATATGGGATTGTGCCCATTAAAGTCATGCAAAAAAATAAGTTTATAGGCAATCTTTGATTCATACTGCTGGGTTGGATCTGTTGATGGAGGGACTTACTTGGACTGATAAAGGCTTGGGTGGGAAGGTGAGGCTTGATAGAGAAAAGCTGCCTTTTTCCTTCTCCACATTCGGAGTTAGGATCTGGAGTCCCCAGCCATGACTTGCCAGCATCTACCCAGCGGCAGGACTATTAGATGGGAAAGCCTCCTTTCCCTTTTGTCTAGGGGATCCCTGAACAGGATCTTTCTCCCTCTGGGGCAGAGTTTCTTTCATTTCCCTTCCAATCCCACACCCAGGAGCTGGGTTAGTTCAGGAAAGTTTCCAGGGCATCTGCTTTCTTCATCTCTCTCTCTGTATGGGATTCTCTCACTCTCCCTAGTTCCAAAGGGGTAGCCAAACAAGGAGTCAGGTGACACTTTTAAAGACTAAAAATTTGTTTATTGCATGAGTTTTCATGAGCGAGAATCCCACTTCCAGTGTCTGAAGTGGGATCTCTCCCAGGAAAGCTCATATAAGAAATAAATTTGCTAGTCTTTAAAAGTGCCACCAGACTCTTTCTTTGTTCTCGCTCTCCCTGCATCCATCCATCCTGGGGAAGTAGCCATCTCTAGTAGCAGCCAGACTGATATAGATTGAGGGCAGGCAAATGTTTTCTGCTCTTCCTCGAGTCCCCGGGTTCAGGAAAGCAGGCTCTACTCTGCCAGAGGTAGCAAAGAGATTCCTGCCCAGCAATCCAGCACAGGTTTTGCTGTTATCTCCAGAAAGGCAGAGCCACATAGAAAAATATGCCTTAGCCAGGTCTTGGCTCTTCCAAGGACCAGAAGCAGAGGAGGCAAGCACCGCATGCAATCCGTCTCTGGCTGTGTCTAACTCACATACACACATACCGGTCTAGGTTTGCACGCAGAGTCATATATAGTCATGGCCGTGTCACAGTCACACTCCCCTAGACAAAGTTTAGGCTGCGCTTTTGCTTCAGCTGAGAAACCTCTCAGAGATTTGATTTCACTCAGACAATCCATGCCCAGGAACTGAGCTCTGGACATTGTGAGGACTCTACTGCTATGTGACAAGAGGGCCTTGGGAAGGAAAAGGTGTTCGAGCCCTGCTCTTTCCCCTCCTTTCCCTCCCCCCTCCACAGGACTGAGCCAACACTTTACCAGAGGAGGCCAGACTTCCAAACAAATTGTGACTCACTGCAACACACACTGTAAAACCATCACGCTTGATTGTGTTCGAGCCTATATAACCATAGCAAACACTGAAGAAGGAAATCATGAGCTATGGGTCTATGACAAGAGCAAATCTCATCTGCCAGACTGATTCAGCGCTTGTCCTTTCCATAGCTTCTCCACACACCTTTGTCTGACATCCAGGGCTGTGCTATGTCTAGTTTAGATTTAGGGCAGACAGCTGTGGGTAAAGCAATGTGCACAGCTGATTCTGTAGAAATAATAAAATATTTTTTTCCATCTGGTGTGTGGGCAAGGCTTGTTCATACATGGAAATATCACAGTTACAATTCAGCATTAAATAATTCTCATTCCCTTTCTCCTCTCCTCACCCAACCTAAGTGGCCTGTGGCCTGAGCCCTGAAAAAGAAAATGCCTTTGAGAATGCCATGTGTATTTGCAAGAGAATGCACACAATGTGGTGACACTGGCAGCAGAGTGTTTCAATGAATTTTGCAGCTGTTACAGTGGCAAACTGTAATAGGTTTCTATCTGCTGTCTCGCCTGAGTGTCCTGTACTTCTACATACTCCAGAAATGTTTTAAAAAACTATTTCCTGGGAAATTAATTAAAGAAGGGTGGACCTCCCTCTTGAGTCCTGTTGAGATTTAAAAAGGTCTCTAAGGTAGAGAAGGATCATGTCTGTGTGAGGAACAGTCAGAGCACCCCAACTAACTGACTGTTTCCTTCTTTCTGGCTCCTTATAGTAGAAAAGGGGAGAGTGGGTGACAAGGCCAACACTGGCTTTTGGATGATACTCATATTCCAGCCTCCTAACATTTGGATGATATGTTGCTCCACCAACAGAGAACAAATCTGAATGCAAACCTGCCTCGATTGGAGGCCTCTTCCATTCCAGGAGCTCATCTTTACACTGGGACAGGGAGGGAAGGGAAGGGAAAGGCCAGTCTCCCAGCCTGCGTCATGTGACAGATGGTAAGGAAGAAAGATCCCTTCGTGGACGGAAAGAAGAGACGCTCTTTCCCTGCCTGGTGACCTCATCCCCTTGTCAGGTGGGAGACAGCTCTGTTTGGGGCATGACACAAAATTTCTAAGTGGGTGAAAAAATCTGACCCCTACCCCAGAGTTCAGCTACCCTCAACAGACTTTGTGATCTACCAGGATAGGTCTTCCTCTTTATTTTTCTCTTTTCAACTTGTGACGGAAGATGGCCCAAGTAGGCACCTGTATGGGGCTGCCTCCACCCGACATCTTATGAAGCTGCCCTGAGACCGGGAACAGCCCAAACATCCAGGTGAACTACACAGTCTCCTAGGGCAGTGTTTCGCAACCAGTGTGCCATCAGGTCTGAGCAGGTGTGCCACAAAATTTTTTGTAAAACTACTCAAAGAGCTGTGGATTGGCTGATTGGCTCATGAACATTCATGTATTCATTTGGAAACTATGTGGAGGCATGCCTCAAATTACTTAAAGGTAGCAAGGTGTGCCACGCCAGAGAAAATATTGGGCACCACTGTCACTAGGGTGCCAGGCTTTCAGGGGAGCCAAATTAAATGTAAGTGAATTTTTTTCTTCTATTTAAAAATATATGAATATATATGTGGAGGGGATGGTGCCTAAGTCACAGATCATGTAGGGCACAAAAAACCCCAAAGCCCTGCCAGAGACAGCCTCTGTCCCTCTTCTGTACCCTGGAGCTCCTGAAGAGAGGCTTCAGGATGCCCAAGTCATCCCTAGCTGGGGCAGTTCCTCTGCTGCAATGAGACCCCTAAGCCTGTTGGTGATAGATGGTGTGCTTGGTGCTGCAAATGTGCAATTGCTGTAATAAAACAGGCTGGTACTGAATGATTGTGGGGCTGCAGGCTATGTTCCCTCTAAGCTGTGCGCGTGTGTGTGTGCACAGAGGTTCTGAAACCAAAACAAAGTGTGCCCCCCAAAAATTCAACAGTGCAAATGTTCTTATGTTACTTTAAGAAAGGTGTTTCAAGTAGCATGTTTCAGATAAGGTTTTGTGATTTATCCTATCATTTCATAGAATCATAGAATCCTAGGGTTGGAAGGGACCTCATAGGTCATCTAGTCCAACCCCCTGCCAGAGGCAGGACCACTGCCACTAAATCACCATATCAAAATAAAGTTAATATATTATATTATAATGTATATTAGTTGCATCCTTCGTTGGGCTCACAAGTTGGAGCGGGCACAGCTTTGCACACCAGTTCCGAAAATTTGCACCAAAGAATTTTCTGCGCACACAGCCTAGGAAAAATTAGAGGGACCATTGCTTGCAGGCTGGGGGAGGGTGCCCCTTTCCTGGCTGCTATTTCACGTGAAAAAACACCAAGGAGGGATGTGGCACTTGAAGACTAACAGCTTTATTTTTCGCATGAGCTTTCGTGGGAGAAGATCCCACTTCCTCAGATGCGTGAACTTACAGAAAGGAATGAAACTAGATGCACGGCCTGACGTCGAGGGGACTTGGGTAGCAGGGTGCTTTGGAGACGGACGAGCCATGCCAGGCAGCAGGAGTTCTGCTGCATTGCCCAGCGGGCTGAGGGGAGCACTGGGGCGCCTCTCCCCCATTCCCTCTCCCGGCCCCCCAGCGGCTGGTTGCTCGCGGCTGCTTTGCGCGCGCCTTCCTCCTCCTGCTGGCCAGGCAGGCTCGGCGCGTCCAGTCCGGGAATCCAGGGCGGGTTTTGCCGGCGCCCGTGGAAGGCAGCGCTCCATTGGGCAGCGCAATGTGCCTTAGCCGGGGCTGCGGCGCGCCGGCCGGTAGAACGTCCGGCGAGGCGCGAGCGAAGGGAGCGTCTCGCGCGCCCTCCGGCTGCCCGCGCGCCGGCCCAGGTGCGCGCGCGCGCCCCTCTCCGTCGCCGCCGGAGTGAGGATGCTGCCGCCGCCGCCGCCGCCGCCGCCGCCGCCTTCTCCCGCGCAAGAGCCCTTAGCCTCGCTCCCACGCCTGTGAGATGAGCAGCCCGCCTCACCTAGCAGCCTGCGCACCTGCCCGCCTCCGCTGCCCGGGTGCCGGGGCCGAGCCGGCGGCGCTGTGAAGGCAGCAGGGACTCGCGGCAGGGTCGGTGGCTCCCGCCCGCGGCGTCTTTGCTCCCCGCTCCCGCCGAGAAAGTGGAGCGCGGCGCTGCCCCTTCCGCTGGTGCGAGCTGTCCGCCGCTTCTTGCGCGCCCCAGCCATGGGGAAAGGCCTGGGAAGCACCGGGCTGGGGCTGGGATACCTACTGCAGACCTTGGTCTTACCTGCGCTGGCTCTCCTCAGCGCCAGCGGCACCGGCTCGGCGGCGCAAGGTAAGCGGCTGGCGGCGGCCCCTGCAAATTGAGGCGCGGGCAGGGCGCGGGGCGCACCCCTCCGCCTGCTGCGGAGTAACTTCGCCCGCCCGGCGGGGACGGGGAGCGGCCGCCCGCACGCCGGAGTGTCCCACTCTGGCCGCCCGAGCGGGGGAGGCCGGGGGCCGCTCGTCCCGCTCCAGCGGTCCCGAGTCCCGCTGCCGAGGCTCCGGTCCCTTCCTTCCCCGCCCGCCGTGCGCTTGGCACATCTGGGGGCTGGAGAAGGAGGCCGACCCGGGCTGGGTGTCCGAGAAGGGGGTATTTGGGCTGCCTCGCTCGGGGGCAAAGGGGGCGGCTGGGCTGCACTTTCCACACCAACTTGGCAAAAGTGTGTGTGTGTGTGTGTGTGTGTGTGTGTGTGTGTGTGTGTGTGTGTGTGTGTGTGATGTGGGCATCGGGCCCCTGGTCCGCCTGGTGCATGGGTGGGGAAACAGCTGGTGCGATTCCTTCAGTCACACTCCAGTCCTGCTTTGGGTGCCCGGTGGATGTGCCGCCACTTCGTGGCTGTCCCATGTCACCCGAAACTCAGGACGTGGGAGCCGTGTGCTCTGCAGCGCTTCTGTGGGCTGCGGAAGAGAGAAAGCTTAATGCCAGAGAGGAACTTCAGTGCAAGGATTTCTCTGACACCCCCCTCTGCCCCGGGATTTCCCAACACCCCCCAGTTGTTAGCTAGTCAGTGTTACGCCAGTTTCGTGCACCCTCATAACCCCCGCACACCTACCCGTACACCCCTAAATCTCCCAACACCCCCCAGTTGTCAGCTAGTAACAGCATTAGACCAAATTAATGAGCACCCCCCAAATCTCCCAACACCCCCCAGCTGTTAGCTAGTCACAGTGCTGCACCAGTTTCGTCAGTACCCCCATAACCCCCACACACCTCCCCGTACAACCCTAAATCTCCCAGCACCCCCAGTTGTCAGCTAGTAATAATGTTATACCAATTTAGTGAGCACCCTCAATATCACCCCACACCGTGCCCTACACCCCCCTGAATTGCCCTACACCCCCAAGTGTCAGCTAGTAAGTGTTATACCAATTTAGTGAGCATCCCTCAATATCACCCCACACCTTTCCCTACAGCTGCCTACACCCCCCTGAATTTCCCAGCACCCCCCAGTTGTCAGCTAGTAACAGTGTTAGACCAATTTAGTGAGCACCCCAATACCCCCACACCTCCCCCTACATCCCTTGTATCCCCCTGAATTTCCCAACATCCCCCCCAGTTGTCAGCTAGTAAGTGTTATACCAATTTGGTGAGCACCCTCAGTATCATCCCACACCTTCCCTTACACTCCCCCAATTTTCCCAACACCCCCCATTGTTAGCTAGTAACAGTTATACCAGTTTAGTGAGCACCCCAATACCCCCACACCTCCCCTACCCCCCAAATTCCCCAACACCCCCCAGTTATCACTTAGCAATAGTTATACCAATTTAGTGAGCACCCTCAAAAGCCCCCCAACACCTGCCCCTACACCCCCCTACATCCCTCTGAATTTCCCAACACCCTCCTGATGTCAGCTAGTAACAGTGTTAAACCAAATTAGTGAGCACTCTTAATACCCCCCATACACCTCGTCCTACAAACTCCCCCTCCCCCCAGTTTCAAGTCCTGGGGAGAATACTGCTTCAGTGGGAACTTGGGGAGATGAAAACCAGGCATAATCAGGAGAAAGGGGGGGGGTGTTTTGATGTTTGTGTTTTATTTGGAAACATTTGCTTGCTGTTCCGAGTGTACTGGAAAGAGACCCTCTGAACCTAACTAGGATAAATGAGTTAATGAAAGAACCAGATAAAGACACATCGTGGTAAAAGGGAAAGGATGGGGAGATTTGAGACCAGAACTCGGCCTAGGTCTTACCATGTCAAAATATAGAAAAAGGATCAATCCGTGAATAAAGCAAATTCAATAGATGGTCAAACAGGAAGATAAGCTGATTAATACTGGAAGGGCTGGGCAGGGCATCATGAATGGCAAATTAGCTGTGTTGGTATTGTTTCTTTGTATATTTTTTTAGCCAGCTCTGTAAGTCTCAGGCTGGGGAGTGGTGGAAATTGATCCCTTCTCCTCTATGTGCTGAGCAGAAGCAGATCCTTCTTTTTCCTTCCCTGACTAAAACATAATATGCTCAAAGGGGCTTAAAATGTGTAGAGTGCAATGTAATTCTTTTTTTTATTTTGCATGTTTGGTTTTCTGTGGATAAGTTCGCAACTGTGTTTTTATTATAGCCTGTAGGGAACTGTAAAGTGCCGCTTTCAAAACTAGCATTACTTCCAACCCTTCATGGTGACTGTTTGGCTACTTCTTGAGTACACCACAAAGAGCACTGAATCCATACATCACTCATCCTGGCTACTGCATTACAGATAATTTCTGTATAATATTGTAGTTCTCTCTCATATTTTGACCGCCCATAAAACTCTCCTTCCTCCCCTCCAGCTCCCTCTCATCCCCAGGAGTCGCATCAGTAATAGAAGGAGTGGAAATGGGCCACTTGTCCTGAGAAATAGTTTTTGAAAATGTTGTCAATAAATGGTGGGAATTAGTTGCTCCTGAGTGTGAGTATGTAGTACAGAATGAAGATAGGATTTATTAAAGCCTTTGAAAAGCTGTTTGCATGGTTATCAAGAAGAAAAGGAAATATTAGAGGATGATACTTTTTTCTGTCACAGACAAGCAATAATATATGTTTGTAACACAGATTTTACTTGACTGTTGGCATATTATATGTGAAGGAATTCTTTAAAAAAAATTATCTCAGTGGAGAGGTACTTAAGGGGATTCTGCAGATCTCTCCCTGTATAATCGCCCCGTGATTAAAAGCACACTCATTTATGGCCCTTTTGACACTACCGTACCAAAGTGCTGCAGATTGCCCTGGGCTCCAGAGGACTCTGGTGCCCCTGGCTGACTCAGAGGTCTGAAAAGAATACTTGTTTAGGACTGACTGAAGACAAATGTGTTGTATATATAATATGTCTCTCTGTGTGTCTATTCTGATCAATTTCTTGTTAATACAAGGGATCTTATATTTTAGTTTTAAATCTCCCTCCTCATTTTACTGAGAGCTGGTTTTAGCCAGCATAAACATGGCATATCGGAAACATGATCATGAGAAGATGTTACCAAAAAAAAAGTGAATGAAAAAATCTATTGGGGATCGTGGTGCATTTCTTTTGTGTTTTCTTGTGCCATCATTTTGGATCATGGGTTCAAATCTGAGCCATGGACAGGTTACGTACATAGAGCTGTCATGGTAATATAGTGTAAACCAAGATGCTAGAGAGAATGTAACAGTGAATATGGTTGTAGATAAGTGTCGTGAGGAGAAAGGATCCTCTAGGATGAAAATGTACAGTGGATAGAAAGGTATTCAGCTACTAAGGAGTTAGGACAACTGTAATTCACATGACAGATGGGAAGAAAAGATGGCAGAGCAATTCCAGAGTTCAGCTCTCTCTAACCTCGCTTCTCATAGACACAGCACTCCTTGCAATTTCAGATTGTCACTAATATCTTACCAGACCTTGTTCCATTTTTGTTATTTCTTACGTATATTCTTCGTAACACAGTAAAGCATAACAAACACAAACCACGCTGGACCTGATTCCCCTCACACCCTCTAGTAGGTGAGAGGAGGGTTAGACCACTAAGGTATCTATGTAGTCACTATGAAGTGACTAATAAATATGGTACCTGAAATAGAATATTATGCTGTGCTCATGCAGTGAGAATGAAAGGGAGAGCTCATTGGCAACTCTTTCCATTGTTCATGAAAGTTTATTACTTGCCAGAGAGGAAGAATCCAGGGAACTAGGATACATCTCTGGGCTTTTTGTTTGATTGGTTGGGTTTTTTGTTTTGTTTTGTTTCTTTTTGGTTGGTTCGCTATCCACCCCCTCCCCCCCCGCAGTTTTCTCTTTACCTTTCTTGTTTGTTAAAACCAGATACAAAATTAAAATACAGATCTGGATTTGGGATCTTTCCCAGGGTTTGAGGATCTTCACATCAGTATTTTGCTTTGGTGATCTCTATATATGTCATTTTCCATTTTCTAATGGTGCTGTGTGACAAAGGGTGTTACAACTGGTTTTAAAGTGTGCTACGATTTAATGGTTTTCTTTCCACACGGGACTGGACAAAATTTTCCTTCATTTTTTTTTTTTTTTACAAAAAAAATATTTTTGGTTGATTTTTACTTAGCCTGCAATCCAAAATCCTTCTCTGTGTTTGTGATTCCCATCCACCCAGGAATACCCACACTTTTGCAGCTGTTATTACTTTGAACTATTTGTGACCAGAATAGAAAATAGTCAAACTGCCCTTTCTCTGAAGTTCATATAGTCTTCTGATCTTTGGAGGACCCAGCTCCAAACCACTTCTGGTTTTGGTTTTGCAAAATCCAAAGCTGATTGGTGATATTTTCTAAAAGAAACCTACCCCTAGTTTTTTTGCTTTGTTAGTATGTAGCAGTGCTTGTCTTTTGATCGAAGGAAAGACTCATGGATTGTTTTAATTTTCCTTGGTTCTAATAGTATTTCTTCATAACTATCAAGTGCTTTAGTCCTCCCCTCCTCCCTCTTCATCTTTTGAAGTAGCGTAAGGGTGCCTTGGGCATTTTTGGAGCCCTCTCTCTCCTTCTTTTTCCAATGCCTCCTGGAAAATAAATTCACTAATTGAGTAATTGGTGGATTTTTTCCCCCTCTCTCTAGAGATGCGTATCTCTGAGTCTCCGAATGTCAGTATGAACGCCATTCACTGGAACTACTAACCAGCAACATAACAACATGTATTTCCTACTTCACTAACTTTTTATTTTATTGTCGGGAGCCAGTTGTCAAGAAATCATATGAAAGGTCCACAGTGTAGTTAAAGGAGAACTTACAGCAGAGCCCCCAAATCCAAATACCCCTCAATGCTGGAGGAGCAGAGGACTTAACAAACCAGACTCAAACACTGATTTGATATTCAAGATTGGCCTTTATAGTGGGCCAAAGCAGAGCAAGAATTTGAACAATACCCAGAACAAGAATTCAAATGACTGAACTTTGAGATAGGGGATGTCCAGATCTCAACCCAGATCTCAATTAACCAACTCAGGCTCTTTGTAGTAACCATTTGTTCTTTATTTCCAGATGCCTACTCTGTGTAAACAGATTGATGGCTATCTGCCATTGCACCTACCTATTTGTGCCTTTTATTCCACGTTTAAGTTTTGCAGAAGTTGTGCTGCAGCTGCTATCATTTCAGATAAGGTACTCAGATATCACAGTCATGAATGTTACAGACCGATTTTTGGGCTAGTAATGATGGTGTAAGAGCTGGGCTGTGAAGTGAATGTCAAAGGTGATCCATATTAGATAGGTTTTGTTTCAGTTGTTCCCTAACAAAACAATTGCATGAAAAAGAGAGCGAGAAAGCAAAATATTGTTAAGTTTAATCCCTCAAAATTTTATTAAAGTGATAATTTTAAAAAATGCATAGAAGAGCCTTATCTGCAGATATTTGTCCTAACTCAATGTACCCTGGCCTTTATTATCAACAGCAGCAATCTGAAAATGCTTGGTGCGGAAAAAACAAAGTATAACATGTGAATATAATCTTTTGGGGATGCACTTTTTAATTAAATACTGGTACCTAAATGCATCTTGCTGCAAAAATTGTGTGTGTGTGTGTGTGTGTGTGTGTGTGGGAGGAGACTTAATTATCTTGATGCATCAGTGGACCATTCTTATGTGATAGTGTGGATGTAACAGTACCTGTATTAGTGAAGAAAGTACCAAGCAATATTTCACTGTGAAAATTAATTTATTTTAAAGTCACATGCCTTTTCATGTTTCAGTGACTTTAATCATTTTGGGTGAGATTTTGCTGTCCCTAACTCAGATTTTAGTACTGCAGGGAATCCACACTGAAATCAAAATAGCGCATTAATGCTTCTTGTTGAGTGAGTGACAACTTAGTCAAATCACAGTAAAATCAATGGGGCCAGCTATAGAGTTAAAAAACAACAAGGAGTCGTGTGGCACTTTGAGACTAACAGATTTATTTTTCGCATGAGCTTTCATGGGAGAAAATCCCATTTCCTCAGATGCTTTGAAGATGGGTGAACTTACAGAAAGGAATGAAAATAAATGCAAGGGGGTGTAAAACATAGGATCAGGTCATACAGTAACAGCAAATCAGAGGAGTTGTTAGGTTCAAACCATGGGAAGCCTGAAGTCAAATTACCTTTTGTAATGGGAAAAGAACCCATAGTCTCGATTAAGTCCTGCTTTCACAGAATTACTTCTCCTTGGAAATAATAATAATAATGATAACAATAATAAATAATTGAGAATTAGGGATGCAGAATCTGTCCCTTTTCTTTTCCTGTATTCGTTCATTAGTACTAGATTACAACAGTTATGAAAAGTACAAACACTGAGCACAACTCATTTCTGATGCCCTTCCATTGTACTGTTATCCCTCCTTTGGTTTCCCAGGTAAATAAAATACATGGTTCATTTAATCATTCTGCAGATCAGCATTTACATTTCTTTTGTGTTTAGGCATTTTATGGGACTTATTGATCACGTGGACTTTTTTAAATCACAGTTTCAAAACTTTGATTTTTCACTGTATTTGGGGAGAAGCTTTGTATGTGTCAAGAAAACTCTAAAACATATTAAAATTGCTTTCTTTATTTAATTTTTCAAAGACAGGATACTTCAAAGTAGCAGTAAAGCTATGTTCCAATACGTAGGCAAACTACTTCCATAGATGTCCTGCAGACCAAAAAGAGAAGGAAATGTGTATTATATTTATATTTAAAAAGCATTTTAAGTGACTATGCCAACATTTATATATTAACAAAAGACTCATGTTGTGAGAAGCAGGCTCTTAGGGCTCTATCAGAAGAGATGCAGAGCACCCTCAATTCCCAATGAAGTCAGGAGACATTCTGGGTGATTAGATCGTTATAGGAGGCCTTTCGTACCTTGCATGATAAGGCCATTTATGCATGTGTAAACTTCTGTGCAAATCTTTGGTTTGAATAATGAATCTAAATGGGCAAATTGCATCCACCATAGCAACACAGGAATCCAGTGAACAGTAGTCCATGTTATAATGCATAATGTTTGTTTCCTGAAGTTTAATTCATTCTCTTATCTTCTAGAATTCCAATGAACCTAATAAAATTTTTGAAAAATCAGGTCTAGTTATCCTTTTGGAAAAAAGATTTTTTAATTATTGTAATAAGTGAGTTGTTTCTTTACAATGAGCCAGATCCTGCTTGGTTTACTCAGAAAGTGAATGGGAGGCTGATATAAATCAGACCAGGAGTATTTTAACCCAGTGTAAGGAATCAATTGCTCAAAATCTTAGATAGTTTTTTTTAATATAACAAAATTGTTGATTCTGTTCTTGACATTTGAGTACATTCACCTGTACAATAAAAATTAATTTAACTGTGTATGCTCTTTCTTTAGGATGTACTGTGTTTCAGTTTAAATGTATGACTGTCAGTAAAGAACAAGAAGTACATTTATTTATTTTTATTTTTATTGTTTTTGGAATTGAGAGAGAAATGTTTTAGTTTGTCAAGTGTACACATTATTAGCCACCCAGTGGAGGTGTTCAAGTTTAGCAGGCAGCAATCTTGGTGTCAGTACAGATAAAACAGTAATTACCTTGCCTGTCATGTTCATTAGCCATTTTTGCCGTCAGAGTCTACTTGCACTGATGAAACAGTATAAGCTTTAAAAGTGTAAGTCAAGGATCAAATGCAAGAAGTAAAAGAGCCAGTCAAGGTTTTTCCAGTCTATTTTAACCACCACCGACATAGCCACAGAATAGTGTTATGGTTTAGTGCCAACAGCTTTCAAGGACTGGAGGAGAACAGGGATGTGGTGATTTACTGCATGTGCTAGCAAAGTTCAGTCTCGTCTGCCCAACAAGCAGTATTAAGGAAATGACATTAAACCTTTGGGATGCACGTTTTATCCAGACGTTGACAATATGCATAATTTGAAATCAGTGTTTTGAAGTTTTTAAAAATAAACATATATTGAAAATGAAAAGAAATGTATGCTGGAATGTGTCTAACTAATAATAACACAGTTTCTTTGGTAATCTTATAAATACCATATTTCCCCATGCCAAATTTACTGGGGATCCGCTTTCATTATTTATAAGCAGTGGGTGAAATCCTGAAGGTTTAATAGGATTTCACCTTTTTTTAAAATTAAACGAAGTCATTTTGTACAATGTCCCTTGCACCTTTTTTTTTTTTAAATATCTTGTTGTTATAGGAATACACAGTCTATTAAAGTTAAGTAATGTAACGTGGCTGATTGTAAACTTCAGGCAGATACACTATTCGAAGTAAAATAAAGCCCCAAACTCCTGCTTAGTTCAAGCTCTTTCCTCTGGGCTGGCTCTGCTAATACAGCGAAGATTAAAAAAACAAGAGTGAAGCAACTCAGAACACTTGGTAGCAACCACCAGAGGCTTTTTCAGTTTTCAGCAAGTTAGGAGAAGAGACAGAGCAACCTTCTTCCCAGGTGGCCAGTGCTTCTGAAGCTTGTGTAGCCCCACTCCAGATTATCCATTTTATAAAGCAGGAAACTTGGGCAATCTTTGTAACCCATTGCCCACTGGCACTGAAGGAGTGCCTTAATGTGTTGTTTACACCTAAAAATCAGAGCTGACTGAAATTTGTAATTTTTTTTAACCAATATGGGCATTTTCCAGGAAAATGAGAGAATCTCAGAAGATTGGGTTGGACTTGATGATCTCATGAGGTCCCTTCCAACCCTATGATTTGATTGATTGATTGATTAGGGTTGAAAGAGACCTCTGGGGGTCATCTAGACAAGCCCCCTGCTCAAGGCAGGACAAACTAAATCATCCATCCCAGGGCTTTGTCATGCTTCTTTCAGTGATACTATGTCGTAATTGGCCAATATGTTCAAGGTGATACAGATATCCTTTTTTTTTTTTTTTTTTTTAATTTGTCATGATTATAATAGTGTAGTGGCTAGCACCTCTACTTAACATGCAGAAGGTCCTGGGTTCAATTCCCAGGGGGTTGGACTCGATGATCTCATGAGGTCCCTTCTAGCCCTATGAATTGATTGATTGAAAAACCTAAATCTCTAACCAGAAACTGGAAAATTTCAGCCAGTCTGATGAAAATTTTCAGCAAGACCAAAAGTTTTGTCTAACTGATCAAGGCTGTTTTGGTTTAAAGTTGCCAAACCCAGAATATTTAAGTATTTTGATGAAAACTCAGAAAAAAAAAACATTGGTGGAAAAATGTAGATGATAATTTTTAATTTCTGTTAACATTTTTTATGGGGAAAAATATTTTCCAATCAGCTCTCCTAAAAACAAAATACAGAATGAGCTTTGAATTAAAAAGCTAGTTGTGAAGTGGATTTGGATTTCTCCCACAAAAGATTATGTGATAAATACATTTATTAGTCTTTATAAGTGCCACAGGACTCCTTGCTTGTTTTAATGATTGGTATGTTTATAGTACTTTCTGGGTCTGATTCTCCTCTCCATTATGCTGTTTTTATACACATGTAACTAGACTCAGGCACCATGACCTACTTATTCAATCATGCCACACTTCTATTTGGCGTATACAAAGAACGGGTGGCAAAGTTGGCTTTAAAGGTGCCTTTGTATGCCCACAAAACTTTAAGTACTTAGGGTACATCTAAGCAGCCCCATGTCAATCTCAGAGCCCAGGTCAAAGCAGTCAGGCTTATTTTTTATATATAAAAAGCTATGTAGGCCTTGCAGCTTGAGCTGGAGCTTGCATTCTGAAGCCCATCCCCCTTCCTAGTCATCAGAGTCTGAGCCTGAACACCTACACAGCTGTTCTCAGCACTGTAACACAAGCCCTGCAAGGACCAGTCTGTTGACATAGGTTTTCAGACTCATTGCCCATGGTCTGTCACTCTTTGTGTAGATGTTCCCTTAGGTGGCCATTTGGCCCTGTGCAAATTAGAGCAGTTTCATGGCTACCCTAACTTGTGTCAGTTTGTAATAGCCACATTTGGACCAGTGCACCACCTGGGATCAATGGAACTCAACAGTGTTCTGCCCTCATTTGCCTCTGCCCACTAGGTCCACTATACTGGCATAATGGAAATGGGCAGTGTACAGATGGCTGGCTGTTCTACACTTGTTGCATGTATTCAGCACTGGAGGAACATTTAGCTGCCTCTTTAAGGATGTTTTACCATACCTTTGTGTAGCTGGAGCATGGAATGGTATCTTGTACCTTTAACTGTTTAGTCCTTAGAACATCCTACTGACCTAGTAAGTAGCTGTAATTGTTCCCATTCTTGTAGATGGAAACATAGATGGAGAGATGTAAAGAAATTGCCCAAAGCCACACCACAGTTTTGTAGCAGAGCCAAAATTAGAACTCAGTGTTCTTGGATACTGCAAATTGTGCTCATTGCACTAGACAGCTCAGTTTCTTGTCTGACAGGTTGTAAGACTGATGGTACAAAAGAAATGCCTCCTTGAAGGATATTAGATTACTTCATGAAATTTGAAATTATCCTTGCTCACTTATGGCTTATTTGCATGCATTAATGGTGCCGAGAAAATATGCAGGTATTAAAAGCCTAAGGACAAAACAGTATTTCATAACTCAGAAATGGGTGCTTACTAATTAATCTAATTGCCTAAAAACTGTGGTAGGAACCTCAGACTGGGCTGCAATTTCACTTATATAAGTGTAACCCCAAAGAATTCAGTGGTGTTATTCAGAATTTGCACAGCTAAGAATCTAGTGCAATGGAGTTACTTTGGTGGACATGCCAGTGTAAGTGAAATTAGAACCACACCTTTCATTTTTACATTTGGTGCATTTACGTTTTATTTGACTGTTTTCTGCATTTTAATCAGTCCTTTTACACTCATAAGGACCTTACTGCTGTAAAAGTCATAAGCACTGGGAGATTGCCTAGGCAGTTACAGCAGCATCTTTTAATCTTGCTGAGGTAACAGAATCAAGTATAGGGCCGAGGTGCTTGGAAAGGGTTCAACTGACCTGGCAGCAACTGAGCATTTGCTCATTAAATGGTATCAGCCAATCTCCTTTCCACTATTTCCATCAAGCAAAGTAGTGTTATTTCTTAGTCTCATACTGACTGAAAGGTTGAAATGTTAAGCTCTGTGGATTAACAGTGTATCCTTTGAGAAGAGTAAAGTTTGGGTTTTTCTTGGTCCTCTGTGTGCTTCATGTGATTATTAGAGAAATCTTGTATTTCATCAGGAACATATATGAGAGAACATGGAACTAATTCTTCAGATGAGATTGATTCTATCTCAAGCTGGTTTGGAAACTTGCCCCAAAGATGTTTCTTTGCTTGCATCTGGTAAATTTCATGAATGAAATTGAATAGTGGACACTCTGGGAACATACTTACTGCAAAGATTCTTTGAGAACAATAGTTCTACAATAAATTTGCTGAAATGATTGTGGGTAGATGATAAATTGCAGTCTTATTAAATGTTGCATTTATTTATTATTTTTCAAATGCATGGTTTGTATTTGCACTGTTCCAATATATATATTTCTGTTGGAAAGTTTATAGTTTGAAGGAAATTAATGTAATACTGCTAAATGAGGTTAACTGCAGTTTGGCCATGCAAAATCTGAGGAACGGGTAATTTGGATTCAGAAACGCCAGGATAGCAAAAGGGCCTTATTCTGTTCTCAGTTAAACTATCCTTATTTTGATTGTAATTATGCTTACTACAGTGGAGTTACTCCTAGTTTACCCCAGTGTAAGTGATAATATAATCATACCCTAGCTCTCAGTCTGAATTAGCCTAGTTTTCTTTGTAAACTTAATTTACAGTTTTGCCAGCTGTGCTTTGAGTTGGTACAAAAGCATTCTTCTCTCTCCTCTTAACAACATTCATAGTGATCTTCTGTCAGCCATATTACTGCCATTTTACAAATAATGAGCTACCAGATATAGCAATAAGTAGCCACAATTTAAGCAAATCACAATGCCACAAAGGTGTCCAAAATGGATTCTGAGAGTCACAGGCAGTCAGCAGAATGCTTTAATGAAGCACACAACTCCTTTTTCTTGTATTCCAGGGTGAGGGCAAAACTGATCGTTCATAGGTTTTTGTTGCCAGTTAACTTGAACAAGCTATTTCGATTAATTTGATACAGAAGATTCAGGTCCAAGTAAATGTGGTAGGAGCGTAGAGTAATTAAAATACATATAAATAGACATGGAATGAGTTCTGACACTCAGGCATGTTGCCAGTACCATTCTTGATGTTTCAGGATTTGGGAATCATGCCAACAAAACCCTCGTAGTCCCCTTTGTTGGAACCCTTTTTCTGTTAGTGAAGTGACTGGGTCTTTGTGTTGCTTTTTAAACCTCTATCACTTCAGTTCAGACCTAGCTCTCTGACCACCCATCTGATAGGGATGTATTAAATAGGGAAGAACATGATCTTCCATTCATGCAGAGGGCTCAATATCTTACTTGGTGCAAAATCTGTCTAGGTAGTTAGTGTTCCTCATAATGGGATTTTGGGACAAATATGTCTCTGGATTGTTCCTAACCATCATTGTTTTGGCAAACTTCTTCATGTCACCAGACTGCTGTTTTTTTTTGCCTCTTTACCAGTTCCTGAAGGCTAGAGTAACAACTTCAGCCTCTAGTTCAACTAAAATTGTGCTCCACGGCTGTCCTTGTATTCTTCACTGCTGAACTGAAATGGAGTTAGGATGCTGCTTGCTCTATTTTCTTAATTAATCATAATATGATCAGAGTGCTAAGATGTACGCCAGGAGCTGAAGGTCAGTTGGGATGCTGGTTAAGTTCTTTTCCCTACCCTGTGACGCCCAGTGTACAGAAAGGAAAGCTTTGGTACTTTTTCTTTGGGAATATTAGGCCAGACCTTCATCTGGTGAAAAATAGTGTAACTCCATTGACTTCAATGGCAATTTATATCAGCTGATAATCTGGCAATGTAAATGCAGTAATGATACTATATATTGGAATCTGAGTTATGACATTTACTTTGTACCCTGAGGTACATTATGCAATGAGTTACTTATATGGGACCAAATTCTTCAGTCCTTGATTGCTACATAGACAAAAAAGCCGTTGAAGTAAATGGTATGTTTCAATATGGATTGTAATAGGACTGCACGATTTTGTCTAGGTTGAAG
This sequence comes from Podocnemis expansa, assembly GCA_007922195.1. NCBI lineage: Eukaryota > Metazoa > Chordata > Testudines > Podocnemididae > Podocnemis > Podocnemis expansa. The sequence goes on from ML681966.1 coordinate 67,834,687, forward strand.
CTCTGTTCTCCTAAGATGCACTGATAAATATACTAGTGTAGGTTTACTTGTTACAACAAAAGCTCTTAACCCTGTGGCTCTCAAGCCATGTGGGGCTTCACAGTTCTGTATTTTATATGCTCTTCCTCGCTTTGAACTAGATTTCACAGAGCATCCAGTCTTCAGTAGAGAGTGACCCCCCCAGGAAAATATGGAGACTCAGACAGACCTGTGCTCTTACAGTGTGAGTCTGCAACATATAGAACAAGACATCTCAAAGCTGGTGATAGGCTTTGAATGGCATAACTTTTACTGAGCCCTAAAAAACCCCATTCTATTGTTTAATTATGGATACAATCATATTAACTCTAAGATAATTGTTAAATATATTTTGGTTTTCTTACTTGGTACAATTCACCCCCATGCAGGGGATTAATGCAAAGCATACACACCACTTATATCTCCGAAAACAGGCAAAAGAGAAACTGAGGTGATGTATAGGATGTGGGCTGGCCTTCAGTTTTTGGTAGTAATTCACCCAATAAATTGAATGATTTTGTGCCTTTCTCTTTGCCTCTGATTCATTGTGAAGTGGCTTTTCAGCTGCTAAAAGATCACTGCGTTTCATGTTAAAAATTATTGGCCAAATTCTGCTACCAGGTACTCAGTATCTCCTTTTGTGTCTGTGGAGTTACTCCAGATTGGCATCCTAATATGAGATAGCAGAATCTGGCCAACTCTGTACATTGTTACATAAATATATATTACGTATAACTGGTGTAATGACTTCCTTTCCATGCTATCAGCAGACTTTGAACCCTAGACCTTCAGCACTAAAAGCATGGGCCTCTGCAATTTGAGCTAAAAGAATAAGCTCACTAGTTTGTATCAATTGGTTATTATTCTTTATTGGACCATTTACTAACATGCAATATGACAGACACTTTACATATGCACTGTAAAAGCCCAACACTGTTTTTAATTTCTGTGCATTCACTGGCATGTAGTATTTCCCTATAGATCTTATTTTCTCAAAACAAAATAAATGTTATTCATTTATTTTGTATAATGAACATATCTATTGGATGAAACCTTTCAACTGCAAAAAGCAGTGCTAATTTATTTACTTTCTTCATGAACATTTCTGTGGTTTGTAGTCTCCAAGGGAAAGTCTTAAATTTGCATTTATAAAAAAATCACATGATGAAAACTGAATTTAAATGACTGAGTGACATTGCATGGTCTATTCATCTGCTATATCTTGCTGATGAGCTTAGTCATGAATATTTGGTTTTCATTTATAAAGTTCTCACTTAGAAAATAATTTGATACAATATTTGTACCAAATCTTGTCCTCTTTAGTCACCCAATCCATCTAGCCTCCCAGACTTCCATAAGACTTAGTTGGTTAAGTAAGGAAAATGGGATTTGGTCTTCAAAGACAAAAGTTTTACTACCAGCAGTAGAAATGCAGAAAATGTATTTAGCTGACTGAAACTGGGCTAAGGTTAATAAATTGGTTTTAAAGATAACAGCAGATTCCAACCTCCTTGGATTTGTTTTGCATTCAGTGACAGTCACTAAATCAGAGGAAGGAATGTTCAAACAACACACTTAAGGAAAAGTGAGTTTTACAGAAAGGGTCCATTCCTGCTAATAGCCAGTAACTGCACATAACCCCACTGACATTAAAAGTCCATTAGCTAAGCCCAGTTTAAATAGCAGCTGATGCAAGGTCAGCTAAATGTACATTAGAATTTTTCATGTAATGCAGCAATAGCACTTATGTAATTTTTCTAAAACTATGTACTTTAAGGAAAGCAAATGTCATCTGATAGTAATGATACAGTGCTCATATTAAAGTGGTAAAGGAGTTATAATCAAACTCAAGTAACGATCTGGTTACATTAATTAGAAACATGAATAGTAACAAGAAAACGCCAGGGTAGGAGGTTTGAGAATTAAAGTTGAATCAATATAGTTTGGAAGAGTTTAGGAAATGTGCTTCTGAAATCAGCACAGGTGCCACAATGGTGCATATGAGTTTGGTTTTGCTCCTTAAACATATTGTGCCCTAGATCAGGAAAATCTTCCATTGAACTGAATAGACATTTTATTCTTGTAAAAGGAGCATTGAATTGGATTCCAAGCAAAAAGGTTGTCTTCTGGTGTGTATGAAATAAGTCTGTCTGCAATAGTTTGAAAGCATTTGAACCTTTCAAGATGCAGTACTTGTGGTAGAATGATCTTAAACCGTAGCTAATCATTATTAAAGTAATCAATGTAGAGCCCTGCTTAAGGAACTTCCAAAAGTACATTGAGAAATTTGTTGTGGAAATGCTTGATTTATGTTTACTACAAGAAAGATAAAAATTATAAATGGCAATGTAATGAAAATTAAAGTGTTTTAGTCTTTAAACCAACCATAAACTCTTAACAAAGAGAGATTAACAGAGCCCACTGAAGTCCAAAGACATTAGCACTCAACCCAATTTTGATACATCATTTTAAATTTTCCTGTGAAAATAGATAATTGTGCTACAATTCTAATGCCATTGTGGAGGCAGACTGAGAGTTGTTTAGTTAGCTAATGTGAGAACTGGGAACAGAGCAGTAATTAATCACTTATGGTCACATTCGCAACTACTGTGAAATATTACTATAACCTCCTCCTCCCCTTTTTCTATTATCAGTCTATTAGTGAAGCTCTGTACAAGTATCAACAAGTGTAGAGTTGTCTTTAAATGTATACCCTTGGCAAAAGCCCTGCATATATGTTCACAGAGGTCAATTAAATTCTTAACACACTGCATTTGAATGCAAATATCTTTACTCTTCCTTTCATTGGCTTAGCTTTCTTTTTTGTCTTCCAAATTTGAAGGAGTTTTCATCAATACTGTGTCCAGAACAGAGCATGTGTTAGTGAACCACAGAATTTAAGGAGGGTAATTTAATTGCATTTTTTCCCTTCTGGAAATGAACATGTAAACATATTACAGCACGAGAGCCTGTTTTTAATTATAAGCAGTGAGTTTTTCATGTTGACAGATTTTCACATGGAAACCTTTATTGAATCTGAGAGGAGACCTTTTTGCCATCATTAGTTCTTGCTGCTTAGTGCTTTTACCAACTACAGCAAAATACCATTTGTAATTAATTCTGAGCTTACATGGACATATTTAATATAATTACCAGACAAAATCCTGTTTACTAACATATTGCTTGAGAAACCTGTCTGAATAATCTGGTCTCTGGCACACGTAAACCAGACACTAATAACAGCTGTAAGTATTTCACAATATAGTTAGGGAGCTTTGATTTTAATTCTAAATCCAGTTTAGGGTTTTAGAGATATAGCATAGGTCAGAAGTGCCCCATGTTTTGCCTTGGCTGTTGAACATTTCCTGCCATAAAATTATAAAAAATCATTATTGTATTTCATTACAAAAATACATTGTACACATTTATGAGCTAGAAGAATTACGGAATTGAATTATATTCTTGCTAACAAGATGGTACTATTCAGATTGGATCTGCAAAATTGCTGCATTGTAGTCATGAATTTTTTTCATAGCAATATGCATTGCAATGCCAATACACTCCGTCTTTCTGAAGATTTTACTACATTTGTTTCTTTGTTTGGGGATTTGTATACTGTGTGTGGAGAAAGATTTGCCTGAAATGGATACATTAAACTGTGTAAAGTGAAACTGACTATGCAGTTAATTCAAGAGCCCAGCAAGCTATTCAAACTTTTGATGGCCACAGGCCAGATCTTGGACAGAATTTAAATGGCAATAAAGCACACCCATGACCTGTTGGACTAGACAGATTGCTATGCTCTGGAGCAACCTATCTTGGTAATTTTAGGCCAGATTCTATGAAGAGGAGGAAAGGACTTGTAGCCACACCATAGTTTAGGTTATACAGTTACAGAATGCCAGCAAACTCAACTTTATGAATTCATTTCTCAGTATTCATTTGCCTTATATTTCCCTTTTATCCTCCAAAACAGACAAGCAACTTATCTTGAGGGAGATTAGAAGAGGTCGCTGAGGAGGTCTTTGATTCTCCTCTTTCCCCTTCTACTTTTCCAAGTTTGGGAGAGGACTAGTGTAGACTCTGAACTATTCAGATCCTGGGATTACATATCTGTGTTGGAAATGTCATTTTAGAGGTGAGATCATTAGGTCATATGACCAGTCTGTGCCAGGCCAGGACATGAGAGGTTCTGGACGTGCATAGTGCATCCTCTGATGGCATCATTCTGGAACTGACTGACATGGGGTGGCTGAACTTGAAGAAGTCTGTTATTAGAGTATGCCCTGGTTTCTGCAGTTGGAGAACCCAAGTTGGCCTTTTAACTCTATGAAAACTGTGCATTGAATGCACAAGTAAATAAATAAATAAATAAAATAAATAAATAATAGTTTCATTTTATTGTTCAGCTGAGGAAAAATGTAGATTTGCACCAGTTGAAGATTTGGCCGCATAGCTCAGTAAAGTTGCAGTGTGGTTGTGTTCTTTCTTTCTTTCTTTCTTTCTTTCTTTCTTTCTTTCTTTCTAAAGAAACAGATGTACCAAAGCACACTAGATAGGAATCTAGCATTAATAAACAGATTGTTTATCACTAAACAATCATGGCAAATCTTTTCTGTTTTTGTAAGATCTTGTCCAAGTTAAAAGGACCACAAGAAAAGACATGCATCTAGAACAGCAGTTACTGAGTAAAATGATCTTTTATGGCTAGTAACTGCATTTTTTAATGATAGTTGAGTTTTCAGAGACTTTCTTTGAAAGTTATTTTTAAGCCAATCATCCCCCCAACCACAGCAAATCCTAATAATTAAAATGAAAAGGCTGAACATCAGCGCTGCGCTTCACTAAGCAAAACTGTTTGCTCTTAAAACAGCATCCTATTTATGATCAAAAAGTGAGATGAACTTTTCCAGGCAGGTTTCCTGTTTCTAGCTGTGGAAAAGATTAAGAGCCTTTGATCATCTTATAGAAATGATTTATTTAATAAATATAGTTACATTCCACTCAGCCCCCATGTTTCTGAATGAAGCTATGGAAAAAGCAAACAAACAAGCACTACCTTGTCAGCTTAGTGGTTTCAAAAACTATTTAGAAATATTGAAAAAAGTTTATTTCTCTCAGAAACCAGAAAATTCTAAGGTATTACAGTACTTCTTTTATTTTTCTTTCTTGTGAAACAAATTAGACACTGTGTTGAACATAAAGACAAGAAAAATCTATTTCTGAATACAAATTATATCGTAAACATAAAATTCTTTCTCCTCTAATTGGCAATTGCCTGGAAGTTTTGCTTAGGAATGAACCTATTTATTACAGTTGTTTTGTGGGGTTTTCTCAACCTAAATAAAACGTCACCTTGGGAATAGTCTAGTATATATTTGACAGATGATTCTAACTTATGAATAAGATACAAAAGCACCTAAGCAGCCTTTTTAAGGACACTAAAAATGTTGTAGATTATGCTACTTCAAGCAACAAAGGGTAGATTATATAATAACTGCACCTTTTTGTCAGGACTCCAGTAAACACAAAGCTAATTTGTTCTGCATAATTACCACAGGGAATTGTGCAATGTTCAGTTATCAGAAGCTTTTTGTAATCAAGTAGACTGAATCTTGCCATGAAGGGCCCACACTCTAGTAGAAAAGAAGCTATCAGGATCTTCTTGGTTCAGCCAGCACTAACCACATGCACCTGGAAAGCTTGCTGTGCCAGAAATGAGGATTCTTAGAAAGGAAAAACATACCCCAGGAAGGGGCAGTGAACTGGAAGATGACTGCTGTACCTCAGAGACTTCTGGTTATGGGACCAGTCACCAAAGAGGAAGATAGGTCCAGACGTTGCCACCCCTGAGACAGCATAGAGAAGCATGAAGCAGGATGACCCAAAAGGACAGGCTAGAAGCAAAATCTAAGCCTGACTGAAGACAGTGTGCCTGCTGATAAGCCAAAGGGAAGGAGAGAAAAAAGGAACTTTTTGTGTTTGAGGAACCCCTTGTGTGCTGCACATGTGAAAAGGACATTGTAAATAGCTGAAATCATGGCCTAGAGAGGACTCAGGGGGACCTCAACACACCATAAGGGCTGGAGTACAGAGGCATAGCTACACAATGTACAAGGTTTAAAAAAAAAAAAAAGCCACAGAGGAGGATAGACTTCAGCAGCTCTGAGCAAAATGAGACTGAGCGATGGTATAAGGCAGGGGTCTCAAACTCCAATCACCACAAGGTCCTCATGAGAACTAGAACGTTAGCCTGAGGGCCACACTACTGAAACCTTTTCATACAACCATATTGCAAATACAGGTAATGATAGTGTCATTGCGGGCCACAGGAAATAGCTTTAGGGGCCGCATGTGGCCCACAGGCCACGGGTTTGAGACCCTTAGTATATGGGGCTAGTAGAGATGCAGCAGTAGCAAGCTATTCAGTAACAGCAGTTACAGCAGTAATTGTTGGAGCAGTGGACCTCCCAAATGCAAGTTGAGTTTCCTGCAGGAACAGAGAAATGACCCTACATGAGGCTGTGTATATGAACAGCTGGCTTCTGTAAATGGGGGAGTAACAGCCTCAGCTGGATGAGCAGCATCTGCTTTTTGTGTTCAAGAGGAACACCTGTATAGAATCAAAAGGGATCTACAAACCAAAACAGTGAGAGCCTAGCTGCTGGTGCTGCACAAGTACCAACCAATAATGCAGTTCATGCACCACATCCAATATGCTGGAGACCTGGGACAAGAGGAGACATTGTCACATGCATTAGCCTACTTCAACTGCCCAGCTGTATAGCAAGAGAATATTGTTCATCCTGCCCAGAAGAGCTGATGGCATAAGAAATGCAAAGATGTTTTTAGAGAAATGAAAGTGGAACAATGCCAAGTATCTGTGCTCTTCAGCCCTAATTTCTCCCATGAATTCATACTATACATCAACACCTCAGATGTTGGACTTGGCACTGTGGTCTCACAAGACTTCAGAGGAGAGCATTCAATTCTATACCTGAACTGGAAGTTATTCCCTAGAGAAAAGGTCTACTCAGTTATTGAAAAGGAGGCACTGGAGATCATAGTGGCCATGGCATTATCTGCTGGGTAAACTTTCTCCTTGACAATGGGTCATTCTTTTCTACGCAGGCTTCACGCCATGAAAGACTCAAACTCACATAAAGTGTGATGGTACCTTGCATCACAGCCCCACAATTTCAGAGTGCAGCGCCAGGAGGGAAAGGACTATGCTAATGTCGATTTCTCTTCACAAGAAATTGGAGATGGCGATAACCTGTCCCAGAACTGCCTTTCCAACTTGAGGGGTGAGATATGAGAGAGGAGACATTCTGGGTATGTCTACACTTGCAAGTTAGTTTGAATTAAGGAGGCTTACTTCGAACTAACTTCGTACCTGTCTACACTAGGCTTTCATTAGTTTGAATTAAGGAATTCCTTAATTCAAACTAATGAAAGCTTAGCTCAAATTAGTAAGACCTTTCAGTTAGTTTGAACTAAGCCCTTAGTTGGATCCTTAGTTCAAACAGGATTAAGCCTTAGTTCAAAATTTAATAAGCTTCAGTTAGTTTGAATAACAAAGGGGACTAATTTGACTTAAAGTTAAGTTGAATTAGTCCACTTTGTTAATTTGGACTAATAAGTTCAAGTTTAGTTCTAACTAAATGCAAATTTATTATTTGAATTAACAAATTTGAGCTAACTTTTCCTTGTGTACACATAGCCTCTTACTCTAGTGAAGAGGAAGTTTATATGATCTTCAGGGCTCGGCTAGCACTAAGTAGGTGCATCTGTAAGTCTTGCTATGCAGGGAAGGTGAAGCTTAGAAAGGGAAAGCCTGCCCCAGGAAGGGGTGGTGAACAGGAACAAGAATGGTCTACCTCAGAGACTGCTGGCCACAGGGACAGATCAGTCATTGATCTTGTTACCCCTGAAACTGCACAGGCATGTTTAAAATGAACTGACCCAAAGTCTGTGTCTGCATTGGAGAACATTTTCAAAAAAACTTTTTTCAAAAAAATTATTTCAAAATATATTTGAAACTATTATCTCAAAATAACTTTTTTCAAAAATTCTATTTTGGGAGAACAGTCTGGGGACTGCTCCTTGTCCCAAAATACTGTGGCATTTTCCCCCCCCAAAAGTGAAATCTACACCAGACTTTCTTTTTCAAAAAAAAGAAAGGCAATGGAAAAGATAGGCAGGCTTTAAACATAAAAAAAAAAAAAAAGCCTTTGCCGCATCTGGCAATGGCTTTTTTCAAAAAAGCTATCTTGAAAAAGGCTTTTTATTTTGAAAAAGCTGTCGGATTTAGCTTTTTCGAAAAAGCATGCCAGTATCTTGAAATACTGGTGTGCTTTTTCGGGAACACTAAACCTCGTTACATTTTGGAGAAAAGCCTTTTTTGAGATAGCTTTTTCAAAAAAAGCCATCACTGGATGTGACAAAGGCTTTTTTCGAAAAAGCCCGCCTATCTTTTCCATTGCCTTTCTTTTTTTTCAAAAAAGAAAGTCTGGTGTAGACTTTCACTTTTGAAAAAACAATAAAAAGGCATGGTATTTTGGGACAAAGAGTGGTCCCTGGACCTTTCTCCCAAAATAGCATTTTTGAAAAAAGTTATTTTGAGATAATTATTTCAATAATATTTCAAACTAATTTTTTCGAAAAAAGTTTTTTTGAAAATGCTCTCCAAGGTAGACATAGCCAAAAGGAGGAACTGGAGGAAGACCCTATCTTGACTAAAGAGCTGCTGATAGGCTAAACCCCAAAAGGGGACCCAAAAGACTTTTTTCTTTATTTTACTCTGATCCTCCCCTCTTTCTGGGAAAAGAGAGCAAGAAGGACACCTTGTGTGCTACAGAGGGGGAAAGGACATAGTAAACAGCTCAAGTCACGGTCTGGTGGGAACTCAAGGGAGTCCCTAATGCACCATACTTCCCTTAACATAAAACAAAGAAAGTGGTTAAGAGACAGGTCTGTAATTATAATGTTACTTTAGGAAAGACTTCAGAACTGTTACACCACACCAAAAGAAAGCTGAACGAAACCTGGGTGGATGGAGAAGGGGAAAAGAGAGATTTCTTGGAAGGCCAAAGGCAAATTAGTTTAAGTAGACTTTTGGAAAATGCTTCATTTTACAGTTTATTATCAGCACCAGCTTTTTGCAAGTTCTTGAAAACTGGTTATATCATTTTTGATACCACTATAAATCGATGAAACAAATAGAATAAAGATACTTTTGTTAAGAACAAAAACAGGAAGAGAAAAGGTTAACACTGACCAAAGATTACTGGTTGATTTACTTTATATGAGCTTAATCCTGCAACATTTTTTCATGTCAAGATTTCTTATTCATCTGACTAATCTTGTTGAAGTCAAAGAGACTCCTGGAGCAAAAAAATATTACTCTCAGAAGTAAGGATTTGTGTGTGATAGAGCCCATCTATGCATCTATTGTCTAAATTTTAAAAATTCTTTATTAACTTTGAACACAAGAAGAAGTTGTAGACCTAAAAGAAAATACATGGGAAGAGTCCTGCAAGCCTTTTGAGCAAAGTACTCACATTTATGAGATGGGATGGGATTTTGTTAGCATATAAGAGAGGGACAGAGAGATATCAGTCAGGGCCTTTGTTGAGTATTTAACATTACAACAGAAGCATGACCATTTCCTATCAATACATTCCTGCTTTGATGTTAAAAATATGCATAATTTTGATACAGCCATTGGGTACAGAGAACTGTGTACTGTATAAATAATAGTGAAAAGACAAAAGTAAGAACTCAGCATCACATACTGTAAAGGTATCAGAAAAAATTCAAAAGTTCAAAACAAACATTGAAGGAGCAAGGGGCTGATCATGTACAATTCTTACTTCCACAAAGCCTAGTAATACTTGGAACATGCAAAGACATGCAAGTGCTCAGATATAAGCATGGAAATCCATTGAACCTTAGCATGTCTGCCCTTGTGCTTAAAGATAAATGCATGCATAATTTTTTGCAAGATTGGGGCCCAAGATGAGTAGTGGCATTGAGGTCAATAATAGGTTAAGGACTATTCCCTAGGAGTAGGGAACGTCAAGCTGGGATGCAACTTTTCTCAAGAACTACTAAGTCTTAGAAGTTTGTGGTGGCCTATTGATTAGATTTTTTCTGTATCTTAAAGAGGAATCAAAGGTCATTTTTATATTGGTGCATAAGGAATTTTATTGATTCCCTTTTATGAAGAGTTAATGAAATCTATGGAAGCCTAACAGGATTGCATAGTTAAGTCTGGCAGAATTGCTAGTCCTTTTCTCATGTGTAAAAAATAAAATGCAGAGTTCAACTTTGGTTGTTTAAATTGTGTGGCAGTAAGTGAATTTCATGGAGTTGAACACATCTTAGTAGAGAAAGAGGGCAAAATATAGCTATATGACCCCATTGATCCTAAAATGTGCTTATCAGCGGGTTTTTTTTAATACTTTGTTTTCCTGCCTAATGGCACCATATATTATCACTATGAAAATAAGCAAAGAAGTCAGTCACTCATTATGCTTGCCAGAAATGCTTTCTGTATTCATAGTGATAGTATGTCAAGATCTTGTCCTACTTAAAAAGAATATGTAGGATTTATTTTGGAAATGTACCAACATGGACCAATTCTTTGCAATATGTGAACCTGAGATTAACTTTCCGAAGTAAAAATAAACTGTATTTACATTTGACCAGGACACTATGCAAGGAGAGGAAGAAGTTGCAAGAATTGGTGAGTATAAGGAGCTGTGTGGAATGAACACTGAATTTGTCAGATTTGATTACCAAAATATGTTGACCTAAAAAATAATTGCATAATAAAATTTGGACAGAATTTGCAATGCTTTATTTTCACCTAAACTACTTTCTTAAATGTCCTTTTCCAGGTATATCTTAAATTAATGATAGCCATGTGAAATCTTTGTAGCAAAGTTCAAAATTATGTGAAACTTGATCTGTTTTGTGGGTTCCATAATGAATTCACACCGCATTCATCAGAAATTTACTGAGCTTTGCAAACCTTCATAGTGAATACGATTGGATCTATGGCTTATTTTTATCTGCAGAAATCAAAGCTGTTTACAAAGGTGGGCAAGTATCATTCTCATTTCACAGATGGGAAAAACAAGGGAGTGCACAAGCAGGGCCAGAGAGTGATCAGAGTCTAGCCAGGAAGAGAGAAAGGCTGTCTTACTTCCAGAGTAGGGTACCAGGGATCAGGCTCTGATTCTGAATCACAATCTTGGTCTGGGTCGCTTTTGGAACAACAGAACTGTGTTGCGTCTTGCTAAAGGCTCATGGGCTATGTCTACACTAGAGGGTTCAGGTAAGTTGACTTAATAAGGTCGACTTAAAGTTGACTTAGAGAGTCCCCATTTGTTTAAGTTGACTGTATAAAGTCGACTTAAGCCAGAGGACCCATTTAAAGATGATGTAATAAAGTCAATGTTAAATGGGTCCCCTGGCTTAAGTAGACTTTATACAGGCAACTTAAATGGCTCTCCTGCCTTAATTCAATGTTATTAAGTTGACTTGAATGACCATATTTTGTTAAGTTGACTTAATAAAGTTGACTGAACCCTTAAAGTCGACTTTAAGGTTGAGAGTTATCAAGGTTACTTAAGCAAGTTCTTAAGTTGACTTAATGAACTCCAAATGTGGTCCTGATGTTGCTTAAGTTGACTTAAGCCTCCAGTGTAGACACAGCCATGGTAACAGTCTAGCCTTTTCTGACTTGCCGAAACTCATGCAGTTGGTGGCAGTCAGGAGCTCAGGTCTCCTGACACCAACTTTTTTGTCTTGTCAATTTGAATGAGAGAGAAATAACATTGGCTGTGTCTAGAAATTACAGGGAAGGCAGACAGCTTGTACAGCTTCGCCAACCTATCTTAGTACTAATCTGCTATTACTTTGTTAGCATTGTGCATTTTTTTCCAGTGGTGACTTACATTTTAGTTTGTGTGATTGATTTGGTAAGGGGAACGCTAATCACATTTCTTTTGTGACACCAGCATAATTTTACCCAGTCCCCTAAAGAAGAATCACTCCACTTCTCCCTACAACTGGATTGGGAGATCCTCTCAGAGCCCTAAAGAAGCCCACCATTTTTGTCTACACTGGCATTTTTAGCATCAGAATAGCTACACCAATGTAACTGCATTAGTGCAATCCTCTAGACTTGCTGGATGGATATGAACATGACTTGCACTGCTGCAAAATATCCTGGTTTAAATTCAGGCCAAACAGCATCAGTTCAAGTCATGGTTCATACTGCTGCAGTGCATCTACATTAGGGATTTGAATCTAGTTTCAAAGAATGGTGTGCACAAGGGTGGGCAAGCAGGTCATGCCCCTCTCCCTCCAATAATCGGCAGCAGGGCACAGAGCTCTTCTGTTCCCCAGTACCCTGGTATGGAGGTCACATGAGCCTTTTGTTCTCAGGGCTCCAGTGGCTCCAGTGGGAGCTGATAGTTTGTCCAAATTCCTGCCTATGCCCCTGTTTTAAACTGGGATAAACTGTACTGATGCAAAACAAGCAAGGAGTCCTGTGGCACTTTAAGACTAACAAATCTATTTATCACATGAGCTTTCATGGGAGAAAATCCCACTTTGTTAGATGCTTTTCCCCCACTAAAGCTCATGTGATAAATAAATTTGTTAGTCTTTAAGTGCCACAGGACTTCTTGTTCCTTTGCTGAACTAGACTAACACAACTATCCCTTTAGAACTTGGACTGATGCAAGTCATAATTTACACTCTGCCTTAAAGATTTGTGCCACTTCAGCTATCTTGGTATAATTACACATGTGGCTTAAGTACTGCCTCCCAGTCCAGTGTAAATAAGGCATTACTCTTCCTAACTTCACTCACACATGAGGTCAGCTGTCTTTCTAACTAAAGTTGAGGAAGGCTGAATGGGTTCCCTCTGTAGTTTGTCAGCATTGCTTTTGACTTACTTAGACTCCTAGCGGGTTCACTGCATAGCAGTGCAAAGCTTTATGTTTGCTCTTTCCTTCCTCCCCAGAAACTGAAGGTGCTATTCCCTAGTGTCTCCCATGATAGGGTGACCAGAAAGCAAGTGTGAAAAATTAGGGCAGGGGGTGAAAGGTATTAGGCGTCTATATAAGAAAAAGCCCAGAATATTGGGACCGTCCCTATAAAATTGGGACATCTGGTCACCCTATCTCATGCCCTCCTGGCCTGGGAATGAAGGACAAACCCCATTCCAGGGCTCTGGTCCCATCCTATCATTAGATCATTTGGCTGTGCAGAGGTGTGTTGTAACAGTACAGCAGTAGTCCCCAAACCAGATCTTACTATTTTATTAGCTGCCATGAAGTTAAGGCTAGACATTACTGCCTCTCTCAATTACAAAGTTTACATTTGTCAAATGGTTACAGATCAGTTCTTTCTCCTTTTTAAAAAATAGTTTTACATGTTTTAATATTTGTTTGGATTTTAAATAATGGTCACCTTGGTGCATTGTTGTATAGAAAATTATGTTGGGGCTTCAAGGCAGGGGCCTGCAATGTATTAGACTCTTTTTGTGAAAGATACATCTAGGAAAGCCATTGTCTGGATCTCTCTGTGTGAGAAAAGCTGGGGAATCAAGCTAAAGTAACCTTCTGGGCTACTGTAAGTAAACTGTAGGAACTAGCTGCATAATAAATTTGAAACCCCTTTACAAGTTCTAAATTAAAGGACAGGTGGATACATCTGAACATCTCCCCAACCCTTGATTCTCTGGAGCAGTGGTCTCCAACCCATAGATCATGATCTATGTCTGAACAGCAGTTGCAGTTAAAACCTATGACTGTTGAGCCATCTGCTGGTGAAAGGTTGGAGATCACTGCTCTGTAGCATAATGAACAGGGGTGCATTGCATGTTGACAAGCTCCAAAGGGGTAGTTGTGCTAGTATAGCTCATCCAAAAACAAACAAAGAAACAAACAAAATGTGAGGTGCCCTGTGGCACTTTTAAAAACTAACTAATTTGAAGCATCTGACAAAGTAGGATTTTCTCCTAGGAAAGCTTATATGTTAAATAAATTTGTTAGTCTTTAAAAGGGCCACAGGACTTCTTGTTTGTTATAATGAATAGGAATGAATAGGAATTTCTGCTGCTGGTTTGTTTGGTGGTTTGTTTAGTTTTGTTTCAATAGAATTTCCTTGCAGTTCTGACATACAGATGCATTTGTAGGTTAACTGAAAAGAAAGGGGATTTTGATGTCTCCTAATACTTAGTAGAAAGAATTAACTTTTGACTTTCACTTCAGCTGAGCTACTGAAAACATTTCTTTATTGACCAAACCAGCACTATTTTAATTTTTATTTTATTTTGAAGATTAAATTAGGAGTCTGTGAAACTTAGCAGTCTTGGAATTTTACAGCTTGAAAAATTCAAAGAGCAAGCCTAGTTTGTGGAAAACTATCTTAAAGTAAATTCTCAGTGCAGTAGCATTTCCATGAAATCAGACATAAATATCTTTGTAAGAAAAAAAAGGAGGATAGAAAGAGAGCCCAAGGGATGGGAAGCTAGAGAAATGGATGGGTGTACGAATGGATCAACAGAACTAGAGTTAAATCACCCCCCTTTGAACACAAAATCATGCATTTGCAGTAATTATGAGATGTACTAAGATATGTGTGTACAGTAAGCAAACACGTTGATGGTGGGTGTGCAGAACAGGAGATAGGGTGCTGAGTTAGCTCAAAACTGTCCTGAAAATTCAGCTGTTAGGAGAAATCAATGGAAACTGACCTGTTTTTACCCATCAGAGACTCAGCTTCAAACAAGAATTGCAGCACATAACAGTCAGAGATGTTTGGCTGCCAGGCATTGACAACCACATTTACAATTCTGATGTCTCAGCTTTCTTTGCCCCTGAACTATGCATCCCATGGTTTATGTCTTTGCAGGTAAATGCACCTGCTGCACGTTTGTACTGAATTCTGATGATGTGTGTATCTATCACTGAAACAAAAACTGCAACAAGGTTTCTTTCATAGATATTGCTGTGCAGCTGCGGGTCAGAAGACTGGCTTAGCATGTAAGGACCAGGTCACCATGGCAACATTAAAATTGAAAAGTGGACCAAGATCTTCAAAGGTGCCTAGTGAATTTGGGTGCTCAGCTTGAGACAAATCCACAAGTCTTAATTTTCAGAAAATGTTGAGTACCCACCTGTCAAAATCAGTCCCCTTGAGGTGTCTCAAGTTGACTACTTCAAAATGGAGGCATTCAAAATCATTAGTGACTTCTGATGGCCTTAGCCTTCCTTTCAGGCCTTCTGTGTGTACTGAATGTATGTTTTTCCTGAGGTTCCTACTCAACCTCCCATTTCTTCCCTGGAAATCCATTAAGCAGTACCTCTCGTACACACCACTTGAGAGATTCTTACATCCACGTTAGTATGACATTTTTTCCTGTATCTGAAGTTGAGGATGATTCAGCCAGTGGGCTTTGGGGATGGTGTCACAAGGTTCCCACCAGCTGTTGCTGTGGGCTTCTTTTTGAAGCTGGATGCTCCCTGGGCATGCTAAGACTCTTTTCCTTTGCTGCGTATCCTTGCTTGTCTGCTTTAGAGGAAAACAAATGAAGAGTTTGGTGGCACTTTTAAAGACTAGCAGATTTATTTATCACATGAGGTTGTGTGAGAGAAAATCCCACTTGACTAAAAGAATGACCCTTTCTTGGCAATGGGTATCAGCAATGAGCATTTCAACAATTGATGAACAAGGTTTAAGTGCAGTTGTAGACTATGTTCAGCATAGTTTGAGTTACTAGGATTTTAATCTGGTTAGACCGCCTGGTTATGTGATATTATACTCTCTCAGCTAGTCCTCGGAAAGTATGAGGAAGATGCTACAATTGGCACTATTTCAGCTCAGGGAGTATAATCCTATATTTTTGGAGCTGAAGGACAAGGTTCCTAGACCCAGCTCTGTAACAATAAATAACTGTTACCTGCCAAATTTGAATTTACTTTATTACAAGAGACTTGAAAGCAGCCCTAGCTGCTTGGCTTTGTGAACAACTTGTGATATTTCCATCATGGAGATTGATAGGGTATGATGTACGGGTTGGCTTCTTTGGACACCCTTCTTTCCAAGTCATTATTGTCTAACTACATCTTTTTCATTGAGTCCACTAGCAGTGCAGTACACACAACACACAAGATGTTCATACAGGCAAGGGAGGGAAGGGCCATGTGTGCACTTCAACACCTTTTGTTTTATGATACTATCCAATCTTAACAGGCTTCTGTGCAACTTGCAGCCAATAGGACACCCTGATAATAAAAAAATGGCAAGAATAGCCCCACATGCTACAATGTCACTGCAAGATGTAGTGCTTTATATCATTACTGCAATAAACTCTATTATGGTTTTACGGAACAGCTAAGCCCATGTAATTTTCACACGGCAAAAAGAAGGCCAAGCTATGGCAAAATGGCTCCTGAGCAGTAAATGCACTATTCATCTTCCTTAACGTATGTTTTGTGTTTATACATGAGAAACTTGTTCTCAGTGGCATTATAAATAAATGGTTTTCTTGTGATTCCAGCTGAAAGTATAGCCAATGCCAGTAGCTTCTGAAACTGCATTAGCTGAAGAAATCAAACTAGCTGTCAGCAAAGTTCCCACAGTCGTTCTTGGCATGTGGCATGTGCTCCCTAGCAGTAGACACACTACTGGAGGCGGTTTTCCTTTTGCATTTTATATTGTAGTCTCGAGTGAATGCATTTTGAATTTCAGAAGTTGTAAAACAGTGTCTTCAGGATGCTTTCTAGTTCATCTCATTTATTCTTTTGGTAGTTTATTTCCTTCCTATTATTTTTAATTGGCACACAATGATTTGTGATTCTTAATTTTCATCAAAAAGCAAAATAAATTTGTGGTGATCTCAGTTTACCTAAATGTTAGAGGAACCCCTACAAGTGCAACAAAAGAGTCTGGGTACAGAAAAGAGGTTGGATATTTTATTTCCTTGAAAGGCAGTGATGGAGGAAGGGTGCGTGGACAGCTAGACAGGCATGCACTTTTGACTTTACCTTCTTGTCTGCACCTTTCAGTTGGTTTTACTTGCCTGAGTTCCACACAAAGATGGAAGTTACAGTATAGCCCTAGAAGAGAACATTATTAGAATAAGAATGTGTATGATGATCTTTTTGTAAACTTGAAGATTCAAATTAAGATCAGTTCAAAATTTAAGAAAGTAATAAAGGAGGTGGGGAAATTAAGTTATAGTCTTTGAATTCATCCTAATGACATTTCACTGTCCTAAATTACCCTTCTTCCAAGGGCTAACAAAGAACTATGCACCACTTAAGACCCCACAAAGAACTTACATGCTGCACAGGCTTTGTGCTGGTCCTCTTACAGTGGTGAATAGCACCCAGGTATAATCATTCATTTTAAAAAGGTAGGGAAAAGACCTAGTTTTTTAAAATTTAAATATATTTAATTATGTAACTATATACTTTAACTCTGACTTTGATATTGGAATTATTGTATATGCCTCCATTGTCTTTAATGGTTTCCTTAAATCTCTTTGTGTCTCTATTTCATAATAAATCTGGTTTGGTCAATTCACATATGGTACAGTATTAATACTGCAAATAAATATGGTTGAGTTAATTTATATATGGTATAGTAACTGTATGGACTGGGAAAGGGAAAACATATTTTTAGTGCTATTGACCACCTTCTGGTGAGGTGGAGAAATTGTGTCTGTGGACTTGCATTTCTCTTTCCATGAAATATTCAAGGTGTTGGATTAGTCAGTCAATTTCCTATTGAAATATATTGAAACCAGAGGCACTGAAACAATTTGTATAGTGAAGGTACTGAGAAACACTGTCCCAGACTGTAAACCCTGTATGTAGTGGAAATCACTTTAAGCCAGGGGATGCTGCCCCATACCCCTGCACTCTTAGTTCCAGCACCTTTGCTTGAAACTCAATTATAGGGACAGAAACAGCTTTTGGAGTGAACAAGAAGTATCATTTTCTCACTCAGCTAACTTACTCTGAAGTGTCTTGATAAAAATGGCATGTTTTATGTTCACTGAAATGGACTTAGCTCATTGATATGTGTATTATAATCAATTGTGACAACATAGACATCGTTTGGATAAGAAGTATGTTCAGGAGCTTCACAGGCATAGGCTGCAATACAAATCAGTTCCACAGTGAGACTAAATATATTTTCTATACTCTCTGTGGGTATTTAATGTGTGGTAAGTACAAGGTCTGTAATTCCTTGGTCCCTTGAGTGGTTGTTACTCATCTGAAAGGTTTTATTGAAGTCTAATGGTGTACTAGTTACTTACTGAGTAAAGCTTTGCAGTATGCCTTGGACATCAAGAAAGTACTTGTATTCTATTCTACAATAGCACTCCTTAATGGATGATAAGAAAAATAATTATTAAAAGTCCACGTCAAATGAATAGCTCTTTCTTGTTTAAAGTAAAGTTGTGCAGAGATGTAAGAGACCAGCCAGGACTTGTGCTGTGAGGAACAATTGACACAAAGCAGATCTAATTTCAATGTGAAGTATTAAAAGATATTGTTGCTTAACTTCACTGTTCAGAAGAATATTTACAGCAATGCTGGCAGAAGATAAGAGAGTAAACTTTTGGGTGAAAAATTTTTAGTCACAGAAAGTACTTAATAAAAAGGCAAAATTGACTGTCTGTGGATGTGTGTGCCATGTATAATGGTTGTAAAACATTATTCTGAGTCTTAAATACTGGCAGTTTTACTTCTGATGCCAAAAAAGCAAAATGTTAAATAGTTAATTTGGTATGTTTATACATAGGGTTGCTTAGAACATTCGTAATGTGTGTGTGCTGGCAAAGAAGTTCTACTGGCAGCAATTTGGATTTACCTTCCACATTCATGTCAATAAATGGGGGATAGGAACTGGGTTCCTAACCCCTCAGCATTTTTTTAAATCTCAGTTTAATTGGTTACACTTCTAGGAACCATCTCCTTATTTCTTTGCCAGATGTTTTACAGAAAAGATAGTTTATGTTGTTAGAATGTTTGGGCCTTATTTTAATTTCACTCAGACCAGAGGAAATCAAGAGTATCTCCACTGAAGTCAATAGAACCATAGAGGATTAGAGCTGGAAGGTAACTCAGGAGGTCATGAAGTCCAAGCCCTGCCCCCCATGCTCAAAGCAGGACCAACCCCAAATAAATTCCCCCAAACAGGGCTTTGTCAAGCCAGGCCTTGAAAACCTCTTAAGAATGGAGATTCCACCACCTCTCTAGGTAACCCAATGCCAATGCTTAAGCACCTTTATAGTGAAAAAGTTTTTCCTAATATCTAACCTTCACCTCCCTTTCTAATTTTTGAGACCATTGCTCCTAGTTCTGTCATTTACTAGTGTTGGGAACAGCCTAGCTCCATCCTCCCTGGAACTGCCTTTCAAGTAGTTAAAGGGCGCTATCAAATCCTTCTTTATTCTTCTCTTCTAGGAAGACTAAACAAATCTAGTTCCCTCAGCCTCTCCTCATAAGTCGTGCTCCAGACCCCTAATAATTTTTGTTGCCTTCCTCAACTCTTTCCAATTTGTGCACATGCCTTCTGTAGTTGGGGGCCAAGAACTGTAGACAGTTCTCCAACCAGTGCTTAATAGCGAGGAATAATAGCTTCTCTTGCTTTATTGGCAGCACTCTTAATAATGCAGCCCAAAGTGCCATTAGCCTTCTTGCTAATAGGAGTTCACTGTTGACTCATATCCAGCTCATTGTCCATTGTAACCCCCAGTTCCTCTTTTACAAAACTGCTGTGTAGCCAATACAGTTAAAATGTACAGTGTAAATCTACTGTAAAATGAAAACTAGATTCACTATTTGCAGTGCATTTTTTTCAAATCCTGCATCTGTTAATTGACATACCTTAACAGGTAACTTAGTACTTGTACAAGTGAGATGAAGGAAATAAATAAATGAATTAAATTTTGCAGTCTTCTCTGAAAATTACATTTTGTCACAGTTTTAAGATACAATATATTTTGGCATCCTCCAGCAGTGAAAACAAATATTCGGTGGCTTGAATTTGGTTTAATTCCTACCAGTTTTACACCAGTGTAACTCCATTTATTTCTCTCGAGTTGTTCCTGATTTACATTTAGCATAAGTGAGATCAGAATCAAGTCCTAGCCAATACCATAGTAAAACAGAGTTTTTAGCTCTCTGGTGTCTACAGTGAAATAAAGTCAACAACTTGTGTTGCACAGCTTTAGGCGGGCTGGAATGTAACTATGCAGGGAGCTTTGGAGTATTTGCAATATCATTTTGCATGGAAACTTTAATTACTACAAAAATTATTACTTTTACAAAATTGGCCCTTTTTGCTTAATTTTTTTTCTGCTTTATATTCCTCTGCCGTAGCTAGCAGTTCCCATTATTCCCCAAGCAAAAACAAAATGGAGACACAAAACCGAAGTGCAAATTACATTCAATCTAGCATAGCCTCACTCTCTTCATTGGGGTTCTTCCTTTTTCCTATCTAGGTTAACCAGTGCTGAAAAATAAACCTCTGCTTTTCATGGCCTCTTATCCCACACCCCACAAACACATCGGCTATGTCTGCAGTGCTAAATTACTGAACTAATAACCCGATTAGTTCAGACTAGCCAGCTTAGTTTGAACTTTAGTTTGAACTAAGCATGAGCAAGACACGAAATAATGGCTAGTTTAAACTTAAAAAGTTTGAATTAGGCCGTTAGTCTGAACTAGCTACACTTCTAGTTTGAACTAAAAAGTTAGTTCAAACTAGGATGCGCGGCTCATTCAAACTAAAAAGCAGCAGTTATTCCGAATTAGCCTGAGGTTAGTTCGGACTAACCTCGGACTTATTTAGTTCGGACTAGCAAGTCCAAACTAAATTTTTAGATGTAGACATAGCCATAAACTGTAGAACCTGAAGAGAAATATGGAAATAGAAATTCTGTTCTCTCTGTATCCTGAAATAAGAAAGGCTTACTGTGGAATAACCTGTTCTCATCAGATTTCCAGACAAATTTTCAGACTCAGGTTTTTCAGCTGTTCTTAGAATTTGTTTTCAAACTTCTTGTTGTTTACTTGCACCTTTTGACTTTGCCCAGGGCGGCCAGATGTCCCTCCCAGTGCAAATAAAAATGCTAATGTTGACAAATGAACACATTTGTCAATAAGTCATTGAGTTTAGATCTTTATGAGTTGTTGGGTCTTTATTTGTGAACATTTGGGCAACGGCCAGTTGTTTTTAAAAATATTTCTGAAACCTGAAAGTTTTATGTGTTTTAGAGTGAATAATTATTTGCTGTAAACTAATATCAGAAGTATATGAATCATTATCTTCAAGTTCACAATGTTTAAGTTGGTGTTTTTCAATGAGCGGTATGTATACCTCTGGGGGCATACAGAGATCTTTTAGAGGGTGCATCAACTCATTTAGATAGCTGCCTTGTTTTACAACAGACTACATAAAAAGCATTAGCAAATTCACTACAAACTATAAATTCATATGGACAATAACATGTTCATTCTGATCTAAATACTATATACTGAAATGTAAGTACAATATTTATATTCCAGTTTATTTATTTTATAAATTATATGGTAAAATGACAAGGAAGCACTTTCTAGTAATAGTGTACTATGATGTTTTTGTATTTTTGAGTCTCATTTTGTAAACAAATAGTTTTTAAGTGAAATGAAATTTGGTGGTATGGAAGAGAAATCAGATTCCTGAAAGGGGTACAACAGCCTGGAAAAGTTGAGAGTCACTGGTTTAAGTTATCCAGTCAGAGAGCTGGAACAATACCATATGACTTATGTGGTTGGTCATGCAGGGCAAATATCAAACAATGAACAGCCAAAACAAGGAGTTTGTGAACAACTCCTAGCATGAAAATTATTCATCTAATCAATTAATGGAATACTTACAAATAGCAAATATATTTGAATAAAATCAAGAGTATTTGAAAATAAATCCAGGAGAGAAATGCTACAGAATGTAGCTTGTAAATAAGCGCCTATTTACTGTGCTGTTCATTTTCATTGCTACTTTATGTTCTTCTCATTGTTATACTCAGCCATTCAAAATCATTGTAGTTATTTAAAAAGGCGCGTTTGACTTATTGGATTTCAGGAGACATAAGTTTGAATAGCTCCATTTTCCCCTTTGCATTGTAGTTCACACAAAGGGAAGAACTTTTTATAGAACAAGTCAGAAGAAAAATTAGTTTGTCTGGTGTGGAGTTAAAACCTTTGTTAGGTGAAACTGATACCACAGGGATCATGATATTGAAATGGAGGAAGAATACAGTAGGGGTTCGGTACTGGACCGGTTGAAGTCAATTGTAAAACTTCCTTTGACTTCAGTGGGGCCAAGATTTCATTGGTGGTATTTAGTGAATCCCTTTGCAAAGTTTTAACTGATGGAGTCTTGTTGTGGACTTCCTTCACTTACATACATTTATTTTGTTAAGAGGCACCAGTGAGATTGAAAGGCACAGTTTGCATTCTGAAGCAACGTCAGGCATGCTTCACTTTCTATTTACCTTGTTGATAGTGTATATCTGTCTATGAGGGTGCAGTGGAAAGTTAGTCAGTGCTACATAGTAAAAGCAAAAGTGACTATAAAATGTTTGTATTTTTTCAATTTGATTTGGAGTCTTTTCAACCATTAGATCCTGGCTATAACACAGGGTATACTTACCTCAATTTACAATAAAGGTTGTTACAAACATTTATGTGAACGATTGTGCTGAATCAGTGTTTAAAGTCTCTCCGTGAAAGCAGGAATGAATACCATGCTTTCAAAGAAAATAATAGCTGCTAAATTGCACGTGAGCCTATATGTTGATTTGTTATTTTTATTTTTGCCAAAATATCCTCAAAAAGAGATCTGGTCTTCTCTTATTTAATCCACTTGAAAAGGTATAAGCAGCAGGGGTTCAGCAGCATGTGATTTATAGGGAGTTGGAGTATGAGTCATGTTTCTTGAGACACTCACGCCAACCTGAAAGAAGATTAGTAAGCCTCTATTCTGGGGACATGGGCAGGACAAGAGATTTCCTCTGATATTTTATCAGTGCTTGGATGGGGAGTATGGGGTTATCTTAAGTAACACATTCTTTATCTCCGTTGATTCCCCTCCCCCCCAAGTAAAAAATCAGCTCTCAGTACAGACATCATACTCTGTGCTTAGAGCAAATGCAGTTGCTAACATCATCCTGACATTCTGAAGTCTCATGCATCAATCTCACAATGAGAGATCACTATCCATTTCTTTTCTGGACTGACTTACAGTTCTTAATTTCAGAAAACATACACCTAAGTACTTTAATGAGTAATTCTTTATAACAGACATAGACATAATGTTATTCTAATTTGTCAGTCTGTAATGAACTGTATTTAAGGTTTGCTGCCATTGACTTCAATAGGAATAAGATGAAATCCTCAGTAAATATATACGCTGACATAAATATATACAAACTTAGTCACAGAAAGGATTCTAGGGAATTGAGGATTTTTCAAATGGGAATGTGTAAGTCAGAGCTCTTTCTTCCTGGTTGTGTGAAACATAGCCATTTTATTCTGAGAAGAAACAAAAATAAATCAGTAGAAAATTAATGGCTTGATAGATGTCTTATAATATTCAGAAGCAGACCTTTTAGATTACACTCTGCATAATGGTTGAGGAGAGAAGCAAACTGAATATTTTGTGAATGTTAGTATTTTAGTTTGATTCAGTCATGTTCATGACAGTTAACAGTCATGAATTCAGAAAGCTCTGAAGCTGGTCTGCATGATTCAACAGAATGAATGTATTTGATACTGAATGCAAATACTGTCCTCACTAGACCAGTTTTGAAGCTTACTATTCTTTTTACCTGACTAGTTTTGATGCTTAATGACTGAACCGCAATATAGTAGAACTCACAAATAATTCCCTACCTGCCTTTAAGAGTGTATCTTCAAAATCAAATCGATTCTCAGATAACATGACTGGTTTGCCAATACTGCATAATGCCAAAAAAATCAAAATTCACTGAATTTGTTTTCAAAGAGTAATATTCAGCTGGCTCTATAGAGGGATGAAATGTTAGCCCACGCTTTTGGCTTCCAAAGTTAACATTTTCCAAGCCCTTTAATACTCTTCCTTTCACAATATCTTTGACCTCCTAAATCTGAGACATGGATCTAGTTTCTTTTCTTTTAATTCAAGAAAAGATATTTTGTCTTTCCAATTTACAGACTAGTTATCTGAAAATACATTTTTTTTAGTATTGGGGGGAGGGGTGTAAGAGAGATTAGAAAGTATGGTGGACAAATCCAGCTTTGGTCTAAAAAGGTACAGCGTTAGTCACTTGGAGTTACATCCATGTACACCAATGCTGAATTTGATACATGTACTGCAGCTTGAGAAATTTTTTTTTTATTAGCTTTATGGAAAATTTTGCAATGCATGCTGGATAATTTAACTGCCAGATCTCAGTTAACTGAAGTACTATACACCAAAGGACATAAAAGCAATATATCTAGCAGTGAAAATTGCTCGTATTGATTTTTGTACCATAAATTGACCTTATTTTTAGTAATAATGGTATTACATTATTACGCATAAAGATTCAATAAATATGCCTTTTTATGAGCAGAAGTCACTTGCAAATCTTTAGATTTCCTTATGATCAATACACAAATGACTCGTAGGGAAGGCTCAGGAGTTTGCTTTGTGAAAAATATATCCAGCATCAGACAGCACCGTTCAAATATGTTATCTTTCCAAAGAAAATACGTCGTAATGGCATTGTGACAGTAGTTCAAATGCAACAGGACTTTCCAAACTTTTGCCAGTTAAGATGGAGATCCTGCTAGCTATTCAGATCATTTTAATGTTCCTGTAAATTGCATCCATTTCTAGGGAGAGATTTTCTGTGATTATGTTCTTCTGCAGAGACGCAACTCAGACAAACACAGAAGGAATGCTTCACACATGAAGTCTCTGTTCTGATTAGTTTACTGATGCTTAAACCAGAATTTTGAAGTGAAATCAGTTTGGTCATGGGTTTCATATTCCACTGGACATGCAGTGTGTTCAGAATAGTTCTCATTGTTTTCTAAATTGTTGGCCTAGATCTATTACTGATGTGGAGTATTTTTAATCCCCTTGAAATATCACATATGGCAACTCCAGGAAAAATAATACAGTGCTGCAAACCAGCCTGACGAAGACTGAGTAATGTGGAACCCTGTTTGGTGTAGCCCCTTTTTTCCCCTCTAGCTTTTTAGACCGAGACATGTAGAAGGTGACACCAACTTACTGCATTACTCCCAGCACCATCGATCAACCAGCAGTAGCACCTTGAGTTCATCCTTGCTCAAGCTGCTATTGCATTCAGTGCCAGAGAGGCTGCATATGCACTCTTATCAAATGAAGAGCTACACATCCTTTTGATGAAAGCTCAAGAATTCTGGGTGGCCAGACAGAAAAGAAGCTGTAAATGCAACAGAGTAGCTTGTGTGGGGGGTCCCTGGAAAATGGGAAGATATGAGAACAGTGGCAGCGAAATTAAGGCTGAGCCAGTTCAGATGAATTATGCTATGACCTCAGCCTTCTCTCGTGTTGAACCCCGGGTTCGCGATGTGACTGGGATGGACCAGCGACACCCGCCAATGAGACAGACACCAGTTCAATTAAACAAAAAAGCTACTGTTATAGTGACACCTTAAACACCTTCAACCCCTTAACAGTGTAAAACAGGGAGATCTATACAAAAACACTTGTAATCAACTAACAATATGAAGCAAAAATCTATAGAGGACACTTATAACCAACTAATAGCATAAAGCAAAATCTAAATGAACACTTATAACTAAATGACAATATAAAGCTAAAAACCTATGCAAAGCACTTATAACCAAGTAACAGTGTGGAGCAAGAGTCTATATAAAGCACCTGTAAAACACCTCCAGCCAAACAACAGGATAAAGTATGAGAGTCTATGCAAAACACTTACAACCTACAAAAGTACTTATAGTTAAATAACAGTATGGATTAATGACCTACAAGAGGGTGGCCATAATAAGTCAAGGACTTTTCTGGCCTTTTACTGCCTCAACATCAGTATAGGCACTGACCAGCCCACCCGACGTGTATTTACCAATGGCTGGAAGCCATTCCTCCTTGCTAGCCAAGAAGGGTGGGCGGCAGAATAAAAAAAAAGGTCAGATGAGAGAAAAATAAACCCCCACACTCCCCCCGTGTACACTGGGGAAGTTTGGGGCCAGCAGTTTAGAGCAGAAGCAGAGTAATGGACAATTATACAGTAGGAAGGATGCAAAATACAAATGACTAACAAAACACCTGGCAAATTAACAACACAAAACTATGCTAGACCTTAAACAACTATACCATAAAAAGATTATGCAGGATACAGAGAAAATAATAACAACTACACAAACTATGCAAAACTCAGGTGAAGAAGCTACAATCACAGACTATATATAAGTGGTACTGAGTAGAATGATTAAGAGAAGGTAGGAGGCCTATATCGATTTATAATACCTGTCCCAGGACCACGGTAGAACCCAAAGCGAGGAGGCAGACCAGCTGCAGCATCTCAGCACTTAATCATTCGGCCGGCAATCCGTGTACACCCCAAAAAAAAAGAGGGTCTCGGGGGTGGGTACTCCCTGTCTCAGTCGGGGGATCAGTCCGACTGGGTCGCTACGTGCCCTTTAGCATCCGAGGGTGGGAGAACAACAAGCCAGCTGAGACAGGGGGTTTTAATAGAATTTTGCCCAGCCAGAGTAAAAATAGCCAATTAGGAGTGGGATTCTGGTCAGGACCAATGATAAAACTGGGACCCCAGACAATGACCCCTCCTTCGTGGTGACGGGGGTGCCGAGAAACTGTTCAGGGGGGATAGGAACTCACCCCCCTTCTTGTTGACACAAAGCTAGGGAGGAAGAAACTCACACAGGAGATTGAGAGCCATCAGGGGAGATTGATACTTAACACTCTTTCCCCTTGTGCTGGATGGCCCGGAGATGGAGGCCCATCAGGGAGCATAATCCAGGGGGCTACGTGTGGGGCGGGGTGGCCATCATGGCTGCCACCTCCGCTGACATCTCGGAACATGATACAACCCAGATTTTCTTCTTCTTCCCCCTTTTTTTAAAGGTTTAAAACACCTTGATGTAGGGATGTAGTGATGATTTGAATGGCTTGGTGATTTGTACTGGGCTCCAGAGCCTAACACCTCTCAGGTTATGCATACTCACGGATGAAAAGTCCACAGCTAGTCCTGGACAGCTAACTCAAGGTTGCAGGGCTCAGGCTCCATCACTAAAAAAATCACTGTTTAGATGTTTGGGCTCAGCCTGGAGCCTGAGCTGTGCAATCCTGCAAGGGTAGAAGGTCCCAGAGCTCCACCTGGGCCTGAACCTGAATGTCTCCACAACTATTTTTAGCCCCATGAACCCGAATGAGCTAGCCCAGGCCAGCTATGGCCATGCTGAAGGTTTTTATCCCTCTGCAGATCTATCCTTAGTCATTAGTTTGAATCTGTCCTGGTTAGGAGTGACTGTTTGGTGGCCTTTCGGGAAATGAGCTGGTGGTGTTAGTACAGTTCCCAATGGATGGGTCGCAACACCTCAGAAACCACAGCTGGCACCAAATAACAGACTGTTGGCAGATAAAGTGAGGTTTGTGAGGCATGAAGGCTGATTATCTTCACTGTAGTGTTAGCTCAGGCTCGTACCCTGGATTTTGCCCCTAACCCTCGTTGGTCCACACATAGAACAGTCTAAGCTTTGAGCAGTCCAAGCTTTAAACCTGGGCTAGCTGGCCAAGCTGGGACACTGAGCAGAGACTGAATTCCACTTTCAGCTGGGCTGGTAACAATCTCACATGCTAAATTACTTGCTTACTAAAAGTCCTCCGGGGTCTTCCCACAATTCCCCTATGCACTGAGAACGACAGATGCGTTATCCCACAAGTCAGTGGAAAAGAACCTTAGAGCAGCACAAAGAACCATGGGATGTGCCCCTAGAACAGTGGTCGTCAAACTATTTTTCTCACAACTCAGTTGAAAAAAATTATTTATGACAGTGACCCAACACAATCAAATTTCCCGTGGCTGCTACCCCTAGGTGGAAGCAGCCGTGGGAAACTGACAAAGACGCTGGCTGTCCCGCTGCCACCTGCAGCCTAGGGCAGTTGGTGTCCTTTGAAGTTTCCTGCAGCTGCTTCCAGCTAGCAGCTGCAGGAAACTGACAAGGACTCCAGCTGCCCTGGGCTGAAGGTAGCAGCAGGACAGCTAGCATCCTTTTAAACTTTCTGTGGCTGCTTCTACCTATGCCAGGGGTAGCATCCGCAGGAAGTTTAAAAGGATGATGGCTGTCCCGCTACTACTTGCACCCCAGGGTAGCTGGCATCCTTTGAAGTTTCCTGCAGCTACTTCCACCCTGGGTTAGCAGCCCCAGAAATTTGACAAGAGTGCTGGCTGCTCTGGGTCATCAGGTTTCAGCAACATGGCCGACATCCTTGTTAATTTCCCGTGGTTGCTACCCCCAGCTGAGGAAATTTCAAAAGAAGCCAGCTGCCCTGGGCTGCAGGTAGCAGCCAGACCCCAGCTCTCCTTTCCCACCTCTCACCCCCAGAGTGGCAGTGCTGCAACTCAGTAACCATGGGTCTGCGACCCAGTACTGGGTTGTGACACGTGGATTGATGACCACTGCCCTTGAAGACACACACTGTAAGGATACAATAACTTGAGTGTGGCTTTGCAGTATGGACGCTTATACTCAGGCTAGGCTAACCCAGGTGCTCAGACCATGCTACAGAATACCTGGGTTAATGCTGCTGCCTTTAATGGTGCTTCCTTTAGTTTAGAGTTAAGATGTGTTAACTGGACACTGTTGAGAAAAATGTACTACTGGTGACTATGCTAAATCTGTCTGCATATAAACAAAGGGTATTATTAGTTTCCAGGGATCTCTATCTACTGCCTTAGGCCTAGTCTGTACTTAAAACTCACAGTGTTACACTGACAGGAGAGAGCTCTCCCACTGACATAATAAAAGCACCTAACTGAATGGCTTTAGCTATGTAGGCAGAAGCATCTATCACCAACATAGCATTGTCCACACAAGTGCTTTCTGTTTGCAAAATTTATGTTACTCGGGGGTGTTTTTTTCAGAACCATGAATGACAAAAGTTTGCTGGCAAAAGTGCTAGTGTAGACAAAATCTCAGATGAACAAATGGGTATGTGGGAAGAGACAAGGCTGGGTAGCAGTAAAATGAGATTAGATTAATAGTCACAACTGCGTAGCCATTATCAGCCATTTTGTATCAGGAAATGCCAGAAATCTGGTGAGCAGCCTGATTTAATGAAATTGCCAGCTCAGTTTTGAGATTAGATGTTTTCATAAATTTTGGATAAGCTACCCTAATCATACAAAATGGGCAGTGACTGCCTAGGAAGGAATACTGCAGAAAAGGATCTGGGTGTAATAGCTGGTCACAGTCTAAAGATGAGTCCTTTCTTGATTGCAGCAGAACCATATTGCTGCAGAAAAAGCAAACAGCATTCTAGGGTGTATTAACAGGACTACTGTGAGTAAGACATGAGAAGTGATTCTTGCATTCTGCTCTGCATGGATTAGGCCTCAACTTGAGTACTGTGTCCACTTTTGGGCATCTCATTTCAAAAAGGATGTGGAGAAACTGGAGAAAGTCCAGAGAAGGGCAACAAAAATGATTAGAGAACTGGAACATATGACCTATGAAGGAAGATTGAAAGACCTGGATTTGTTTAGTCTATAAAAAAGGAGACTGTGAGGGGATATGGTAACAGTTTTCAAATACTTAAAAGGTTGTTATGAGGAAGAAGGAGAAAAATAATTCTCTTTAATACAGATGATAGGACAAGAAGCAACAGGCTTAAATTACAGCGAGGGAGGTTCAGCCTACACATTAGGAAAAAATTCCTAACTGTCAGAGTGATTGAACACTGGAATAAGTTGCCTCAGCAGGTTGTGGGATCTGCTACATTGGAGGTTTTTAAGAGCAGGTTAGACAAACACCCATCAGGGATGGTTTAATGGGGTGCTTGGTTTTGCCATGAGTACAGAGAACTAGACTCAATGACCTGTGATGGTCCCTTCCAGTTTCTCTGACTCTATGATTCTATAATCCACAAGGAGCCACAGTCGTTTGCGGATTGCCAACATGTGAGTGAGATGTGGCACCAGTCCTGCAGTAAAGAAACAGCTATGGGGTCTTGATCCTGTAATGGTCCCCAGGCCAAGGTCTCCGACTGGGTTAAGTTTGTATTATTCTGAGTCATGACCTGCAGTGAAAATGAAAGTGTCCGAGGAGAGACTGGAACAGCATGGTGGACCCTATTCACTTTTCCAATGATTTGCTTTGTTACTTTGATACACTCCATGCCTCAGTTTATCTACCTATAAAATGAGGATAATTATATTTACATAGCTGTCTCACATTGGAGTTGTCAATCTTTATCTGCTAATATTTTTGAAGGACTTTGCAAGCTGCAGCTGGGAGGTACTATTCAAGTACAAAGCATAATCATTAAAGTTGCACAGCAGTTTATTATTAATGTAGCACAGCGCACAATGTGATCGTTATTCTAATTATATCAGTTTCTGAGAAACGATACTCACATTTATGAATTTGTAGAGTTTTTTTATTTATATACAATACTTAAGTATATTTAATGAGACAGCACAGAGGGAGCAGAAAACTTCAGCAGCACATCTCCTGCTAATTCAATATGATTGTAATGTGCCCTGTTTTTACAGCTGTTACTGTCATATAACACAATGAATGACAAATACTACTTAGCATACTGGATGGGGGCAGCATCTCTAGCTTAATCTAACTAATGCCCCCACTGCAAGATATAAATAGATTAAGAGAGAAAATCCAATATTTTCTCCATTCTCCCACCAGAACGATACACATTAGTTGTTTCTGGCCTTCTAATTGCATTACATGGCAGAGATGCGATAAACATTTAATGGGAGTCACAATCATCTGTCGCTTCCCTTTAGATGGATAACATTCAGTATAATTTACATACAGTGCACTTGTGTGGGGATCATAGTACTAGCCCACATCAAGGAAGTTCATTTTTTGATGATAGTTTTCTTTAATTAGGATTTAAAAAAAAAAAAAGACTGAGTACACAGGCCTTCAGGGGTACTTTAATTAATATTGCATGAAGCAAGCCTGGATCTTTAAAAAAAAAAAACAAAAACAAAAAACAAAAAACTTGAGTAGTTTAGGCCAGAGTCACCACTATGTTTCTCCAGTTTTATGCTGGTGTAACTCCATCAAATGGAACTAGAAGAACAGCAGTGAATTAAATCATCTTTATTAAAAGATAAATTTTTTTCAGAAACCTTTTTTTAATTAACTCTCTCCGCCTTGTTATTATGAGAACTCACATAAATTATTGTATTTCAAAGACAGCACACCCTAAAATATATCAGTCCTAATACTAGTTGGCCCCCAATAACAAACAATTGAATTGAACACAAAATCTTCCATTAATTTCAAAAGGACCAGGACTGGTCCATCCCTTGTAGTCTACTAAAAATGTGAAGACCATGAAACATATTTTTCATGGAGAAAAGCTAAAGACCACTTTAAGTGAATTTCTGAACTGGAGTCTTGAACTTGGTTTTTCCAAATCAGTGGCAGAGGTGGAAAGAAATACTCATGAAAGTGTTAACAAAAAAGCAAAATATTATTCATTTACCTGTCTAATGCTGTTCTAACTGCATGTGAATGAGAACCCTGAATATGAACTCTCACACAATCAAAAGAGTTCTGATCTTGATCCAGATTACCCCATCCCTAATTCCAACTCTTTTTGACTCTGCTGCTGCTAATGGTTCCCTATGTTATAGAGAACAGTCCAATGAGAGCTGTAATTGAATCCTGTTGTAACTTGGTTTGTAGAGAAAGATCCCATCTGGGGCACTGTTTATACACACTAGGGACAGATTTCAAAATCCCCGTCCTCTGCTAATGCCACTTTACCTCCATCAGTGTGTAGCAGCATCGGAAGCTCTAGTTTAAATTGACCACCGGCTGCTGCCAGTAACTTAAGCAGTGCATCAATTAGACCTGCTCTGAGCAGGGTTAGACTGTGTTCAAAGTAGTGGTGGCAAAAGTGCCCTGTACTGCTAAATTAGGGTTAGCAGCCATGTGAAATTTTTGAAAAATTCTGAAGTTCACAAGAGTAGACAGGGCACAATGCTGAGACATAGTGCGAACTGTGGTGACAGCTTTGTAATTTTGAAACTTGCTTAAATAGGTGGGGGAGCAAGACCACCAACTCATTTCACACAGATGACCAAAAAGCCCTCAGCTGGTAACAGCTTTCTGTCATCATAAATCTGAACTGGATTAGAAACAGCAGCCTCAAGGTGACAGGCTCTGTAGCCCATTAACAATCCCCTGAGGCCTCTTGTCCCCCCAGCTGAGCCCATTTCTTACTCCTGCTGTGCGTTTATTTCATATTCTTATTCTCTGTGCTGTAGTTTCAGCTCAGGAGCCTTTTGCAGGGAAAGTGCACTTTGACACTATGCATTAGAGCTCAGGGAGCAGTTTGCTATAGACTTTCATTGACCTGACTTTTCCTATTGATTATAAGAAAGACAATGAATATAAAATATTATTCAATTTAGCTTTTTCAAGTTGTGCAGAGGGGAAAACATAGCAGTTTTTTTTTTTTTTTTTTTAATTTCACTTTGATGCCTCCTGGGACATTTCACTGAGTGATGGAACAAACAAATATCCTGCACTGGGTGTCCCTGCATTGAAAATAACTCCCAGCAAATTGTGCTCAGTAAGGAAAAAAAAACAAAATCTGACATCAAAAAAGCAAGGGGAGGAAAGAGATTAATTTATTGATAAAATTGTCTTTGTAGTTTGCTGGTGCGGTGGTGGTATAGCATTCTGCTAATTTGACAAGGTGAGTTCATGTGGTGCTCTCTGCATCGGGAACGATTAGTAAAGGTTGTAAGGCAGTTTCTCTTATGAATCAGTAAATCATTAACTTCTCTGTCACTGAAAAAGTATCCTCGCTACTGTTTGTGTCCTCCTCAATCAATATCCCCAGGCCAAGTATCCATGTCCTTTATCTCTCATAGGAATAACTAAAACATTCTACCACTTGCAAAATGCTCAGCTAATGGGCACAGGAGTAGGAATCTAATTGTTGCTGACACCAACACAACCACTTTTCTTCTTTGCATATCAATACTATACATCTCTGTCAGAAAGGAGGTAAATTGAGTTATGAAAATGCTAAGACTGGTCTCAGAGTATTTGGAGTATACCGACTTGATTCTGTTAACATACCTTGGAATTTTAATATCCAGCTGAAAGCAGCTATTTGTCATTCATTGTTGAGGTTGTCTAAATGACTCTGCTACAAACTTGTGTGATACAATTTCAGCAAAATCCACTGTATTTCAAACTCCACTTATGAATCAATGACAAACTTTTTTTAATGCTAGGAGCAAACAATAATAGGAAAGCAAAAATTGATGATAAATCCTGCATAAAGAAAACACAGTAATATTTTGTTATTTGTTTGCCAAAAAACATCACTTTGTGTACAAAACCCAAGAACTATTCTATTCTAACTTTAGGGAACCTAATAATCATACAACAGTCAGCTTGCAGTGATGATGCCCTCTAGTGGCATATCTTTCAAATGTAACTTGAAGTGTAAAACTGGACTCCGACCACCATTCTGTTTTGTTTATTTAGAATTACTGGGTCATTGAGTTTTGGATTTTAGGTGTTTGGAATAGTTCAAAGGGAAAGAAGTAAGTTTATGAATCAAAATATTTTGCAGTGTTTTTATTGTGAAGTTAGCTTTTCTAATAAAGATTTAATATATTAAAAATATTTTAAGCATTTCTATTTATTAACAACTCCCAATTTAATAATGGCTTTTTATAGCTGTTATCTAAACAACAGATATTTCTTTTATTATTGTTCTCTTTATCACAGAACAAAAGAAGGCATTTAAAAACAGAACACACATGAATAATTTTTGAAAATATGCTTTTTTAAAAATTCTTCTTGATAACAAACTCTTTTTGTTTCCCTGATGTGGATGTTTTTATTGCAATGTCTAATCTGTGGTTTTTAAAATAAAATATTAATTTATTTATATTTGATATTCAGTGATATATTTTGTTAGCCTCTAACCATTCCAACCAGTAAAACAAATCAGTCTACAATACTAATGCAAC
The DNA here is from genome assembly GCA_007922195.1 of Podocnemis expansa. Classification (NCBI taxonomy): domain Eukaryota; kingdom Metazoa; phylum Chordata; order Testudines; family Podocnemididae; genus Podocnemis; species Podocnemis expansa. Next base: position 67,869,038 of record ML681966.1, read on the forward strand.
TACAAAGAAATACAAAATCCCCTGTTTCTAAGTCTTTTGTCATGGCTGGAGAAATAAAATCTCTGTTCATGCCAGGAACAACCCGAGATCCACTGCACTTCATTGAGTTTTCAGGAGGTCACCGCTAGGTTGTCCTTCAGTCTCCTCTCATAGGTTTGTATCTTTGTATTAAAGGGGCGTATTGTTATTTAGTTGAAGAGCTTTATGAGTGAAGTTCTCTGTCCGTTTGGGAATTTGTGGTTTGACAAATTAGAAATTTCTTTTTATCAAAAATCAGGCCTTTGAAAAATCCTCCTATATCAGTTGTGTCAAGACAGTATTTTTGATAGCATTATCATTGCATAGGATACATAAATATGTGTTCTTCCTCCTCTCCCATAATCCATGTAAAACTTTGTACTCCCTTCAGCCTTTATGGGAATGTATTTCCCATTGACATCAGTGAGTGATTTGTGTGTTCAGTGATGTGAATTCTGGTCTAAGCAACTATTCTAAGAGCTAGTCTGCTGCAAAACTGACAGCGGCAAAGCTGCATAGCTGTGTTACATAGGCAGCTGAAAGCTCTCCTGCTGACATAATAAAACCACCTAAATGAGTGGTGGTAGCTATGTTGGTAAAAGTTTAACTGGAATAAGTGGTGGAGTACACAAGATCTTAATCACTGAGCTAGACTCTGGACTGAGCAAAAAGCTGTAGCATGGCTGCAATTTCACTGTGAAATTTGCTACACAGCTTCAGAGCTCTAGTTATATCTGGAGTTTCAGTGGACCTGCTTAATGGAGTGGACCCAATTGCCATGAAGAGCTGGATCTACCTGCCCTACCCCTATCGCACAGCCCTTGCCCAGGCCCAGTGGTCTCCTACAGTGTTGTCATTCATAGCAACAAATACAACTCCCAAAGTACACCTAGCAGGACCTCAGAAAATCCTGTTCCTTTTTTGATCGCAGCAGTGTCTCAGCGTAGCCTAAAACTCACAGAATTGATGGACATGTGAGAGATACAGTTCCCCTCTTATTCATAGGCTTTGTTGCCTGTTTGTTATTGTACTGTAGGACTTGTAAGAAGTTTTGATAGTCATATAAGCATATCGACCCATTCATATATTTATTACTTGTATGCATACAGTCACATCAGTCTGGATATAAACAAATGTGAACAGCATGAAGCTGTTCTACCAAATAGCTTGAAAGACACTTGTGGCCTTGATCTGAGATTGGTGTAAATTAGTATAACTATTGAAGTCAATGGAGCCATGTGATTTTCAGCAGTTAATGGTCTGGCCCATACTCTGTATTTGTTGGTTCAGAGTTTGGGGGTTTGTTTTGGGTTTTTATTGTTGTTTGATTTGGCTTTGGTAATTGCTTCTCTTGAAGTTCAACTCCAAGAGGTCTAGATTCAAAACCAAAACAAAGACCCTTATCATTTCATTGTATTTATTGTATATCTCAATGCAATAAACCAGTATAAACAGTCTCAGCTTCCAGGGATCTGTTTTTACCAAAATTCATTTTTATACAACATACAAAGTGCTTTTGTATGACTCCAGAGGCAATAAAACTTTCTTGAACTGCTGTTTCATATTATGAGAACACAGACAGACATAAAACACAGATTCCAAAGGGGTAGCTGTGTTAGTCTTGTTCAGCAAAACAAACTAGGAGTTTTGTGGCTTTAAAAGTGTCACAGGACTCTTTTTAAATAAACACAGAGTTAGAGGAAAACAGACAGAATACACTGAGCAGAAGTTAATAACACCTTCAAGAGGAAAGCAAGGCTGGACAAGTGAAAGCAAAAAGGCATTGTCTTGGATGTTTCCTGACATTTTTATGGTGGCAGCATGTCAGTCAGGATTACTGCTCATAGTTTTAAAAAGAAAGCCCATGTTATAAACTGTGGTTGGAACTGATGAGTGTCCAGCCACTCCTCATTAAAGCTAAATATAAGAAGTAACAGTGGTCTGAAAGATGATGGTAAGCACATCACAAGTAACTCAGTGACTTGGCCAAAGGGGTTTTAGGAGGGTGGATAAGTGTGTGCACATGCAAAGTGAGGCCCAGCCTGAACAAGCAGTGAAGAGCACAACCCTGAAAAAGGCTAGTGAGAAAGCCTTTTTTTTTCCCCTTTGGAGGGGAGGTAGGGGGAAGGGAAGAGGGAGATGGCTTAAAGGAGTTTGGTGGTGTGAGCAAAGGAACTGTTTCCTGTTATTCTGTTTTCTCCTGTGTTGAAGGAAACATTCTTTGTCAATAAACAAGATGGCATCCAAAGTACCAGAGTCCCTCATCGATTTATTATCCCTACTGTGAAAGCCTAAAAGATCCAGATTTTGCCTAACTGCTTTCATAGAAAGGGGTGACACCCCTAAACCTTTTTCAGTTAGTCTTGGAAACTGTTTTTCAGATGACAAAGGATGCCCTATAGCAGACTTTCTCAGCCTCTTTCTTTCTATGTATCCCCCCCCCACCAATGCTATAAAACTCCAGAACCTAGCAGGGGTTTTGGGGTCCTGACTTCAGCCCCTGGGTATGTGTAGGGTAGGAGGCGCAGGGCTTCAGTCACAGAGCGGGAGGGCTGCAGGGCACCAGGGCTCTGGGCAGGGGAGCTTGGGGCTTTAGTCCCATGGGAACAAGGGAACTCCGGGCTTCTGCCCCATGGGGATGCCAGGCTTCAGGGCTCCAGGCTTTAGCCCTGTTGGTGTGCTCCTGGTTTCTTTTCCACTGGACTGCTAGGATTCAGGGCTACAGGCCTCAGCCCTGTGGCTCTGCTCCTGATTTTCATTCTGCTGGGGCACCAGCCTTATGTCTTTAACACCAAGGGATCTCTGGGCTCCAGGTCTCATACATGTGGCTGCAGTTTCAGTCCCACAGGGGGTTGGGCTTAGCCAGGGGTTAAAGTATAATTTTGGGGGCCCAGGAACGCTCTCTCACCAGTAGGCCCCCTCTCCCCCACTGGTGCCATGCGGGTGGCCCCCCCTCCAATGATGGTAGGCCCCCCTCCCATGCAGGTGGGCCCCCCAAGACCCCAACTCCTGCCCCCCCATGCCAGCGCCCCACCACTTCCCCCAATACCCCCCACCAGCATGAGCTGGGCCACCTTCGCACTCACCAGTGGTGGTGCAGCCGGGGAGGGGGTGAATGGTAGGCCCCAGGTTCAGGTGGTGGCGTGGCTGGGGTGGAGGCAGCAGGCCCCAGGTTTGGGGCTGGGCTTGAGCCCCTCAGCAATGCTCCTGGCCCTGGCCATGCCCACCAGAATGTGGTGGAACACTTCTCTGGGGCCTGCTATTTTTAGGGCCCAGTGTTCGGGCCCCTAAAAGTAGAACATGGACCCAGAATGCTGGGTTCTGGGGCCTGCTGTTTTTAAATGGTGGGCCCTGGAACGCGGTGTTCCGGCTCCACGTTCTATTTTTAGGGGCCCCAGAACACTGAGCTCTTAAAAATAGTGGGCCCCCGAATGGCGTTCCAGGGCATTCCACCTTACTTTCAACCCTGGGCTTAGCTCCAGGGTGAGTATTAGGGCTCAGGGCTCCCACCAGCTCTGTTTCCAGTGTCAGCCTCTGCAACTGGCTTGTGCCTCTTTGGGGGCCATGGACCCCTGATGGAGAGCCACTACCCCTTGGGAGTTCATACCAGAAGGCAAAATTAGAATAGAATGCCATAAGACACTATCAAGGACATGGTTCTTATCTATCAAAGGTGGTGTTTTATTAATAATATACCTGTGCTTTTTGTAAGAACATATTAATAAGTGCTTATGACTTAACATTTAAAGTTCTCTATAAATGTAACTAATTAATTCCCACCATATTGCAGAGTGGAAAAAAAAGTCATCTTACTGCTGGGTAAACCAAAACATTATGTAACTTTTACAAGGCCACGCTGAGAACAGTAGAATTAAGAATTAGAACTCAGGAGATTTTTTGCTTCTATTCCTTTGCTCAGTACATCATTGAGAAGTCTAAATAAAACAGTTCACAAATTCACACCTTTCACCCAAACAGAGACTTCTCTGGGAAGCAGAGAGATACACAGCCAAACTGCAACTCCCTATGCAACAAGGCAGGGATGTGAACATTTTGGCTAAGAAAACTGGGGCAATGATCTGAACAGTTCCATGAGAATTTTGCCTCTTCGGGGCAGATAGAACCCTAGTTTTAAAGATTTTATCCGTAGTCATTTGGAAAGAGTATGCGGGGGTGGGGTGGGGTGGTAAGTATTTTTCCAATATGTTACCAGACCTACGGTGTCTAGCAATGAAAGTATGCATGCATTATGAAAGTGTCTATCATTGCCTATTCATAGGAGGCTGTGGGAGTTACTACTCAGTCCTCTGTGTATTCTTACCTTTCTCTAATGTGTTCCTAAAGTACCTCAAAGTTTGCAGCTGCTGTGTCTTTGCACTTTTCCAGTTTTTGTCAGTGTGCTTGTAAAATTATACTTCAGTGGTCACTGAAGTTTGAAGTAGCTGGCAGTGTTTCTTATGATTTCTCTTTGATGTTGTTAAAAGACTGTTAAAAAAAAACAACAACAGACCCTTTGCTTCATGCAATTAAAGTTTCTTAAAGACAGTGTGCCTCTGGTGGATTTGTGCAATCATCACTCAATTAATATGACAGAACATTTTATAAGATACTGTTGTTATAATTTACTAGTGAACAGTGGAAATTAAACATTGACTTTAACACACATCTAAAAAGCTAACTAAAAACTGTTCATTGATGAAACCTCAAAACAAGTCGTGAATGCTAAATCATGTTCTTATGAAACAATTTGATAATTGCAATGTAGTAGGTTGTTTCTCTTTAGAAAACAACCGATATGAGGCACAAATGACCCAGCTTCCAGCTTAATATATTCATAAATTTATAAATGCTTGATGCTTACATGTTTTTTGGAACAGATCAAAAAATGTGTTTTAAGGCTGCGTCTACACTGGGGAAATTTACAAAAGTTTCCAGCTGAACCAGGATTAACATCAATAACAGCTCAGGCCTATGCTTCTACTGCTAAACTAGTTTTTAGTACCACGTCACTTAAACCTACTTCAAAATAATCTAATTAGTATAGAAGTAAAAAATGAGGTCTGCTGCTGGATCCTTGTGTACATAAGGGATACTCCTGCTACCAACTATGCTAGCACTGATGGAATTTTCTTTTTTGTAAATTCCCTAGCACAGGCAACATTTTTGGCTATGTCTACACTAGAAGGCTTAGTTAAGTCGACCTTATTAAGTTGACTTAGAGAGGCCCCATTTGTTTACGTCAACTTTATAAAGTTGACTTAAGCCTCTGGACCCATTTAAAATTGACCTAATAAAGTCGACTTTAAATGGGTCCCCTGGCTTAAGTCGACTTAAGAATGTTGACTTAAATGGCTCTCCTGCCTTAAGTCTACTTTATTGAGTCGACTTTAATGGCCACATTTTGTTAAGTCAACTTAATAAAATTGACTGAACCCTTGAAGTTAACTTTAAGTGTAAGAATTATTAAGTCGACTTAAGCAAGTGCTTATGTTGACTTAATAAACTTCAAATGTTGCCATGGAGTAGCTTAAGTTGACTAAAGCCTGGTTAAGGTGACTTAAGCCTCCAGTGTAGACATAGCCTTTGAGATTCAGGGCTGCAGATGTTTGCAGATGAAACAGCCTGCTACAAACCATGGATAAAATGTGAGCCAAGTCCTGCTGTTCTCACTCAGGCAAGACTCCCATTGGAATTATGTTTATTTTTAAAACTTTGAAGCAAGGAGGGAGCTGTCAAATTTATTTATTTGTTTTAAGGAATGCAGTCACTGTACTTGAACTTGGAGAAATCATGTCTCTGAGAAGACAGCTCAGTTCCTCACTTGGCCTCTTTTCCAAGGCTGGCAGTTTTATGAGATATATGGATACTGAGGACCTATATGTATCTATATGTATAAGGAACTGGTTTCAGTTCTGTAACTCATTTCACACGTAGGCCACCAGTTGGTGTTAACTCTGAGTCACTACTTATGTCAGATTTGAACCAGTGATCTACAGTGAAAAATTTCATATTCTACTGACAGTCCCCTGAGATATGTCTTGCCCTTTCCTGTGCTTGTAATGATTGACGACAAATCACATTTTTCACCTCTCTAGCTCTTGCATTAACAGCTAAGATGTATGCTAGGAAAAGAAGAAAGAGCTGATAGTGTAAAATTGTATCAATTTGCTATCATTTTCTGAAAATTTCTATCTGATTTTCAGGGTTTTTCCCCACTTTTTAACTGGTTTTGCTGAGAAAGGGAGGAGTTCTGCTTTTGATCAAAATGGGCAGTTGCCACCAGAAAGCAATTCATTTTGTTGCTGGCTTTTTTCAAGGCTGATGGAAAACAAAATTTGCCAGATTCACTGTGTGTGAACAATTACCATGTAGCTTTCCTAGGCTATGTCTACATTTAAGAATGCTTGTTTGAACTAAGTTAGTTCAAATTAATTAGTGCAAGCTAATTTTGATTAATTCAAACTCACTTAGTTCGAACTAGCATGTCTGCACTAGAAACCAAAGTCGAACTAGCATGTCCATGCATGGGACTTGCTCGTTTGGCTTAGAAGGGGAGCAGCATGGGTAGTGTGGCAACATGGCACCCAAGAAGGGCCATCCCCACAGCCAATCCCATAAAAAGAGGAAGACACTTCCTCCATTGTGCCATGGAACCTGGGAGGAAGAAGGTCAAACCATGTTTAGTTCGAACTTGTGGTTAGTTCGAACTAACACGTCTGCATTGGGTGAGTTCGAACAAGTATGTTCAAATGGTTAGTTTGAATTAAAGGCAGGTTTTACTATTTCAAAGTAAGCTTTCCTTAGTTCAAATTCCTTAGTTCAAACTGATGAAAGCCAGTGTGGACGTACACTAATTTAGTTCAAATTAATCCTCCTTAATTTGAACTAAATTCCCAGTGTAGACATAGCCCTAGAGTGGCTGCACATTATGCCTGATATTAATATTGAAATTCAGACAGCTGCTTTCTCACGTGCTTGTGCAGCAAAGAACAATGAAAACAAAATCAAAGTCTTACAATTTCCTCTGTGGTCTGAATACTTCTTTTCCTTCCTGAAACTTCTACATTATGGCTGTGTGCTGCTAAGCTGCTGACTTTCACCCTAGAGGTGGCTACTCATCTGTGTTAAGTCAAATAATTCTTAAATAGAAGTTAAATATTAAGATTGCCCCTCCAAAGACGGAAAGGGAAGGAGGGTGCATGCAATGTGGCAGTGGACGGCGCCAGTTTCATTCTAGCAACATGGACAGCGGTTGTTGGAGTGCATGTTGCTCCCATTTAAAAGATGGCAGAGCTGCCACTTTATTGTGCTGTCTTGGAGGCCAAGGAATGCTTCTGACTCTATCAGGGGTGTGTGTGTATATGTGTGAGAGAGAGCGAGCAAGCGAAAGAAAAAGAGATCCACACACCATCCCAGTGCAGCTCTGTGCCTTAAAGGCACAGATCATTGCACAGCCTGTAAATTGCTTTGAGACTGTAAATTGCTTTGGGATGAAAAGTTCTATTATTATTCATAACATTACATTATTTTTATTATTATTATTATTGTACCTAAGGTACCTATTTATGAAATGCTGCTTTATTTTTTCCTCGAGTGAGGTGAGTAAGCAGTTTTCAGTAATTAATACCAGTCATCTAACAAAATATAAAAAGCAGCTAATGGCTTTATCATAGTCTTAGCCTAACATGCATAAATGGAACTTTTCATAACAGTGTGTGCTCATGTGTTTGATTTACTTCAAATATTATGTCACAAAATGGCCAAAACAAAAAGTGTTTGTGAGGCATACTGTACAATTAGGAAGTGAATTCCTGAGCTATCTAGCTAACTTTGCAGCAGGGTTTGAGCAGCACCATTTCTGAGGCTGAATTGTGGTCTTTGAGAGCTGACTACAACAATGCCTTCTTTGAGAGTCTTGCTGAATCTCAGTTTGGTTGCTGAAATGTTTCCACAGTTTATTTTTCTAGGCTCTCTTCCATGGCTGCTTGCTCACAAAGGCCTGGCTATGGAAAGAAATTGGGCAGGAACTTTTGAATTGGCCTCTTGTTTGCCCAACTCTATTGACCTGTATAAGGGGTTGTAGCTCTTGTGGAGTTTTGAGTTGTTTGTTCACAACTGCCTAATCGATAAATTGTTCTCAGTTAATGAATAATTAAAAGTCAAATTCTGATAATGGACCAGCCAGCCCTGCTCAGGAGATGAACATTCTCAAGCTGGGCCGCTGGGCGACTGTATTTATAACTCCCTTCCTTAACCTTTTGCTGCCGATAAGAATTGTTTTGACTGGGAAGTTGATAACACAGCTTCTTCTAAAGTTAAACTCATGAGGTAGAAAACAAGGAAGTAGGACATAAGTTATAGAGCAGCTAAGGTTTCTTCTGAGATTTATTTAATTTTTCTCTTTATTTTTACAGAAGACAGAGGCTGTATAAACAGAAATGGAAAATTTCTATTCCCCCACCCCCCCATGCCACATTTGAATTGCAGGCAAATAAAAATGTGACATGTATTTTTGGTTGAAAAGGTCACATTTGTTGGGCCAAATTCTGGTAGGTCCATTGATTAATTATGGTGGAGCTGCTCAGTATTATGTCAGAATAACTAAGAACACAGTTTGGCCAACTGAATTTAAAAGCATACCATAAAAATTGTGACTGAATTTGATTGTGGCCTCATTTACACCAGTACTAATCAGGAGGAACTTGTCCAAAACCATTGGAGTTACACTGGAGTCAAACTGCTTTGAGACCAAAAATCAAACGTATGTTTACTGTGTAAAATGAAATTCTCTTCACTCTGTGTAGACGTCTAGCATAGTAAGTGGTATTTTGAGGGCTTAAGTAATGCATAGTTCTTGTTCTGGCCCTCTGCAGGGGGGTTAATTTCACTTATAGTGAACAGTAATCTCTTAAACAGCTGGGGTATGATGCTAAACATAATCAATCAATCAATCATGCAGAATCTTCTCTTTGCATGATAATAATTAACTAAGCCTTTGGATTTCTGAATCAGGAAGAAATTTGTCTCCTTTGTCTCAGTCCAACTAGTTCAAGTTTGTTATTGTTTTAGAAGAAGAAGAATCAAACTATTGTCTTATAATTATTGGTTTTACAGAGATGTGCAATTTTCTCAGTCTACTTTTTTTCTTTCCTGCTGTTGGCCTTTTAATATTAAAGAATTCAGTGCATTCAAAGACACCCTGTATAAGCCAAAGTCATGAAGATGCTGAAAATTCATTGCCTTTTATTTTGGACCTCTGTTATCAAGTGAGCTTCACAGTGATGTATTTCAATCAACAACAGTAAAAATGTTTATTCTAAAATACTTGTAGCTGATAGAAAGACAAAAGAGGAAATGGCTCCAGAGAATGGAGGAAATGGTGATATAAGGGGTAAGGAATAGCAGATTTGTTAAATAGTTATTTTTATTCTGTTTTGACAGTGAACAAAGAAAATCTGGCAAGCTGCTTGAGTCAGAGAACTTATTTTCTGGTGTAGTAGGCGGAGGAGCAGGGCAGCATGGAAAGAAAGCAAAGGAAATAGTTATGAAAACTTCCCAGATGCTTAACACCAAGCTGTCAAGACTGGGCTAATCTCTAATCCCCTCACCAATGTCTACAAAATCTTTGTTGTTTGTGCAAAAAAACTGAATTGGGAAGTGCACGAACAGCACATGACTGGGGGATAGAACTGAGAGCAGGAGTGTTACTTTCCTATTTAAAAAAGGAAGGGGTGACAGGGGCAGGAATCTCAAGGGAGAAGAAGTAAAGGTGTGTTGGTGGGACTGAAAAAACCGATATGTATTTGTACAGTGCCTAGTGCCATGGGGTCCTGTCCTGGTCTGTGACAGTGCTCTTAGGGGCTATTATGATACAAATAATAGACAATAATATTAATAATCCCACAGGGCTAAGTCACACTTGTCCTAAAAAGTACATGCCCCACACACACTTGGCATGAAAACTGGCAATTGAGTGTGCAGAACTAGTTGCTGTCCCATGTGCTCATTGCTGGCCCAGTTCCCTGTTTTATCGTATGAATGCAACCCCCATATTTTCCCATGAATCATGCATGCATATACATTTTGCTGGTGCAATTTAATGGCCAACTCTCAAAGTGCGGCCCAAAGATATTAACAGTAGTAGGTTTAAGTAACACACATTGCTATAGGCTTTACAGGAAATGAATGGAAATCAGTATTCTGGAAGCCAGGAGAATGTCCTGTACATTATTCTCCTTGCTCTTCAAAAAAAAAAAAAAAAAAAAGAATGTGCTGTGGTGAGGTCTCTAAGCTATGGCAATTACAGGCTGAGTTGCTTTTAATGTCAGTCATGGAGAAAATATTATAGACTTATTTGTAGGATTTGGTAGGGGCAATTCTACATTGAACAGTGCCATTTATTTAAAGAAAGCTAAAAGAAAGGAGAAAGGAAATTCTTCCTTAATCAAACTCTTGGACTACTCAGAAGGCAGTATTGAAGAGAAGAGACTTGTGTACCCTTACTCACAAAGGCTATGTCTATACTTAAGAAAGCTAGTTCAAACTAACTTAGTTTGAATTAATTAGTGCAAATTAATTTTGATTAATTCAAACTTAGTTTGATCTAGCATGTCCACACTACAAACTTAAATCGAACTAACATGTCCATACATGGGAATTGCTAGTTTGGCTTAGGAGGGAGACACCATCAGAAATGTGGCAACATGGCCTCTGAGAAGGGTCATCCCCCACCCAATCCCATAAGAAGAGGAAGGCACTTCTTCTATGGTGCCATGCACCCTGGGAGGAAGAAGGTTGAACCATGTTTAATTTGAACTGGTGGTTAGTTCGAACTAATGCGGCTCCATTGGGTTAGTTTGTTCGAACTAATAAGTTTGAACTAACCATTAGTTCAAACTAAAAGCAGGATTTACAAGTTCAAACTAAGCTTTCCATAGTTTGAATTAAGAACTTCCTTAGTTTGAACTAATGAAAGCCAGTGTGGCCATGCACTAATTTAGTTCAAATTAAGCCTCATTAATTCAAACAAAATTGCAAGTGTAGACATAGCCAAAGATTTTTTTTATTAATCATCATATAAATACAGAATTTTTAAAATATTCAGCTCAAACAACCCAGCATTCTCAAATCAGCACATACAGGGCTAACTCCTGCCTACTATTATTGCTGATGGTTCTGCACTCCCCTGAAAATAGAAAAGGATGAGGGAATGGAGAAAAGTCTGGGGAATCTCTTCCCCTTATACAAGTAACAGGGCATGAACCCCTCCAGGAGCAAAGTAAGGTGCAAAGTTCCAAAGGGGGCAGCTGTGTTAGTCTAACGCAGAAGAAGACATAAGGAGTCCTGTGGCACTTAAAGACTAACAAATTTATTTATCAAATGAGCTTTTGTGGGAGAAAATCCCACTTCGTCAGATGCTTTGAAGATGTGCAAGTTCAGCTAACTTACCAAACACATAAAGGAGCATTCAGAAGCTCTGCAAGCTCTGTTTTGTCTATTTGAGACGTACACAGAAATTAGTCATCTTCATCTGGCATTCAGGTACGGTACTCAGGTGATGAACACCATAGAAATGACATCTGTGGACCAGCTGAACCACTCAGAAAGTCAATAAGCATGAACATAATCAACATTCCTGCAGTGCCAAAGCTATTTAAAGGAATAAGGTAAAGCAAGACAGCTAGTCATCCACCTCAAGAAAGACAAACAAATAATCTATTTTCAGCTACATTGAGATGTTTGTTGGCTTGGGAGGTAGTTCACTTAGGTTACAATAGAGGTTTCCTGCACTGAACCCAGTGTCAGCTTAAAAAAAAAGAAAAAAGAAAAAAAATAGTGGATAATCTTCCCTAGTGAAGTTGTTTGGTTAATGTCAGGCATCACAGTGTAGAGAGGCTAATAGATGATTAGGCAGAAAATTGTCTGGCAAACAGGAAGCAGTATGGGAGTCTGTACATTGTAGGTTGCCTGGTTTGAAAGAGGACTGCAGGAGGATTATGCTGAATGATGGCTTTTAGGAGGCCTGCTTTGTAAACAGATATAAGTGATCTGGGTAAAGAGGGCAGCTGTCGTAGTCATTGTATGTGGATAGTAATAGGGAGCAATATAAACAGAATCAATGGGATTTCAATCTTATTGTCCAGATCCTGGTGATGAACTGACACAACTGCCTCCACATCAAGGGAATTATGTCAATTTACACCAGCTCAGGATCTTTAAAATTGCTGTGGGCAAGTAAACAGAAAATTAAATTTAACACAGCATAGGATATATAATTGAGAGGGTGTGGCAGCAATAAATAAATCACATCTGACATGCAGCATTTATAGTATAAAGTGCTAGAACAAAAGGTAGGGTAAAGGCAGAAAAAAGTCCTTGCAGTCATCAGAGTATGGTTACAGGATAAAAAAATAAACATAACTATAAAGATTCATCAATGGAAAGAGGAGACTACAAATATGAAGAAATGGCATTATTTAAGGCACTGAGATTCAATCTCATTGGAAATACAGGCTCAGGGTTGCTCAAGTTTTCGCAGGCAGACTATTGCTTTAGAAACAGTGTGACACCTAGCAACCAGGATAAGTTTTAAATCTATTTTTACAGAGAGAACCTAAAGAAATAAGAATTTTTCTTTTTGGAGAGAACAATTTAGCATGACCTAATAAGAAGAGTATTTAAAAAAAAATAAAGCAGGTTGTTAAAGCAGAAGCAAATAATCTGTTCACAATGGTATAGGGTTAAAAAAACAGTCACTAAGTCTCTAATCATTGGGAAACTATGAGTGAATGGGGGAATTCAGACAGAACTCTTACTCCAAATGAAGTAAACATATGGAATGAGTTGCTGATTAAAGCCAATAGTGTACATGAGTTCAAGAGGGAGAGATTTATGGTGAGAGAGGGGATTAAAGGGCAAAGAACAAGAAAGTGGTGATGAGACAAGCTTTTGTGGGCCCACTGTCCTTTTACCATTTGATGACTCCTGATGTGCTTGTAAGGAGAAATGTGAAATATGTTTTTTAATTAAAAAATTGTGGTACTTAGTTGTAGGAGCTGTGTTTAGAAAATAACTGAATTTTATTTTTTTTAAATTTTCTTTACTTTTAACTAGCATTTGATTGAGTTTTCTTTTACATATTATCTATAGCAGATACTAATTGTGTCTGATCCTTCATCCCATGCCACAGATTCATAGCTGATATAAATGATCATAGCTCTATTGATTTCAATAGAGATAATATACCAGCTGTGGATATGGTTCCTTACATGCACATAACATCCACTGATGTCAACGAGAGGAGTTATAGCTCTGGAAAGTCTGGGCCTTTAGTAAGAAAATACTTATATGGTACATCTGTAGAATAGGCATATGCAAGTAGTATTGCAATAAGCAAACAATAATAGAACACACAGAAAGTGGGTTTCATCTTCAAAGCACTTTACAAATACTTGGATAAATTCATCCTACCTTCCAAATTAGCATGATTAGTTACTCTGCTGTTAGAAGAAGCAAGTCTCCATCATCCTGCATACTTGCTGATTTACTCTAGAGAAAGCAGACTCCAGGGCTAAGTGTGGGTTTAGAATTAGCCTGCCAGAGGAAACATACTCTTAAATGGGGTACTTAATCTGTAAGTGAGTATTTGAGCCACAGTACTTGCTTCCCTTTTAGTTTTGATCCTGTTATGAGGTAGAAGTAAGTTTATGGTCCAGCAGGAGTGATTGTGCTTAATTATGTTAATTGTGTTTATACATGCAGTGTTTTACCTCTGCACCATACAACATCAGACTTACAATGAATCAGTTCTACAGCCAGGTCTAGAATACAGAAATTGGTGACTCCTAGTCCTTATCTCCAACTCTGCCCTCCCCCTACCCCATGGTAGTATTCTGTGTCATTTATAACCACAAATTAGGGTAATACATAAGACATGTATATAGTCCATGATTTTTTTTCCAGCTTTCCTGTGCCTTATCAAGAAACTGAAGCCATGGCTACACTAGAAAATTTTTGTGAAATTAGTTTTTGCATTAAAAGAAAAGTGCTATACATATAGCTTTTGCATGCATCCACACAGCACTCCTTTTATTCCAAGGAGTGTTCACACAATACTTCGCATTTTTGCCAGTAAAAGCAGTGCATTGTGGGCACCTATGCCTCCATGCCACTAGTCAGCTTCCAATGCTAGGAATCCTGGGATGAAGGAGAGGAACACAGAGTACTTTGGGTAAATTGTCATGTTCCTATGGAGCAGTCTGTTTCTGCCCCATCCTTCAGTGTTGCTATTAAAAGCTTGTGCTCTTATTCAGTGTTTCCCCACTATTTCTTGTGTCTCTGCAATCCAATTCTGAAAACATGGAACCATATTATGAACACATCTCGTCTAGTCACACAGTATGTCATGAGCGCTGAATCAGAACAGGAAGTGGATGAGCTGGACCTGCTGAGTGAAATGCAGGAAAACACTGCATTGCTGATTTTTTCCCCCCATGGAGTTTGCATACACGGCGCACCACTGCTTCTGATTGTGAGACACAAGCACTGAGTGGTGGGACCACATCATTATGCAGGTCTGGAATGATAAGCAGTGGCTATAGAACTTTCAAATGTGTAAAGCCACCTCCATTGAACTGTGTGTGGATCTTTCCCCTGCCCTTCGGCGCACGGACACCTGAGTGAGCACTGTTCTCTCCCTGGAGAAGCATGTTGCAATTGCTGTGTGGAAGCTGGCAACTCCAGAGTGCTATCCATTGGCAATGAAACAATTTGGAGTCAACAGGTCCACCGCTGGGACTGCACTATCACAAGTGTGCTGGGCCATCAGTTGCGTTTTTCTCAGACTGACTGTGACTCTGGGCAATGTACATGAGACAGTGGACAGATTTACAGCCGTGGGATTCCCTTATTGTGGTGGGGCAATCAACACAACATGTACCCAGTTCTGGCTCTGGAGCATCTTGCAACTGAGTACATAAGTAGGAAGGGCTACTTCTCCATGGTACTTCAGGCACTTGTGGATCACCAGGACATTTCACAGACATCACTACTGGTTGGTTGGGAAAAGTGCCTGATGTTTATATTGTCAGGAAAACAGGGCTGTACCAGAAATTACAAGTGGGAACCTCCTTCCCAGATAAAAAACTTACAGTATGGGGTGTGGGGATGCCCATAGTGATCCTAGGTGATCCGGCCACACAATGCCGTGGCTCATGAAGCCTTACACAGGTGATTTGGATACCAGCAAGGAGTGGTTCAATTACAGGTTGAGTAGGTGCAGAATGACTGTGGAGTGTGCCTTTGGGAGACTCAAAGCATGCTGGAGGTGTTTATATGGGAGGCTGGACTTCAACAAGGACAATATTCCAGCCATTATAGCTATCTGCTGTGTCATCCACAATCTCTGTGAAATAAGAGAGAAGTTTTCCCCTCTGTGGACTGTGAGGAGGATCACCTTGCATGCATGTACGTGCAGCTAGATGCCAGGGATTTTAGGGGTGCACAATGGGGAGCCATTCACATAAAGGAGGCACTCAGGGAGCATTTTAATAATGAAAACCCATAAGTGTGACCTATATAACTCACTGTGGCAATGTGATCCTGAAAACCTGTGGGCACCTTTAGCAGCAAGGGAACATGTTTTCTGGTCATATGTATTAATATTGTATATGATTGAATAAATATTTTTTGTGAGTGAATTAAGATTATCTGCATGACTGAAGCACTCTTTTATTATTCATCATCAAACATTTGTCAGTCAAGAGTGGGCATGCAGACTGATTAATGTGTGGGGCACTGGATGGTGTTACAGGTGCATATATGCCTACATGTTGCTCTGAAAGCAGTGTGAATTGGTGGATGTGATACTGTACCAAGGGGTTCCTTGGCCTAAATAGGAATGCTTAGTGGGAGTGTATGGAGATGGTCTGAAACACTGCTGGTGTGTCTGAAGGAGGAGGGTGGATGAGATTACAGTAGCTGTGACTGGAAAGCGACCATTGTCTTTAGGAGCTCCATGTGCTCTTGCATCAGATGGAACATTTGTCCTTATGTTCTTGGTTCCTTCTAATATTTTCTTTGCAGTCCTGTCTGTGTTCCTTTTTCTAAGCCAGGGGTCTCAAACTCAAATCACCACGAGGGCCACATGAGGACTAGTGCAGAGCTGCACAAGGACTAGTGCGGTAGCCAAGGGCCGCACCACTGAAACCTTTTCATACAATGATATTGCAAATATCAGTAAAAATAGTGTCGTCAGGGCCCACAGAAAATAGCTTTAGGGGCCGCATGCGGCCCATGGGTCATGTGTTTGAGACCCCTGCTCTAAGCCTTGTTTTCTCACTTGCCCTCCCCTATGGACTGAAAGAGCTCCTGGAACATGTCCTCCTTTCTTTGGTGAGGCCACTTCTAAAGCGTTTGGCAGGTGTGGGGCCTCTACCCATGAAGGTAATTTCTATTAAAATGAAACATAATGAATAAAGGAATTTTTCTTACAGTCCTCCTCCTATAGATGTAGCAGTTAGAGAAGCACATTACTCTCACTGTCCCCTTGCACACAGTGCAGTTCTCTGATGAACCTGGAAACGGTGAAGTGCACATACAGATCAAGAACACTCAGTTGATCTGAGTTTCTGAGATCTAGAGAAGGATGTTCGCATGGTACATGAATGAACGTGTAACATTACTATCTCATTAAATCTGTGCCCGCAGTCTCCACAGGAAGTGGCCAGAGAAGCTTGTGCGGTTGCCGTACTGACAGATGGGAACTGTCTATTTGGTTTTCAATTTCTCTTCAATAAAGCTTCAGTATGGAGCTCCAAGTATGCTGCTTCCTCATTATCTGATTTTAATACACCAATTCACAATAAAGCTGATATCTTGCTCCTTAGAGTCAGCAGAGAGTCCAGAAGGCAGATCCTGCATGTGAGCAGATCTAAATTGGTTCCCTATTCTGCAGGGTTGTGTGCTGCTATGGGTCCCTGTTACTATGATTTCCAACTGGTGATGGAGAATGTCCTTCTATAGGGGAGGAAAGATGGCTGCTTTGCCAAGAAATCTGCAGCAGACAGTCTGGAACTATGTTTAGGAAAGTTTCCTGGAGCTTGCAGCAGAGGATGCCATGGAAATCTCTGTATGCATCAGTGTGCTGATAATGAGTGCTGTGTAGATGCCTGTAAAAGTAGGAAGCCATGTGTGACACAAATCTGCCTGCTCTAGCACAGTTCCCTCAGCCCTTCTGTCACTATGATTTTAAGTAAAAGAATCAGCTCCGGGAAAGAGCAGCATAGACTTAGCAAACACTTACCAAAGTTCCCCTCACCCATGTCCAGAGCACCACAGCTGAAGGGCTGGGACCAGCTTTATGTCCCGTGGTTAGGGGTGTGATGATGAACAGCTCCTGACTCTCAATCTCCACTGTGCTGCTGTAACCCATGTGCCTAAATAGGTGCAATCTCTTTTAGGGACCCTTATGGCTGGGTTACGTTGCTGGGCAGATTTTGCAGCCCAGAAACCAGAAACTTCTGGTAAGAGGGTGAGGGAGCACACTGAGCATGCTCTACAAGTTTTATTGTTGTGTTGGAGTTACATGCCCAGGGAGAAGCCGGAGAAGAGAAGCCTGGAGAGGAGCAAACAGAGAGCTGCAGAGGACATTGGCTAAGGGACTCAGTGAAAGGAGCTGAGCAGGAGTGGACTGCAGGATGTTTTCTCCCAGCTTTTGACTGCTATGCAGGGGAATTGTCTGCAGTGGAACTGAGAGTTGGATGACCAGTGACTTGATTGCATGGTGCTGGCTGCACAGGAGGAAGAAAGGACTGCATGGCATCTGCCTGAAGATTCCTGCAGCTAGAGAGGATGAGGATTGCTTTCGTTCTGCATTCAAGCCCCAAGGACTTAAAAGACTGCAATTGAGATAAGGGTGACTCCACCTGAACTTTGGGACTCTTGGGTTTCTTACTGTTTTGTTTAAATGTATCATGGTTCTTTAGGATAAGGTGTGTTTAGTTAGTTAATAAAGTTCATTGTTACGTTTCTGTTGAGTAATAGTTTAATGTGGATGGAAACTCTGAGCAGTCTTCGCCGTGAGTCCTTTTAACAACTGGATCCTGGCTCTCCAGTTGCTTTCATCAGGGGTTTTCTCTGTGAGGCACTGGAGAGGGGCAATTGAATGAATTTGAGCCCACCCTCCCTAGCAGGTTACACTGCTTCTGAGCTCTGGGTCATTCTCCAACTCCACTTCCTCATAAATCACTTCCTCATCATTTTCTCCATTATTTGTTGGCTTTGGCGCCGTGGACTTGGCTACAAGAGTCTTGGATGTGGATGTGGGGTCCCCGCAATAGGTGGCTTCCAGTTTCTTGTAAGAGTGACATGTCACTGGCGCTGAGCCAGAGTCATGGTTTGCCTCCCTGACTTTATGCTTGTTCACCCTCAGCTCCTTCACCTTGGCTCTGCACTGAAGCTTGTCCCTCTCATAGCTTTTTTCTGCCATGGTACAAGAAATGTGGCCAAATGTATAGTAATTCTTTCTTGACAATGGACAGAATCATAGGGTTGGAAGGGACCTCATAAGATCAGCAAGTCCAACCCCCTGGGGCTTGAGCTCAGGCCCATCTGTATATTAAGCAGAGCTACTAGCCACTACACTATTTGCTTCTGCCACACCCTATGTGCACCTGCAAAGCAAACTCTACCCAGATGCTGATCTGCTGTGGTCCAAGCAGAAGAGCATTTGCTGCATAGAGCCGCTGTTGTCACCTGGGAACATGACACACTTGATCACTCTCCACTCTGAACAAACAGGAAACGATAAAAGGAAAATTAAAAAATTCCCAGGACTTACAAGAGGGAGGGGCTACTTGCTGTAGAGCAGCAGAGTGGAAGCGGAAGACCAGACTGGTCAGATTGGTATTCTGGGACATTTCCAGAGTCTGCTTACCACGACAGAAATATGAGACGGCATACATAATAACTCTTTTGTGAAAAAGTTTTTGTGAAAAAGGCACTATGACTTACACAGGTGCTATTATTTTGTCTAAAAAGGCAGTTTTGATAACAAAACTAGCATTCTAATGTGTACTTGTTTTGTTGCAAAAAGTCAAATTTTGGCAATGAAACTTTCTAGTGTGTACAAAGCGTGAGGGGACGATGAAACACAGCATCAAGTTCTAAACAGAAAAAGTCAGTTTCATAAATGTCAACCATGCCCACTCACAAACAAATCAAACTTAATCTTTAGCATTTTTAAAGCACCACTCTTGTCCTCTCAAGGCTCAGTCCTGTCATTTTAATCAATATTCTGATTGCTTCTAGTTCTGTTTGTCTGTCATTTTCTAATAAATTGGGGGGGGGGGCGTGTACAATCACCCATTAACTGCTTCAGCTTTAAGGTTTGTACAAACGACATTTGATGGAAGTAGTTATAGGCTGGCCTTTTGCCAGAAGTTGTTACTCATGTGATAGACATCTCCATCAGTAGCAGAAGGCCTTATAATAATATATTTCAAAATAAAAAACCAGTTAAGCGGACATTCATCACTCTGAGAGCATTTTCAAAGGAAGTGTCAGACTTGTAATTCAAGACAGCTTCAAAGCTGGATTCCTGAAAGAGGAATTAACAGGAGAGAAAAACACAGCCGGCACTGTTTGTGTTTTTAGTCTCTCCTGTTAGCTTTTCTTCTATCTATCACTGAAGATGTATGCTTTGCTTCTTTAGTACAAATCAAGCACCTAAAACTGCAGCCCTTATTCTGGCAAAATTAAAGTTAATTTTAATGAGAGTTTTGCATGATTGAAGCCAGAAGAGGCATCAGATCCCAAATAAGTAGCCACTCTTCTTGTTTACTTCAGTGGGCTATAGATAGGACTCATTATAGGGAAACACCCACCACCCCCACCCCATTGCTCCGCTAGTCCACCACTATCCTGACTTGCAACATGCATGCTGTTTCACATGCCAGCCTCTCATGATTATGTCTTTCAATTGTGCAGTGCCTAATATTCCTTGGAGAGAAAAATGGGGTAACAGACCCATTTACATGTGGAAGAGAAGGCAGGTTTTGGAAACAAGTTTCCACTGGCAGTATATGCGTGTTAAGTAAGCCACTGTAGCTGTAATGAAATGGAATGCTTTCTAGCACTCATTTCCTTTTAGCTCATCATAGTGCTACATTGTCTTGTTAGTGTCACAGAAGGAGTGAAAGACATTGGTTTTAGTGTACAACATGTGGGTTGCCATATTGCAAAATCACACAGTGCCTGTAGACAAACACGATCAAGGTATTGTCAGTGAGACTATATTTTGTTTTTAACTTCAGATAACTGGTAAAAGAAAATTGCTCTCCAGCATTTCAGTGAGAAGTGCTAGAAGCTATTAGCTAAAAGAGCTTTCTGCCTGACAGCATTAATTTTCTGTTCATTTCATTAACAGGACATTTTTGGTGGAGCTTGTAAATTACAGAATGCTCCTAGCAGACTAATAGCTTCAGGAAAAACATGTAATAACTCCTCTTAATCAAAACAAGGGCAAGAATCTTGTTTATCCTGCTGAAGAACAGCAGATTGCTGGAGCTTGCTTTCAGATTTTAATGCTAAAATATTACATAACCTTTTTTTTTTCTTTTAATGTGTGTAAGATAAGCAGGACTGTATTGTAGGAAAACACACATGCAGCCAGTTCTTTGTTTGTTCCTAAAATATTTATGCTCTCATTTCCTAGTGGGGGCTCTATGCCATCATCCCTTCGATGGGTTCCACCTGCCTTTCTATTCTGTGACACACACCACCAAAAAGGGAGTAACCAATAAAACTGGCTGAATAAAACAAAATTCTCTTTCTGGAGAACATTGTGCCTGATTCATATAGAAAGCCTATCTTAATTTCTCCCTCAAGAGAAAAATTCTGTTCATCTTGGCTAGTCCCATAAGCCAGTTGGATCTGATTCACTATTGCCTTTGATTCTGCATAGTCATCTACAGCTGTCCACCGTGGATGATTACCATGTCCATTTAGCACAAGTGTCAATGATTACATAGAAGTGCAAGAAAGTGGAAAATCAAGGCTGTTAATATCAATGTGACTTTTCAGGGGAGGATGTGCCTACAAATGGGTAAGTTTCTTAAAATAAATCAATTTTTGAAACTTATAAAACTTGCTTGTTACCATGTTCATGTTTGGTTTTGCCTGGTCTCACTTCTGCTTTCATTTATTAGGTTTTGGAGATGTTTTGTATTATGGAGTTGTGGGTTGGAATCTTCCTTCATTTTATATATAGCGTATCTTCTTTGCATTTGGCAGGTCTTTGCATTTTTATGGTAGCTGAGTTTATTTTAGTACTTTTCAAACATTAATTGAGCCATACAGCATGCATTTATTAGAAAAAATATTATTTAGCAGATAAGTTAATAGCTTTCCTAAGGTCACAAAGCAAGCTGGTAGCACAGAAGCCAGTAATCCTACCTTCCACTCCCTGGCTTTCTGTTTATATAGTTCAATGTTTAAAGTAATTATTCTCACAAAACCCAATGAGATAAGGCTTATTCCCAGCTTAGAGGGGTGAGGGGGCTACAGAGTTCCAGTTCCACACAGATATTTAAGCTGCTGCTTTCTATTGAAGTGAATGGGAGTCATAGGTGCTAGAACTACAGGTGCATGGGGTGCTCCTGTAATCCCTGCCTTGAAGTGATTCCCACAATATACAGTGTTTACAGTTTCGTCCAGTGCCTTTCAGCCCTGCTATTACAAAAAAATCCTTTAGCACCACTAATAGGATTAAGGAGCCAAAAACTTTTAAATCTGGGCCAGAGAATGAAGGGCCAGATCTTTTTGTAGATCTTGAAGCACCTAAAGGCTATGTCTACACATGCATTGTTATTTCGAAATAAAATCCTTATTTCGAAATAAGTTAATTCGAATTAACAAAATGTTAATTCGAATTAAGGGAAAGCCTGCAATCCAAATGGCTGTTATTTCGGAAGGGATATTTCGAAATAAAGCTGTTTGGACCTGTTCTTTTGAAACAGCTCTTTCGAAACAACAGGTCTACACAGTGTTGTTTTGAAAGAACAGCTTTATTTCGAAATATCCCTTCCGAAATAACAGCCATTTCGGGGGGGGGGCAGGTTTTACTTTTTCGAAATGACGATTCTTATTTCGAAATGACGAGGTCCGTCCTTTCGTAATAAGAAAACGTCATGTTGACCTAATTTCTTTTATTTCAAAATAACGAGTGTTATTTCGAAATAAAAGTGCTGCGTAGACGTGCCAAAGATACAGATAGATAGCTTATATGATTTTTCAAAAGCGCCTAACTTTTTTAGTTCTTTTATCTAAGGTCATATAGGAAATCTTGTGGAAAGAGGCAGTTAAACCCACATTTAAACCCCAAACCTACTCTCATAGAATTGCCCAGCATCTTCCTTTCTTTAATTGTGTACATAGTGGATGTATTGACCGATAATGACTTAGGGAAAAAGTGAAATGTAAAAATTCATTCACTGATAAATGAGGACTGGAGAATGTATTCAGCCTAAGTATCAATTTGTTTTGGATTCGTTCAGCTCAGATAATGAGCCTGCAGATTTATAAATCTCTTTTTATCAAATGCAAGAAGAGAGCAGTACTGTTAGTGGGAAGAGCTATGGGTTCCTACAGCACATATGCTAGAGGTTAGGGAGGACAAATTCCATTTGTGATTAGATTTGTAATGTAATTGTGCTTTTAAAGCTTATGAATTTAGCAATTGAGCTATGTATTTGGGGGGCATAATGCAGGGAGGGGGTCATGAAAAGTCTTAATATTTGCTAGCAAGTGCTTGTGTTTCAGACATGGGGCATGTAAAATGTAGCACACGTGTATATGTTGCTTTCTCCATCTGGACAGTTATTGAAGGCTTAGAATTTCCTGGGATTGTTTTAGTTATTTACTTTAATAATATGCCTTTTATAGAAAAAGATTATCTTACAAACTGGATTCTCCATAGTGGATAAGTTTTGTGGTGTAATCCTCTTGTTGCTATCTATTTCTCTTAAATGTAACGTTTTCCTGACATACATAAACACTGAGGTTGTCTTTTTTCTTCTCATTGTGGTAGCATCTCAAGCACAAATTCTTTTCCTGTTGCACTTAAAGATCATATGTAATTCTGAGGATCATCCAACTAATTTAATGTGGGAGACCATTCTTTGTTCCCCACAAATTCTGTTCCCTTTGGATGGTGAGAGGATCTAAAGACCAGTTAAGTTAGTGAAAGTTCTTCCATTGATATCAGAGGCCTTTGGATCAGGCCCTTTCTTTTAGATACTTCTATGATTCCCATTACTCCTGGTTTGTTTTGCTGAACTGGACTAATACAGCTATCCCTTTGGAACTACTATAGTATTTGAGCACCTTTGCTCTCTTTAACAGATTTATTCTTCCAACACCCTAGAAGGATAGGAAAATACTCATACCCATTTTACTGGTAGTAAACTGAGGCACAAAGAATGGAATCCAGTGAAGAGACTGGGTAGTCCAATGCTGAGCATCATATTGCCTAGCTTTTAAAGCACCTGGGAAATTACAGGAACAGCGCAACAGTTTTCAAAGCTGGGCTGGGTGCCTGGCCTCCATGTGCAATGTGAATAGGAATATTACTCACAAAATCCAGCATGCTAGGGAGGGAGTTGCGTAAGTTCTCCAATGGGAAGTGGATGCACTAAACCCCTCCCTTTGCTTAGAGGTCAGTACCTAAGTCTGGGGTGCAGGGAGGCATGTTGCTCTGCTTTGTGATCCGTTAATAGGAACCAGCCACGTACAATCAAGTGGCTTAGATGTCTAAGCTTCTTTTTGCAGAATTTGGTGCCTCCACACAAAATGGTGGAGGAAGAGATGCCAATGGTTAGAGCACTTACATGGGCTGTGTGAGACATACTGGAGGCAGGTTCAATTCCCCCCTGTTTGACAGAGGGGGAGAAAGGATTTGAACAGGTGCCTCCCACTTCTCATGGGTGCACTTTAACCATTGACCTATGGGATATTCTAATGTGGTGGTCCCTCTGCTAGTCTTTCCTGTTGAAGTTGGTCCATTCATCACCTACGCTCCTCAGGCTCCCACCCCAGTCCGATTTGTGGGTACTCAGGGACAATTCAGGGCTTTTGCTCCCTACCCATTCTTAAGGGTACTCAGGGACAAAGGACCCAGCTTTACTCCTGCTGTAGGCTCAGGACCAGCACCCCTTCCTGGTGGATTCAGGGCTGTGCAGGGCTACAAGGCCTTTTCCCAGTGAAAGCGCCTTCACATAGTGAATCTTCTTAACAAGCACATGTATGTATTGGAAATTAGCAACAAATCAAGACAATACTCATGCCAAGCTTCTTGTGCTCTCCACTCCCAGTAAACACAGATGGCGTCTTCTGATGGTGAGTCAGGACCTGGTCTTGTCTAGGGATTTGGCTTTCTGAACAGTATGGTTGTGCAAGGGTTAAGAGTTCAGGCAGCTTTGATCTTGAGCTGTGTTCCAGCATTAAATTCCAACAAGCTTGTCTTCTAACCTTCATTGTATAGTTAAAGTGAGAGTTCTTATCTATACCTTAACCCATTATTCTACTTGAAGCACAATTGTTCAATAATTTTAACTAGTCATAACTCCTAATGGGCTAAAGCAGTTTCTCTAGCAACAGCAAAACTTTGTAATTTCTACTTATCAATAAAGCAACTTTCAACAATATACTCACACAGGTGCCAAGCAGGAAATTTGCAGAAACCCAAAGTTAGCTTCTCTTTACTCCCTTCTGTTCCCATGGATCTGTGCTTTCACTCTGTCTATCCCTCTTAGTAAGGCTACAGCTGATGCATCTCTGACTGTCTAAGCCAAGGCCAAATTTTCTGGACTATATAGCTTTTGTTTCCAATTTATGGTGGCTGACCATCCAAGATAGTTGTGGGTTATGTTAAGTCTGTATACACAAAAGGTGCATGTCCTGGCTTATCCAGGATTTCATACAGACTGTAAATAAATAACGTGAGTGATTGGAACAGGGGGACTGGAGCTGGGATTTTGTCCTCCAGTGTGGGTGCCCTAACCAGTTGACAACAGAATCATTCTTTCATTCTGTGGCCCAATGTCTTAAGTATTTATCCACAGTTGAATGTCATTGGGAGAGTCTTGTGCAGATACAAAATTTGTATCCCCATCTGATCCATGATCTGCAAAAATGATCTGTTGATATCAAGTGGCTATCTGCAGATTTGCAGCATTCTGGTCATTAGGCCAGAAGAAAAAAGGGAGCACATGAAAATGACTACCCCACTGGGTCCCGTTTCAATCACATTTTTATTATTTATCTGCAATAAAACAGCTTCAGCAGAGCTTCACCATAAGAATATCTGATAGTTCGATTGTTACAGAATTATTCTCAGATGTAGAAGGTCCCTGTTTAAATTTTTTCTCCCTCTCAGGCAAAGGGAGGAATTGAACCTGGCTGCATCTCTGCAGGTGAGTGCTCTAACCCAGTGGTTTTTCAAACTTTTTTGGGGGGATGCAGCTGAAAAAACTCAGTTATGCCCATGACCTAACAGTTACATCTTTGAGCAATGCATTCCAGTCTTTTGAAGGGGGCAACAGAGCCCTGACATAATATCTGAGGGGCTGAGACCCAGTACTGAGTCCCGACCCATGGTTTGAAAACCACTGCTAATCACTTGGCTGAAAAGCAACAGGGACATCAACCCCTCTCTGATCAGATTTCGAATGGGATCCACCCAGGTAGGAATGCTTAATGATACCTGCTAGAATATCAAGCCCTGTATATGAAATAAGTGGACAAATGCATATCATCCCTTTGGTAGGTGGACAAATGCATACCTTTGCTTCCCCCTAGGAAGGAGAGAGGTGCACCGGCACCTAGAGGAAGTCAGCGGTGCACATCCCAAAGGGTCTAAACCTTAGACACCAAAGGGATTTTCAGAGCAGAAAGCTAGGTGCAAAGCATAGGCATTGAGCTATATGGGCACTGGAAGAGGGGGCCCAAGTCACCTGCTAGCCTGCCCCAGGTTTGAGTGTTTTTTCAGCTTGGCACATAGAGTTGCAGTGTTGCTCAAATTTGTCCAGACCACACCTGATCAGCATGACAGAGGCTGTTATACTAATGTGCCAGTTATGACAGATGTTTAACATGTATGCCAGGTATTCTCCCCCACAACTGGGAGGCTTCACTCTCCACCTCATCCCAATGAGAACTGTTACAAGTACAACACCTGTGGTGCCTAATGAGCCTGAGTGCCTACAGGATTAGGCAGCAGCCAAGCAGCAGTTTCATGATTTGCAAAGGGACCATGCAGAGGGACTTCATCATCTGACTGGAGTGTAAACTCTTCACTTGCAGTGTGGCTTGTACCTGGAGAAACTGAGTGCCTTCCTCTGAGACCCAGTGCCTGGGGGCTAATACTTGCATATGCACCTCTCATTGGTGGCAGTGCCCTGCGGAGCTGGGGAATCTATGGGCCTGTTATCATTCTCCCCTTCTCCCCCTTGCAATGGGGACAGGGGGTACAGCTGAGAGTGGGCGGGACAGGAGTAGATACTCCTGGACCACCCAGTGGGGGCAAGGAGGAGGGAGGTGCAGTTCCTCCAAGAAGGGCCAGTTGAGGACGTGGCCATCATCCATGCTTCTGCCCCCCTCAAAATGCTGCCGTGGTGACCTTGGACAACTGACAGGAGAATAGGGAATTGACCCCAGGTTTTCTTAAAGTCCCAAGCAAGCACTTTAACCACTTTGTGTCCTCCTTTTGTCTGGAGGGAATTTAGGTGGTTTCTATGTTGGCTGATACCAGTGGGTTTCTGTTGGCACTATTGGAAGTGCTCATGTTGCTTGTCCTATTATCTTTGGACCTGAGGGTAAAGTGTATCAGCTCCAAAATCTGCCTGTGCTTTACCAGTTTCTACGACCAGTTCCCGTCAGTTGTGATTCTGAAATGAAACACAACTTCTGCTGCTTTTCTGCACTGCCTCCACCAATGCAGCCCCACGATACTTTGGGACAGAGAAGTGCAGTCTCGCCTGTTATCTTGAGTTTAATTTAAGTCAGAAAAAGAATTTCTTTTCCCTTCTTTTCAGGTCAGCTCAGTTGTCAGTGTAAGGACCACTTAATGCTAAGTGTATTATAGTCAGGGTAAAAAGCTTGTGGGTGTGTGTTTAGTCTTTATGCTGAAAGGGGTTTAGGTTTCCACTGATTGACCACTAAACCCCTCTCCATCTCCTCCCAGCTTCACTACTCTGGCCCAGATCAATGTCAGTAGTTAAATGGATCAGTTATTTGAAAGCTGTCTGTTGACCTTTCCTTCATGATTGATTGTATAAAAAGTGCACAGGAGCGATGTTTCCAGCTAGGAGAGCAGTCATTGCTGACTGCTTTCTCTCACCACTCCCAGTAGACCACTAGGGTTTCCCACAAAGGAATAGGATGCTTGCATAGATGCAGGACCTGAGAGTGCTCTCATGTAACAATAAAGAAGCTGAAAGCCACGTCTAGTCTTCCTCAATGGCCTAGAGGAATTATTTATGAAGAAAAGACAAGGGTTGAGTGATTTACTGGCTTTCAAAACACTTCCTGACCTGAGGTATGCAACTGGAGAGTCACAAGAGCCCAGTGTGACGTTAGCCTCAGGGTGTTGGCTTGTGCACTACAAGTGTGAGGAGAAGTGGCTGAAGGGAAAAAACAAAGGGCATCTGACTCACTCACATATATGCACACACACACGCTCCTGCTCACTCTCACACATTAAGCCCTGAAAAATAATTAACTTTTCTATATTTCACTGTGTATTTAAACTATAAAAATAGCCTACACAATACAGGGTCTTTATGCAAAGACAACCATTATGCGTTCTAAGTCTAAAACTAATTTTGTCAGGTCCTTAATTTGCTTTAAATCTCCTGTAACCGGTTCCATGGTAGCAGTTTTGATTTGTGCCACATCAAATGTTTTATCTGTTATTGACTTAACAGTGCAAATAATAAACCCACGTTTTAACTCTTAAAGTTTGATAGTACAATAAGTGACATTCTGTTTGCATGGAAGCAGAGAATACAAATTACTCTAAATCAGGAAATGAAGCAGAAAGATGGGGATTATATTATGTGCATCACCCACCTTTGGTCGCTTCTGTGGGATCAGTAATTCACTGCATGACCTTTCTCTTACATGTTTGTTAAGTAAGTGATTTAATGGGTCTAGCCTACTGTAGGGGACAGTGTAACAAGGCTCTCTATGTTTTTAATCCATATTTTACAATGCGGCAATGTGCAGCAAGTAATGAAAAGGTTCGTCTGGCTTGCTCGAGTCATATTATCAGGAACTACTGCAAGACGAACACAGTGCTGTGTGATTAACTAGAGCTGAACCAGAGAGGTGAAGAAAGGTCTGTGTACCACTGGAGAGTACAGTATGCCTAGATGGACAAACAGTTGTTTAGATAAATAGCTAGATGGGGGCATGTCATAATTTAACAGTTGGAAAGCAGGCATTTTATAACTTGACAGTGCTCTGTTATCAACTGCTGGTTATTTGAGCTATTCCTTTTCCCCCCGTGTTATCCTTGTAACTTCTCAGTGCTGTCAGCCTCCACTTCAGAAGGGTCAATCCTACAATTTGTAAAGACAAAATGGAAGTAGAAGGGGAGCTCAAGGAGGAAATCTCAAACAGGCTTCTGTAAATTGTGTGAGTGAATATTGGTTCTGAGAGTAATGTTTGACAGGTGAAGGAGCCACCTTTGGACTTTGTATCTTGAGTGGAGAACTTATGAGCCTCTTGTTGCAGAGGGTGAAGAGGCTTTTGACAGTTAACAGAGGGGGCAGGGGTTTGACTTGGATGCTGGTCACTAAGGCAGTGGCATGAGTCCACAAGTCCAGTGCTGTGAGAAAGTGATGACGGAGTGAAGTCCCTACATATGTGGGGGTGGGACTTAGGCATCTACAGAGTTGCACAACACCTGAGGAGTGCCCTGCCTTTCAGGAGTCTCACATGGGAAGGTTAAATGGGTGTAAGAATGTTCACAAAAGTTGTGCCAGCTCCTTAGTTTCTATCCCCAGTGCAGGAATGGAGGTAGACTGGCAAATGTTGCTTTATATTACCTTTCTGCTCCTCCGACTCTGTCTGCCTAGCCCTGCCCCAGCTATCAGTCTGTAATTTACACTCTGCTTTCCATTGCTGCTTTCGGTCCATGTGAATGAAAGAGCAGCTGCTGTATTCCAGTGCTGTTCATTCCCACTTTTCCATGCCCCACCACCTGTCCCAACCATCCCCTTGATGCCAGGGCTGGAGGTAGACCTGACAAAGAATACTTGCACCACCTTATGTCAGCAGTCCCAAAGGGGCAGCCATGTTAGTTTAGTTCAGTAAAACAAACAAGGAGTCCTGTGGCACTTAAAGACTAACAAATTGATTTATCGAATCAGCTTTTGTGGGAGAAAATCCCACTTCATCAGACACTTATACAAGGATTATTAAGAAGTCTGTTCCCATGCCACTTGAGCCCATATTATGCAGTAAGAGTGGCATAAAGGGCCTTAATGTCATTGAGAATTGGGCCCCAAAGGTGAAATTCACCTGCTGACCCATGTGAAAGACACTTGCACAAACCTAACATCAGAAATCACAACATTCTAAACCCAGTGGGTCAGCATTTCAATCTTCATGGTCACTCCATTAATAATTTGCTAACTGCTGTACTCAGACAGATGAATACTAACCAAGGCTTCAAAGAGAAACTGCTGAGATTGAATTTACTTGCAAATTCAGTTGTGTTGCCTCAGAACTAAATAGAGACACTGGATTTCTCTCTCATTGCAACAGGTGATTTGATCTCATCTTCCTCTATCCTGTTCCCGAGTGTCTGAATCTTTGCAACTGTCTTGATTTGCTGTTACAGTGTGAACTGTACCCATGGCTTGCACTCCCCTGCATTTATTTCTTCCCATTCTGTAAGTTTTCTCTCATCTTCAAAGCGTCTGACATAGTGGATTTTCTCCCATGGAAACTCATGCGCTAAATAAATTTGTTTAGTCTTTAAGTGCCACTGGACTCTGTGTTTCTTTTACTGAACTAGACTAACACGGCTGCCCCTTTGGAACTTGATCACACTTGTGAGCACTGATATTCCCCTTCCCTCAGTCCCTGCAACAAAGTCAACAGCACCATCCTCAATATGGATTATTTCTGGTTGGTGAGGACAGATGTTACCACGAGCACTTGGTGTACTTTTCTAATTAACTGTGAGCTGCTGCCAGTTTAGAACTCACATTGGTGCAGTTCTGTTCTGGTGTTGTTTAGAGATGACTTGTCCAGCTACTGGTTGGTAACTGAATGAAGCATTGATGCTGTTAAGCAGTGTTTGAGGCCCATTGTCCCTTACACATCATCTACAACTAAATGATCTAATGAGAGACCTCCCAAAAAGCCCTGTTGAAAAATTAATAGAAAGAAA
The DNA here is from genome assembly GCA_007922195.1 of Podocnemis expansa. Classification (NCBI taxonomy): domain Eukaryota; kingdom Metazoa; phylum Chordata; order Testudines; family Podocnemididae; genus Podocnemis; species Podocnemis expansa. Next base: position 67,899,513 of record ML681966.1, read on the forward strand.
AGAGCTTTTTAGTGGGTGGCAGCATTTCTTCTTGTCAAATTCCAGTCCAAACTAATAACTTAATTGTGCTGAAGGGTGAGAATCAAATAGTGATTTAATGAAATGAGCTCAAGCTCTAAAATGTCACATAAGAAATAATGAAGTCTTATCCCTGCTCTTTCCCTTTCCATAAGACAGGGTCCCTCTAACCTGACTTGAAATAGAAATAACAAAAAACTGAAAGCCAGCCATGGCAACTGGCCTGCTTCCTTTCAAATTCAATCTGAACCACCCATATGTTAAAAACGCACAGCGATCCCTGACTGTGCCCTGCCAATCCATTTTTAGTTATGCAGCAAATGACAGTTGCTTTACTCAGAGTGGGTTGGATGAGGGAGGTGTCAGCCTTACTTTGTCTAACATAAAGAAAAATTTCATCAGCCAAGTTTTAGCAGGAGTTCGATCTGCCATAAAAAATGATGGTAAAACTCCTCACACATCATGCCACATTGAAGGAATGATGACAAAAAAACACTTATTGCTTAATCCAATTTATTAAATACTGAGGAAACATATACAAGATAATGTTCTATTAAACCCTGATTCATTCTAGAGAATAACTAAAAATGGCTCATTGCCATTCTGCCAGGCTCACCTGGATGGTGCTAGCTTGCACATCACTAACAGATGTGTCTTCAATGTAAATTTGTCTAATAGCCAATAGGAAAAGGACTTCTTTCTCCATTCCTGTTTTTATAGTCATAGGAGTTCTTCTCTTGCCCTTTTTACTTCCACCTAATTTTAAATAAACAAATAAATAAATAAATAGGCCATTCTTGGCCTTAAGAAACACCTGGAGAATAGTACGAGTTACTCTGTCAGTATTAGAGACTGAGAGTACTGCCCTATCTGCTCTGCTGCTGCCAAGCTGGGAACATGGGTCTAAGCTGGGGACCTGACCATAGATATGAACATGGGAGAGCACTGGAGATCCTCATTGTAAAGAAATCATGTATTGCAGATGAAAAACATGGAGAAGCTGGGACTGCAATCCCTCGGCTTTCAGACTGCTCTATTCTAGCCTTCCAACTAACGAAGAGCACTTTTAGCAGTAGCATCAATAGATCTCTTATGCTCCCCAGGAGTCTGCTAGGGGCCCCGTTCACCCATACACCCTGGCTTCGCTTTCTTTATTAAGCACTTAAATGTACTGTGAGCACAGTTAAAATATTTTTTTGTTCCTTCCTGTTGCTGGCTTGAGCAGCTCTCTGCCGTATTTATGACAAGGCATTCTACTATCGTTCATAACACTACAAATTTATGCAAAGGTAAAAGAGAAGATTTTTAACTGTAGCCGCTATATTTAAAGACATTGAAGCCCTAACTATGCACATCCTGAAATAATTACCAAGAACCATAAATCCAGCACTGGTTCCACTTGTGCCATATCTAACACTGGCTGCTCAGAGCCTCAGTCATATGAGAGTGTAATCTAGAGAAAGTTGTAGGATTGTTTCAGAAGTGGATTCTATCTCTGCTGAATAGCTTGCATAAAATGTTCTTTAGAAATGCAAGGATCTCAGTGTGCTTAGCAGAAATTGGTTGATTAATTAAGCTTTGCAGTGCTTCTCTCAGGATATTATCCCCAGTTCTCCTACAATAGTATGTCCAAATAGTGTGCCTCCTGCTTCTAGCAGGTAGTGCTGTTTTTCTGGTCACTGTCTCTAAGCTGTCTTCCGAGAATTTTCTGCCTTTGCGTTAGAGAACAGAGCAGATATTAATGGAGCTCCTGCCTTAAACAAGCAAGGAGCCCTGTGGCACTTAAAGACCAACAAATCTATTTATTGCATGAGCTTTTCTGTGAGAAAGTCCCACTTTGTCACAGAGGCATTGCTAGTGCTGGGGACGCCGGGGCATGTGCCCCGAACCCCAGCACTGGTGCCCCGGATCTCCGGTTCAATCGGGCCAGGGATGTGGGGCCTGGCTGCCGGCGGCCGCTTCCGGCCCTGCAGGGGCTGGCTGCCCGCAGTGGTCCCTGGCCCTGGCCCTGGCCCTGGCCCTGGCCCTGGCCCTGGCCAGGGGGTGGGGCCTGCAGGCTGGGGGTGGGGTCTGTGGGCCAGGGGCAGAGCCTGGGCCCGTGCCCCGGGTCCCTCCCCTGGCCGGTGATGCCCCTACTTTGTCAGATGTTTTGAAGATGGAGGAACTTACAGAACGGGAAGGAAATAAAATAAAAAGGCATTTATTTTCCTCCCATTCTGTAAGTACCCCTATCTTTAAAATGTCTCAGTAAGTGGGATTTTCTCCCAGAAAAGCTCATGTGAAAGTTAAATTGGTTAGTCGTAAGTGACACAGAACTCCTTGCTTGTTTTGCTGAACTAGACTAATATGGCTACCCCTTTGGAACTTGCCCTAAACAGGAATTCTACAGTTTTTCAGAATGGAGACACCAGCATCTCTCTAAATGACAGTGTCACCATATGGCTGTCTATCATCATCTTCAGGGCTGGTGGACACACATCTCCATGTTTATATTTGTTGTCGTATGTACTCTGCCCTCTGCAGTCAACCTTGTTGGGGGTATATTATCAAGTGCCTGGTAGCAGGAGTGGTGTTGTCCCAGGGAAAGACCCGGGGCATGGGCCCAGGCCCTGCCCCCTGGCCCCGAGCAGGAGTCAGGGCCCTGAGCTCCTGCTGCTGCCAGCCCGGCCCCCACTTCCTGGACAGGGCTGGGGCCGGGATTGCTGCAGGCAATCTGGGCTGGGAAAGGTAGGTGCTGTTGTGGCTGGACTGGCCCCAGATACCCAGATGGGGATGGGGACAGAGATGGGACTGTGAGCAGCAGGGGGTGCCCCAGCTATTTGAGGCACTGGTGCCCAGACTAGGGGCACATGCTCCCCTGTGCCAAGCGCCAGCGATACCCCTGCTTGGTAGTAGTAATTATAGCCTTCACAAAAGAGAGGATTAACCACTTCCTCTTTGTGAATCAGAATCCCAATAGATAGAGCCCTGCACGGATACAGATAAGCAGATCTGTATCTGCCTGCATCCACAAGAAATGGTCTGTGGATATCTGTGTTGTATTCACGGATACGGATATAATGTAGATATCCGCATATTTGCAGGGCTCTAGCTCTATGCAGATAAAAATATGTGGATCCGTATCCGATCTGCATCCACCGGAAATGTTCTGTGAATATCTGTGTTGTATCCACGGATGCAGATATAAGGCGGATATCTGCGGATTCGCAGGGCTCTACCAGTAGGCATTCCTAAAAGGAGCCAGATAGGCCCTCCACTCGCTGATGTTCAGTGAGATAGAAGTGGTTTGTCATAAACATACACAAGGGTTGCCTAATCATCTGCAGTGATTAGTGATTACTGCGGTATAATAACCTCTGAACTATGTCTAATCACCTGCCAGTCCTAACCCAATGGTTAGGATTGCCAGATTGATATAATCTTGAAGAAAAAAAGTAGCAGGTGAGTCTTCTGTGTGTTGGGGGGGGGCATTCAGAAGAGGAAACTGAGGCACAGCAAGTTTCAGTGATTTGCACACAATTATGCAAGGAGTCCAGAAAAGCCAGGCATTGAACTTTGGTCTTCTGCTGTCCAATCTTGTCCTTTAGCACCAAGACTGCCCTTCTCCTCCTCAATGAATACAAGTGTATTGAACAAACCAACTGCATTTCTTTCTTACTTGGCAACTTTCATGCTTAATGAGAGAACATAATGACTTCAGAAATTTTTAAAATAAATACAGATCACAGCATCATGCTTTCTTAATCAAGTTTCCTAGTGAATTGTGAGTACATAATTTGTTTTATCATATTGAAATGTTGCACCTGCAGTGAGTTATTTCTTTGCAAATGCCAAATCTGATGTTTCAAAGGAAGCTGAAGATGAAATGAAAATGAAAGCAGAGGACTATGCAGCTGTTATAAGCCTTGAGGTTGTTTATGAATACCAGAGCTGACCTGCAGATTTAAATGACATTGATTGTTACGCTTAAAACTTTGCGTTAATGGATTAATGACTTGCGAAGCATTGAGTAGCCGACATCAATAGGAAACTATGAAAGATGTTTGTTTCAAACTATAGTATTCTGCTGATTTTTTTTCTTTAAGTGGGACTGTGCAAGGCATTACACAGAAATATAGTACTTTGAATAAGTAATTATTTCAATTTGTTGCTTACAAAAATGCTTTTTAAAAACAGCATCAAATTCTGTGCCTTTAGCACCAGAAATAGAAAACATTCACCTGATTACTGGTATTTTCAATTATATTTTCTCAACAAAAGAGGTAGATGCTGCTGGGGTTTGGCAAAACGTAGCTATCTAAAGCCATCCTTTTAAACTGTTCAGTTTAAGGAAAAGGCAACTGGGTGAATAAGGATAAAAAAGATATGAAAAATGCCCTTCCTCCTTCCAAAATTGTGTATGAACTAAATTCTGTTTCCATTTTCCCATTAAAGACCATTAGGATTTTACAAGATTCAAGGGAGAGCAGAATTTGGTCTTATGTCCAGTACATTGGTGATTTTAAAACTGCTGTTTGTGTCTTCCTTTTATCATCCTGAAAAAAATGTGCCACTACAGAAATTCTTTCAAGACCTGAAATGTGGTTAAAAGGTCACTGTTTAGAACACAGACAATACCACGTGAGAGACTATCTATCAGTTCTATGATGAATATGTTGATAAGTATTTGAATTTTAATAATTAATCATGGTAAAACAAAGGAGTGTTAATAATTTAAAGTCTCTTAATGCAGAGTGATAAACTACTTGGATACTCAGTTACTGTTAAGTTTTGACTGTGTTAATTTCAACCAAAAGGAGTGCCATCAATTTAAATTATTAAAGAACATAAGAACATTACATAAGAATGGCTGTATTGGGTCAGGCCAGTGGTCCATCATGTCTTCCAACAGAGGCCAGTGCCAGATGCTTCAGAGGGATTGAATAAAACTGGGCAGTTTATAGAGTGATTCAAGTCCTATCTTCGAGTCCCAGCTTCTGGCAGTGACAAGTTGAGGCCTGGTCTGCACTAGGGAGTTTTGGTCAACCAAAGTTAGTCCACAAAACAGTACTGGTGTACACACTGCAATCAACTCACCACCAGGAAAATTGCTCCCCCGTCGGGGCCCCCCCCCCCCCCAAAAAACCACTTTGAGAGATGTAGGACTTCTGTTGGCATAAAGTGATGCAGTATTAATATAGATGCCCTGTCCCCTGATATCCACAGTGGGACTGTCATGACTGTCATTCTTGTCAATTTCTCCACTCCAAATTAACAAGAAAGCCTAAGGCTCCGGTGTTGCAAGCTCTGGTGACTGGTTCTTGCTCCCAGCTGGAGCAGACAGCCTTTCAATTTCACAGCTTGGTACTGTAATTGAGGAGCTTGCCCCAGCATGGACCAGGTGGAGGAGCACCCAGACATCTGACCCTAGGTCTGAGTCAGGAACAGGCCACATAGGCTTACAGCAGCCTGGGCTTCTCATTCCACTTCCATCTGGAAGCAGGGGGCTGCAAGTCTCTGCTTGTGTCTGTGAGTTGAGACCAGAAGTCTGGGTGCTCCCTCATCCGCTCCCTGCTGGAGAAGCTTTGTCAGTTACATGATTGAGATTGATATGGGTAACTTTTTTAGGAGGAGAGTGGGAAACAGAGAAACCTCTGCGCCTTCCCATGCTTCCTGACTGGGAAAGGGGAGGGATGAATCCCCAGCAGCTTCCCCTTGAGCTCCCAGGAGGGACTGAGTATGTGGGGGAAGGGAGCAGCCCACAGGAAGCTCCTGGGAAGCCAGGAGCAGGTGGGCTGCCAACGAGGAGCTGAGAGACAAGCTCTTAGCTTGCCAGAGTGCCCCTTACTTCAGTGGAAGTGCTCCTGGTGAGGATACACCAACCCATGGAGGGAAGTGTGGTAGGCCTTAGGGGCAGCAAGGGCATTAAGTTGTGTTCTGGATAGTCATGGCTAATAACCACTGAGGGACCTATCCTTCAGGAGTTGATCTAATTCTTTTTATATTTTTGACCTTCACAACATCCCTTGATGACTTCCAGTCTGACTGTGTGTTGTGTCAAGAAGCACTTCCTTTTGTTTGTTTTAAGCTTTCTGCCTATTAATTTAATTAGGTGAGCTACAACATTTTCTCCACACCATTCATGATTTTAGAGACTTTTGTTATTTCCTCCCTTAGACATCTCTGAACAGTCTCTTTAATTTCTCCTCATTGTTCCATACCCCTAATCAATTTATCACCCTTCTCTTTACTTTTTCCAGTTTTAATACCTTGTGTGACATAGAGTGACCCTGACAGCAGATAGTATTCAAGGTGTGGACTTGGATTTATACAGCTGACGTTATATTTTCTGTTATTTTATCTGTCTCTTTCCTAATGCTTCCTAATATTGTTAGCTTTTTATTTTTTAACTATATCTGCACACAACTCTAATGTTTTGAGAGAATATCCACAGTGACTCCAAGAAACTCTTGAGCAGTGAGATGCCAATATTTTGTACGTGTAGTTGGGATTGTTTTCCAATATGCATTACCATAAGGAAAGGTCTTAGTTTTGATACTACTGTTATATGTTAACAACTTAAACAGAAGATGGGGGGGAGGGGTGAAATGACTTAAAGACTATCCAAAGGCATTGCTTCAATCAAAGACCAGGCATTTGCAGTACTGCAATAGTTCTCCATTGGAAGAAATAGGTAAAGAAAATGTAAAACTATTATAAATAAGTAGAAAATATACACTTGTGATTTTTGGGTTTTTAGTCACAAAAAGACACAGCATGACGTTCTGGCACCAATAGAGTCAATGGCAAAATTCCCATTAATTTTAGTCAGGCCAGGATTTGACCCTCTTCCCCCCCCCCTTTTTTTTTTAAAACTGTGAGATTGTTATTAACCATCCACTCATCAGACAATTTTTTCCCTCTGTGTTCAGTTTGTGGCAAGTTTGAAAAATATCTCCCCTATCATATTCCTTATTTTATACTGGGGATACATGGGTAATGTTTTTTTCAGAATTTAATCTATATAACTAGGTCACTGCAGTGCTCACCCTTTCTGATATAGTCAGCTTGCTATTAGATAAAGTTACTTCAGTATCAGCTGTGTTCCCTAGCTTACTACAGAAAATTCCTGGAATACTGGACTCTAAGTTGCTATTTAGTTATTGAAGGCATTTGGCAAGTTTTTAAGGGTGACCACTGTAGTTAAATTGTTATTTTAATAATTTTACAAAGTTCCTTGATAAACAGAGACTGACATTTCTAAAGAGCCCCTTTCTATTCACCATTATTGCAGTTAGTCAGCCACCACTCCTGGTAGCTCTCAAGTTACACAAATCAGATCATTTAACAGGCATTCCAATGTTAGCTGTTTAAATAGCTGTTTTTGTTCCACTGTTGGCTGACTTTTCTGAAAGGTGCCATTCTGAAATCTCCTACCATTTAATTGCAGAATTCAGGTTTTTGTATTGAAAAATATTATTTAATCAACATTGTTTTTTAAGGAGGAAAAACAATAAGTACTCAAAGCATACCTGATGCAATAGTCAAGGTTATCTTAGTAGGTCTCAGTGCTATATTAAAAATACACTCCCTATCCAGCATTTAAAAAATGTTCAGGAGCAGAAAAATGTTTTCAAGAGCTCTAAACAGTAATCTCCTAACCAAGCTCTTCTAGTAGTGTATGTAATCTTGAGTAAGTGTATGTTTTGATTGTTTTGGCCAAGATCCAGAGGATTCTTTGTAGAGCTGTTTTGTCACTGTAGTTACCATGCCTCTGTTTTACTAGGCATCTTCCCTTACTACTTTTTATATCTGTCCTACAGCACAGAATAATTTCATCATCATGATTTTTGTAGATTCACTTTGTGTTATGTCTCTGTGCGATGAAGCAGTCTTCCATTTTCACCACTATATGACAATACAACTTCATGACACAACTTCATTGACACTGGCTGTGTTCACACAGCACTTTTATTTCGAAACAACAGAGGTTGTTTCGAAATAAGAAATACCCTGTTCACACGACGCACGGTTGTTTCGAAACAATGGCACCCGTTGTTTCGAAACAACTTAAACCCCATGCGGGGACGAAACAATGTTGTTTCGAAATAATTGTTTTGAAACAATGCCGTCCGAACATGTTGTTTCGAAACAGTGACTTGTTTCGAAATAACTGTTGCCTGAAACTGCTATTTCGCTTTGAGGTTTTTCCTTAATTCGAATTAACAAACTGTTAATTCGAATTGTTATTTCGAAATAAGGCATTATTTCGATACAAGTTGTTTCGACACAACTTGTATCGAAATAATGCATGTGTGTGAACACAGCCATTCAAAATGCTATTGCATTGAGTGACCGTGTGTCAACTTGTGCCCTAGTGAATTTGCATCAATGTTTAATGATGGTGAAAGACTCAGAACTGATTTCAGGACTGTGCTTCATATTAAGCTTTCAGGATGTGATGGGTCCGTGAACATTTTTGTAGTCACAGGAACTTTTGTGTACCTCTTTTGCATGACTTTCTGGCCTGATGGTATTGTCAGTGTTGCTCTATGAACTAACTAGCCAGCATGAATATTCAGTTGTATTATGTTTACCATCCATCGTGATAAGGGCAAAACATGTAATTGCTGTACCTGATGACCTCCACTCACACAATCAAGCAGAAATTCTGAATTATCCATTCTAAACCCCCCACCTCCATCATGGAGTACAATATACCTTTGTATGAGAGCCTGTTGGAAAGAATGAATGATAATCAATACAATCGATTGTAGATTGATGCAATACAGATACTTCCACTGTTGTGTTTCTGCAACCTGCTTGAAAAAGCATGACACTTATGATATAAACAGTACATGTGTACTGGGAGTGAAAAATAAGTGTATCTATTTTACAGCAAATTAGTTTTAGATTTGACCATCTTCTGAATAAAATATATCAACATTTCCTGGGTAAAGTGTATGAATTATGTTTTGTATGTGAGCTAATGAATGAATGTGCAAATGAGAATGTTGGAAATGCTTCCTATTCCCTATGAACTCAAGCTATATTTGAACTAGACTTTTAGAACTGTATCTTTATCTGTTGGATCACTATACCTCATTATCTTACATTAACTGTATTGTTCCAGCAGGCTTGTATGACGTGCTGCCTGCGGGCCGGAATCCGGCCTGCTGAGGGCTCTTATCTGGCCTGCAGAGCAACCGCACATGCTTGTGTGGGCTGTGTGGGGCTAGGCATGTAAGAAAATTTTGCTCACCAGCCCCCGAGCGAGGAACCAATTGCAATGTGGCCCCTTGTCCAAAAAAGTTAAACACCCCTGAATAATTTGGTTTGTTTGTAGAGGTGATTACACATGTCATTACCCTGTATCATTGTCAGTGTGTTCTATAATTTATTCATTTTTCTGTAAGGTCAAGGAGAAGTCTGAAACCAGATTAATGTAAGATTTACAGATCTTTTCTACTTGATATGGCCACAAACAGTAATACTTTTGTAACACTCTTTTATACACTATAGTTTCTGGTAATAGTTATTAGCTTCTACTCTTTAAAAAAGAAGGGAAGCAAGCAGTATTACTCCTAGGAACTGAAAAAGAATTGGTATCATTGAAAGAACTACCCATTTGTAGTCAGATTGCATTAGCTATGTCTATTTAATTCTGTTTAGGTTTTCAGCATCTTTTGATTTTCTTTTGTTTGTTTCTCAAAATTTGAGGCAATTTCTGGAGGTAGTGTAGATAGGTGAGAGTATAGAATTTACGGAAAAACTGCATCATCGCTGTTGTGCCAACCATTTATCACTTTACTGTGGTGTAAAACTTCAGTACTTTTCCCATTCCACCTTCTAGCTACTGCATAATATTAACAACTCTACATACATCTTCTGTGTAATCTAGGAACTACAAGAGAAATCAAATCTAGCTTGTTCATAATTTTTTTATTGGGGAATTATGTTTGATTTCAGGTCAACAAAAAGCCTTTATAGTGTACTTCAAATGTCTCTGCTCAGTTAATCATATTACAAGTATTCTCAAGACAGTCCATCATTTGGTAGTATACAAAACAATGAGCCCATTTCTACAAACTTGCCTAGCTGTTGGTCAGTTAAAATTGCATCTTATTTTTCAGCCTTTATCCCATTTAAACCATTAAACATTTTCCCATTTTTAAACAACAAAGCAATAAAATAGCCTACATGGTTTAATTTTTTTAAAAAAAATTAATCAAGCACTCTACTGTTTAGAATTCAGATGAACAATCACCAGCAACATACAATGATTTTACCTGTTTTGCATTTAACTCATTTGGTTTTCTGAAACTTCGTTAATATTTGGCAATGCAACATACTGCTTTGCTTTTGGGAGGTGGAGTATATAGCCATCCCATCATTCTTTCAGGGAGAACCCAGCCTAAAAATATATACAGCAATGGATATAATAGGAGGAAAATTAACTCAATACTGCAAGGTGCTGAGTGTGCCTATGCTTTCCTCAGTGTTCTCAAATCCCTTCAGATTATGAAATTCAGGATATGTCCGTGTCCCTTATATAATAAGCAAAGTTCAAAAGATACCTTCCCTTTTCACTTTCTTCCACATTATAATTGTTTCCTAGTTGTAGTTTTTATTTCTAGATTGTTTGTTTGGTTTTATTTCAAGATTGTTTGCTGGCTGCATAAGGGGTACAGGATATCAGGAAAAAGTAAAACCAATTAGATAAACCAGGCAAAGAAATTATGAATCACTTCTATGTGCGAGTTTATCCCTTTTAAATTACTTCTGTGTAATAACTGAAAGTGTATGCCCAGCTAAAATGGAAAGAGAGCTTCCTCAGTCCAGGTATAGGTTATATTAATAGCTAGAAAGAACATATTTCCATATGATTTGTGTGCAAACTCCCACTGACATTGTTGGAAGATGTATATATGGATTGTTCATTAACAGCAGAGTAACAAAGTAAAGAACATAAAACACAATTTTTCCCAAGAAAAACTTCAAGCTACAACAAGTGTATCCGCCTATCCATTTACCAATAATTGTCAATAGCACTTATACAATAAATTGGATTTTAAGTGGTTTAAAGACACATGATCAACATTTTGGTTGTGTGAAATAATGCAAGAGGAAAAAATTATAATTTGCAAAGAATACCGGAGGGTTAGTTTTTGAAGAAGCAAGGGATCAAAAAGATTTAAATTACTTCACAGCACTGGAAACTCAAATATAATTTTATTCTAGTGCATTATTATTAATTTGTTCTTGGTAGCATTCTAGAATCTGCTACAAGGGGAGATTTCCAGATGTTCAAGAAGTGACCAACCCTGCCCCACAGAGCTCATAATCTAAGGCAGTGGTTCTCTCAGCCACTGTGTTGGGACACATCACTGTGTCTCCATGAAATGCGTCACAAAGAGCTGGGGAAATGGCTGGATTCAGACTGGTGTGGGTGGATTTGTGTATCCTCTAGGGTCGAGACATGCCACCAAGCGTGTCACAACCCGCAAAAGGTTGAGAACCATTGAGGTAAGGAGAGGAAGTGGGGTGGCACAAGGGAAAAGTTACAGCAAATAGAGATCTTTAAAATACATGCTAACTGCGTTCACTGTAAGCAGTAAGGCAGAATTGGTTCTTATTGGGGCATGCCATAGGGTGAGACTAACTGGTGTAGTTTCGTTGTCCATGTTGAGGGAAGTACTTAAAGGCTCCATTTAATCAAAGCACCTAAGCATAACTGTTAAGTAAAGTACTTAAGTGGTCAGAAGGATTTAGCATTCACCTCCGTTCGGGAAAGCTTTTGAGCACATGGCTAAATGTTGTCTTATATAGGTATGTTTTCCTGAATCAGGGCATATGTCCTTTTCTGAAAAGACCTGGCTTGAGCATGAGTATAATATATCAAGGATATGCTTATGTGCTTTAATGCATTGGGGCCTAATTAAAAAGTAGCATAAACTATGTAAAGTAAATTGGATTTTTAAAATGATTTTAGTTTAATAATTTACAGAGAAAAAAACATGTAATTGGCCGGATTCTCAGCTGGTTTAAATCTGCCTGCCTCCACTGACTTCCTTACTTGAGGATTCAGTCCATTATGTTTATCTTGACAATGTCTGTTCAAGATGGATCATTTCTCCTTTATCCTATGTGCTGCAATTAAGAAGGAGTTTAATAGACAAATACTTCTTGCATCAATGACAAAACACTCATTGACATAAACTGGAAGCAGGATTGTCCAACATGGCTTCACATGTTTTAATTATCCAGAAACCAGAATTTTCTATTTTGAATTCTCTGATAATCCTGTGCTTTGAGTGCTCATTGCTTGAAGGACAATGTGATACTTAGCAACGTGTGCATAGTATGAACTGTCCTCCGCATCCAAGATCGATACATATCAAAGGCAGACATAGGACTATCTATGTATAGCTCATCTGCCCTTGTGTGCCCTTCTCTATGCTCTAGAATCTGTTGCAATTCCATTCTCTGTACATACACTGCACTCCATAAGAGAATCATAACTTAGAGGATAAATATGATGTAGGGTGTGTGGTACTTTAACCAATGAAGTTAAGAAATGTACTGGTACTTACGTTTGAGACTGCCTGGACTAGTTTTGAGTTCTCATGATTCTCTTTAATACATGAACAGCATGATTTAAATAATACAGGACTGTAAAATAGTGCTCAATAAATAGCTTGTTTATTTTCTTTCAGGAGTAGCCTGATTATATATTCTGTGTGTGCGTGCGTAATATACAATTTTTAAAAGAGAATTTTAAAATTCTCCTTTCTTGAAAATTCTCTATTCCCAGGAGACATAGTCATTTTTAATGTGGGTTAGTGGCAGTAAGCTAATGAATTTCTACTTTTTATATGAATATCCATCAGAGACATTTCACTAATAAGATATAGTACTGAATTTAAATTGGAATATAAATTTTACACTGCAAAATGTCTACTGATGGGGGGGGGCGAATTACAAATGCTGCCTATTCCAACCTGCATCTGTTTTAAGACCACTCAACTGCCTTTTGAAATGTTGAAGTACTGCAGAGAAACTACTTAGAATGGAAATGATCTTGTTTACTGTTTGATAAATTTTTTCCTTAGTTGTCTGTCAACACAGAATCTTGAAAAGACAGGTCAAACCTGCTGCAGTGCAGTCCTTACAGTGACTTAGGTCTAAACTTAAAACGTGTCATTGGTGCAGTTGTAAAACATAAGTGAAGATTCTCTGAAGTTAACAGGAGAGCTTCTCTCGCCAGTGTAGTCTATCCACCTCTGCAAGAGGACTTATCTATGTCAGCAGTAGGAGCCCTCAGATCAACATAGTGCTATCTATACATGGGGGTAGGCTGGTTTAACTGTGTACTCGGGAGAATGGATTTTTCACACCCTGAACAATGTAGTTTTACTGATAAAGATCTGTAATGTAGGACTGGCCTTACTTAGAGTTCTTGTGGTGTTGGTAAAAATAGGTAGTGTTACATCACTGCCCAATTGCTACAGCATGTTGTTTAACCCTTTCACAGGTTAACTGATATTGTTCCAAATTCTGAGGTGCTTACTAAGTCCCCATTCTCCTTTTCAAAAAAATGACTAGTGTAGGGAAGAGAAAATTCATCCCATGTGATATGAAGTAGTAAGGGAGTTGGTCCTTTAACCATATGATCTATGGCAGTGATTTTCAAACTTTTTTTTATCAGGACCTAGCTCCCAAACCCTCAGCCTTGTAGAAGCCCCTCTACATAAAAAAAAAATTGGCCACCACCTTTGGTGGCAGCCATGGCAGGAGTTGGGGTAGGTGGGCAGGTACCCAGCTGAAAGAAGCCCAGAGAATTTCTTTCCAAAGTATCTCTGGGCACCACTGCCCCAGCTGAAAAGGAGCTGCTTTGGGCCAGAGACCCTAGGCGTGCTGTGGAGAGGAGCTACTCCAGATGGCTTCTCTCCCCGGCATGCCTGGGGGTGGGGGTAGGAGCAGCAGGAAATTTGAAAGGATACCAGGGCTTCCAGCTTCCTTTTAAATTTCCTGCCACTGCTACCTCCCTTCCCCAACTGGAGGAGCAGGAAAGACCCCTGGAGAGCTGCTTTACAGTTGCATTCCTGGGGATCCCCACCCGGATGCTTTGGGGGCTCCTTTGAGCTGGGGTGTTACAGTGTTATTTAATACTTTTTAATACAGTAGCCCCCAAAGCCTTCATTTGACAATCAGGGCCTAATTGCATCAGGTGCAGGGTCCTCAGGAACCCTGCAAAAAGAAGCCATCTGGAACAGCCCCTTTCTGAGTGTGCCTGGAGATAGCGATAGCAGAAGCAGGCAATCTGAAAGGATGACAGCTACTGCTGCTGCCAGACCTGGTGTTTTTAAATTTCTTGCTGCTGCTGCCTCCCCTCCCCAAACAAGGCTGGGGGAGAATCCCTAGTTTGGGGTTTGGCCAGGGAAGAAGTCCTGGCTCGGGGAAGAAGCCCCTGCCCCAGAACAGCACCTGCAGGGCTCAGAGCAGCCCCGGCCAGGTGTAGGGGAAAAGCCCTGTGGAGCAACAATGGCCAGTTTCAGAGCAGCCATCAAAGGAGCACCAGCCAGGCACTGATCACCCAGGGGAGCAGCAGTGGTTTAGGCCTGGGGGGAGAAGCCCCCTGCCCCAGGACAGCACTGGCTTGGGGCTGGGAGAAAAAGCCCCTAGTTGTTGTTTTATTTCTCTAAATCAGTGTGTCTTTCTGTCAGCATCTCTACATCCCATCCTCATCCATACACCATTGGGGTAAATGGTGTGAAGTATAAGGAAATACAAAACTCCCTATTACAGTGTTATTTAATAGTTTTTAATACAGTAGCCGCCAAAGCCTTCATTTGACAATCAGGGCCTAATTGTGCCAGGTGCTTAGCGAACATGTAGTAAAAAAGTAGTCTCTGTCGCCAAAGTCATGGATGAGGAGAACAAGTATGTGTGCTGACTGGAGGTGTAAGGGAGGGACAAGGTAATTCATAAGAACTTATTTCAGATTTCCTCATTTTTCTGAGCTGGGCTGTGACCCAGGTGCCAAAACAAAGATGGTCTAGCTCAGGGGTCTCAAACATGTGGGCCACATGCAGCCCCTAAACATATTTCCGGTGGCCCTCAACGACACTATTGTTACTACTATTTGCAATATGGTTGTATGAAAAAGGCTTCAGTGGTGTGGCCCTTGGGCTAACACACTAGTCCTCATGCAGTCCTTGTGGTCATTTGAGTTTGAGACCTTTGGTCTAGCTAGTTACAGATCAGGATTCTGTGTTTCCTCCCTAGTGCAGACGGTCTTCTGCCCTCCATGGTTGCAGGCAGGCATCCACCACTTTTCATCTTTTCAGTACAGGAAGATTTTTACCCTAGGTATACAGCACCCCTGCCTGGGGTCCAGCAAGGGAAGAGCAAAGAATTTTTTGAGGTCTTTAGCATACTTCTCCCTTCTGGACAGTCTCTCATGTCAGAGTTAAGCTTTCAGGGTCACAAAACTGTTGCATTTCACAATAGCACACCAAAAGGGAGCTCCCTGGAGTTGTGATTTTGCTGGCAACTTCCATTGAGCAGCTGCTTTGTCAAACCAGTGGTAAATCAGGCAGCAGTCCACAGTGGTGATGAGGCCAGGCACAAAAAACCTGGAACATAGAAGGTGAGGACAGTGGAGGGAGCGTTGATTTGATTTTGATAGCTGCTAAACAAAATGGGCTGACAAAAAGCATTAATGCCCCTTTCAGTTTACTCGACAGGAGGTCAACTGCCAAACAAGAGAGAAAAGAGTCTGGGTGAGTTATTTGCTGGCTATAAGACTGATGACTTATTATGCCTAAATGAACTCAGAGTTGCCTGCCAGTGGATGTCCTGGTGTACCAGAACAGAGGTCTGGGCATTTACTCTCGGTGGGAGGTCATGAAATAAAGGCAGCAAAGGACTGTTGTTCGCAGTGGGCTGGGCAACAATTGGCATGTGGGAACTGCTACAGCTCCCTGCCTATGTTCCGGTAGATTCCATTGTGGTCATCTGAAAACACGCTATTCTTGTCTGAGGCACGGCAAGGGGGCACTTACAGCTGTTGTATAGGATTGCAGAGAAGTGGTGGAGGATTGAGTGAATGTAGTTCTGACATGGCCTTTTGAGCAGATACTTAGCATAACAATGTCTCCGCACCACAATTGCATTTTTATGATGATGTCCTGTGTTTATGAAGTAAAAAAAAAAAAAAAAAGGAGACTGTTTCTAAGAAACTGGTTAATGGTTTTGTTGATTGATCATTGTCTTTCCTACACAATGAAAGTGAAAGATTGTCAATATATTGTTCTTGTCGCATGTACTAGTGTTAAGAAGCAAAGAAACATAGGGTGGAGGAAGGGGAAAAATAGTAGTAAGCATGGGTGGTAGGCCTGAGGAGGGAGTAGCTTTCAGCTGATGGTACTTGCGGTGTGTGTGCTCTGTTTTCACACCTTTTCCTCAGATAAACTTTTCCTGATCAGATCTATGTGCTTTTGTAAACCTCTATAGATTTGTAGCATTTAAGGCCAGAGGGGACCACTAAGTGATCTTGTATATCACAGGCCACCAACACCATCCAGTTTACTTGAGTCTGAGTCTTAAAAGCATTATGCTGACCAAAAGTGACAAACTGTTCCTAATCTTGCCTGAGTGGATAAAGTTTGGCTCTTGACTGAGAACTAGAGAACTGATTGCCCTTCCACCAAGATGGACTACCAGTACCTAGATGTTTGGATCATTGAGCAAATAAATTTAGCAGCCTTCAAGCTTCAAATCCCAGAATTTCTCAAAGTCACCCCATCTTTGATAAAAACAAATAAGGAGTCTTGTGGCACTTTTAAAGACTAACATTTATTTATTTATCTGTCTCTTCAAGCCATTCATCAACAACAATTTCCTTGCTTGGGTCAACCCATCTTACCCCTAGTTATAGTCCAAGGACAGGAGAAATAAGTCCCTTAAGTTCTAGATTCCCAAAAGGTCAGGGTATGTCTTTGGTATCTGATAGATTGGGTTAGATAACTGATCCAGGAAACTAGAAGCAAATGTTCACACTCCCAGCCTCCTGCAAAAACTTCACCAAAGATGCCCTAACAAGCCAGGGTCAAGAGCACCTAGGTAGAGCCCTTGACTGGGGGACAGGAGCATAGCCATGGATGGTCCTGGGTGAGCTGGGGCCTGCCCACTCCTCTATGAGTCCCACACTTAGCACCCAGCAGCAGCATGGATTTCTGCGCTGTGGCTGTGGAGCTTCCCAACACCCAGTGACCAGTGCCACAAGTGGAACAGGGGCGCCACCGCTGACACCTCTGCTCTGCTCGCCACTGCTGAACCCAGTGGCTGTGAGCAGGGAAGAGGTGCTGGCAGAGACACCTCTGCTCCAGTGGCTGCAAGCGGGGAAGAGGTGCTGGTACCTCTACCCTATTTGCAGCAACGGCAGTAAAGTCTGCGCTACTGCTGGGCATGATGCCTCTCCCACTCTATCGGGGGTGGGAGAATGGTATGGAACAGCTTCCAGCAATATGGCCAGAAGCCGCCCTCGGCCAGGCCCACCCTCCATGTCCAGAGATCTAGCCAGAAATCAGGGGCTAGCTACACCCGTGCTGGGGAGCACTGTCAGGAACTCTGCCGGCTTTGGGAGTGGTTGCCTGGCAAACCAGTGAGCTTAACTAGGCCTGGTAAGCTTTCACTAAGTAATTATGCTCCTTGATTGGACAGAAAATCCAGCTAGATCATCATTTAAGCCTCATAGCAACAGCTGCAAAGTGGCCGATCAATGCATTCTACACATGCAGGTGTGCCAGATCTGCTTCCTGTATCAGTCCTTCCTCCAAAACTCCTGATTCTTGGCTCTGGCCCATCACTCTGGTTCTGCTTTGACTTTGGACACTGACCATTAGGTTGCCATGACAGAATATACCCTGTGTGCACACCGTACACAATATTGTAATTAATGCTTCAGAAGTTATGCCTTCTGAGGTATCATTTGAAAACTCATAATTTATTGATCAATAATATCATGGCAAAATTGTCAGAGACAAAGGATAAACTAATGACTCCATCAGATGTAAACAAGTCTAATGGACCATTACCTGCTAAGTGGCCATTCTTTGGCAAGAAAAGAAGAAGGGGCAAAATCCTTACATCTTTGCAAAGAAACATCATGGAGTTTCTTTGCTCAGAGACTGCCTGTCACCTTTCTCCTGTCTTGAAATGCTTCTCGTAGGGGGGCAGGACTATAGAAAGGGAGCAGACACCCCAGACATACACCACTGTCTGTCTTCTCACTTTCCATTGCATTCTATGCACCTGGAAAGATGAGGGAAGCAGCTGTTGGGAGGGTCCTGACCTAATGAGTTTGGTCAATCACACTGCTGAAAGCATGTGGTGAAAGAACTTTGCTTTGAATCTAATATAGCTTTTTTAGGCACCAATAAGTGTTTGGTTTTTATTTTTATGTGAACCGTTTCTGACTTTTATGCCTCATTATTTGTACTCACTTAAGATCTATTGCTTAGTTAATGAACTTGATTTTATTATTTTATCCAATCCATTATGTTTAAATTGAAGTATCTGGATAACTCTACTTCCGGTATGATGTGCAGATTATTCCCTTAAAGGAAGAAAAGACTTAATATATTTGTAGCGGGCAGTACAGGGCATGTGTTTCTGGGGAATGGATCTGGGACTGGGGGTGGATTAGGGTCATCCTGCAGCACAACCAAGGCTGGTGAGTTCAGGTGTGGCTGACTGGCTGTAGCACACAGATGTACCTAGGAGTAATTTATATGCTAGAACCTGTTTATGAGCAAGCCAGGTTAGAGGCTACATGAGCAAGACATTGTAAAAGGCATTCTAGGTTACAGGAGGCAACCTCCTCACTGACCTCCCTTCTCCCTGTCTGCAGCAGGGAAATTTCTGTAGCCCTGTGTGCTCCACCTGGGTCCCTCAGCAGTTGCTCCCTTCTGCAACCAAGGAGGATGGAAAATCAGTGCTCCCTCCGTCTGACTCCAGCAGGAATGGTGGGTTACTTACCAGTAACTGTCCTCCTTCAAGATGGGCTGTTCGGATTCATTCAGTAACAGGTGTCTCTGTGCCACAGCACACATTGGTTGGATACTTTTTGCCTAGCTTGTCAGGAGAGGGCTGGTGGCTACTGCCCCCCCCCATGCCACCCCATGGCTATGTGTGTGGCCGCCGCCCAGCCCCTCCTCAGTCCCTAAAAGTCGCCAGCTCTAGCTGCAGGGACAGTGGGAGGGTTGTGAATGAATCCAAGCAGCCCATCTCGAAGAAGGACGATTACTGATAAGTAACCCATCTTTCTTCGAGCACTGCTTGGATACATTCAGTAATAGGTGACTACTAGCCGTGCTCGAGGACAGTGGGTGGAGTTGGCACTCTCTATCTCTAGCACTGCTTTTCCCACCAAGCCAGCCCCAAGCCAGTGAGGTCCCTCAGAGGGTCCTAAGGTGTCGGCCTTGCAACTGAGGACCAGGTAAAGAGGATCCTGAGTCGGAGAATCTGATCCCAGTCAGGTATAGAAGGCCTACTACGAAGAGCCTGGAATGTGGGGCGTCTGAGGAAACAGGCCTTCAACAGTGAGATCCTACTAGCCAGCATAAATGGCCACTAAGATCCAGCTTCCAGGCAAAGAGCAGTAAAGTACGAGTCCTGCCGTGATGGGGGGCTTGCTGGTCTGCAAAGGCAGCAAGATGTACTGTCCCTTACTGTGAGATTTCCAATGGAGACGCCTATGGGGCTGTGATTGAGGAAGCTACTCAGCCTAAGGATCTGAGGAGTTGGTATTAAGGAACTGCTGAGGAAGAAAAGTCCAGTATTCTGGTACTAGCATCGATTGGAGTGTGAAGGTTATGGGAAAAAGGTAGCAGACCTTGGAGCTATCCATCTACTACCTGTGGATACCAAATATCACAAGATGCGAGGAAGAGGGAAAGGGGAAAACAGAGGGGAAAAGCCCCACTCTTTCCCCTAGCGCGGCCAAAAAGGAGTGTTGGGAGAATGGGGGAGGGACTACTGCCGAATAGTGGTCTTCTGAGTGCTAGGAGACAAAGCTCTGGGTCATAGGATCCCGGGATATCTGGGACTGCCTGGTAAACACCCACGGTCAGCCAGGAGGCTGGGGCTGGGCTATTAGGGGAGCAGAGCTCTTTTTTGGTAGAACAAGATCCCTATTTCTAAACTTGGAAAGGGAAAGCATGGGGTTCAGGCCGAAGGCCATATCATCAAGAGATGCTCCTGGCATGTTTGCCCCTAAGCTGGAGGTAGGCTACCAGGGTTGAGGCTGGGGAAAGGAGGTAATAACCCCCTATGCTCTCTGACCCAGGCGCAAGAGGTCAGGTCTGAGATATCGGGCATCTAACCACTCAGTGCCGCTGGTCCGAGCTGGCATCCAGGCAGGGTGACAGCGAGTTACCCTGTCCCAAAGCCCTGGAGGGTGAACCGTTTAGGAAAGAGAGGTAGGGCCCAAGACCTGCTGGACAGCTGCTGGACAGGGGAGGGCCTGAATTGTGGCTCACTAGGGTCCAGTAGCTGTGGACCAAAAGGCAGGAAAGGAGAAAGTCTTCATAAGTGGTAGGAAGGCAGGAGGGTCCAGAGCCCAGACAGGGATAAAACCATTCTGGATCTGTGGGGTCGGGGCACTTGGGATTGGGAGGTGTGGCCCTCCAGGCTAAGCGAACATATGTTTACCTAAGTCACAACAGGGATACCCGAGGAAGTGTCCCTTACTTCTATGATGGGAAATATCACTGTTCTACCTACAATGTTATGGGGTTACCCCAGTCTCTGCCCTGTGTGCCCCAAGGGGAAGCAGTGAAAGCAGATGGAGGGGCTTCCCTACCAGTGGGGGAAAAGGCCCAATGAGAATT
Organism: Podocnemis expansa; assembly: GCA_007922195.1. NCBI lineage: Eukaryota > Metazoa > Chordata > Testudines > Podocnemididae > Podocnemis > Podocnemis expansa. The sequence continues at coordinate 67,920,407 of ML681966.1, forward strand.
CACAGGTGGCACCTCAAGAAGAGGAACTTTCGGTGTATGTTTTACACCCATTAATCCGGGTAGTAGGAGGAAGCGTATTGGGGCCTGGGGTAGTACGTGGTCCCTGTCTAAAGGAGAGACTGATGATCGACAGCCAGAATGAGGGGTTCCAACCCCTGGTGGAGGATGGAGTCCCTCCACACAGGGAGGGGGTATGGGCCCGGGACAGGAGAAACTTTCCTATCCATGAATGGAACCAGGCTGGAGGGGTTAGGCTGCTACGACTCAGCCATTCAGCCAAGAAGGGCAAATCAGGGTGGCATAAAGCTCCTATTGAGCAGGAGGATGTTCAGGGGCCACTGAAGGGAGGAGGTCCAAGTACTTGACCTCCCCTGAAGGGTCTTGGGCGCTGGCAATAACGGCCTTGGTCTCCACCAGGAAAAGGGCCTCCCCATTGAAGGGGAGGTCAAAGATGACCTGTTGGGGGGGCCATGGGTATCCCCGCCTTCCTAAGCCACGCCGCGTGGCAGAGGGTCATGGCCAAGGCCATCATGCTGGAGGCCATGTCTATTGCGTCCCAAGCCAAAAGGAGGAGGTCTTGGGACACTATTCTGCCTTCCTCCAGGAAGGCATTGTAATCCTCTCTAGCCTCCTGTGGAAATAGGTGTCTAAACTGGTTCATCAACTCCCACACATCCATCATGTATCTGCCCACCAGGGCTTGGTTATTGGCCACACACAAATGTAAGGTGGAGGAGGAGTATACTTTCCACCCCCGAAGGTCTACCTCCCTCGCATTCCTCAACACTGGGAGGGAAACACAGGGAATTTGGCCCGGGCCTAGCGCCGCTTCCACCACACCCCAAGACGGTACCGGGTGATGGATAAGGGAAGGGAAGTCTGTCCCTGGGACCTGATATTTTAGGTCTGCTGTATCTGATACCAGGGGAATAGAGCCTGGGCTGCTTCTTGTGACAATGCAAGGTCCTACACGTTCGGGTGGAGTGGGACTGTGACAGGGTCTTTGGACGAGATCGCCGGCCCGAATAGTGTGTTGGCAGACCCTTCGGGGGATTGAACTTCCATCCTTGTACAGGCAGCAACAAGATGCAGAAGATTAAAGTGCACCGTGAGGTCTCCCGTATAGGAGGATGGCCCAGGGTTTAAGGTTCTGGCTAGTGCCAGAGGCACCAGTGCCGCCAAAAGCTCCGCGGTACCATGAGGGCTTGACACGGTGTCCTGCAGTGACCATTCTTGGGGCCAGTACCTAAATGGTGCTGATGCTGAGAGCCTAGGACAGGGCCATTTAGACTCCCTTGAGGCACCCTCCTCTGGACTCAAAGGAAGGGAAATTCCTTGGGACCATGATGACGGTGCCAGTGATGGCAAGGTGATATGGTGCCGGGGAGAAGGCTAAATAGTACCAGAGCTCTGGTGTGTGGGGGAAGTTGGGGACCTCAGGACTGAGACTGGAGGGGCTATTCAGTGCCCTTTGTGGGGCTAGGCCTTGGAGGCAAACGCCGGCTTGCCCCTCCTCTTGGGGGTACCAGAGAGGGTAGTGTAAATGACAAGAGGAGTGCCTTCACTGCTTTGAATGCCTCTGGTGTAGCAGGGAGTGGCACCCACTCCTTGTGGTCCCCTGGTGATCCCCGAGAGGGGGAGCGGGACCAGTGCTGGCAGCATGGTACCAGGATTGGGACCAGTGCTGGCAGCGTGATACTGGGACCGGTACTGAGCCGGCCTTTCTGCGGCCTCTTGGTGAGCAGTGCCGGGAGGGCTCTGGTGCTGAAGAGGTATGTGGTGATGCAGGAGACCCCGAAGCATTGGGGGTGGGGTACTGCGCTTGCTCTGAGGCCAGTGCACACTGCCTTTGCTCCCTGTCTCTTACTGTCCTGGGTTTAAAGGACAGACAGAGCAGGAGATGACCAAGTGGGCTTCACCCAGCCACTGAAAGCCAGGGGCGTCGCTGGTGCTGGGCACGTGCTCCGAACCCTGGGCCCCAGCTACTGGGGGCTCCAGCGGCCCCGTCCCCGGCTGGGGATCCGGGGCCTGGCCGCCCATGGCGGCCCTGTCTCCTGGGTGGGGATGGGGGGCCTGGCCTCCTACGGCCGCTTCCGGCCCCAGCCCCGGCCGGGGATGCGGGGCCTGCAGGCTGGGGCCGGGGGTGGGGCCTGGGCCGAAGGCACTTTGTGTGGGGGTTGTCCCACAGGAAGGCCTTGCCACAGGCAGCGCAAGGTTTAAACCCCGGCATGGCAGTTGGCAGAGGGGAGCGCTGCTGCTTCTCCGACAGATGCTTAGAGGAAGCACTCTTTTGTGGAATGACGTCCACAAAGAGGTATTCCTAATCAAGCGCCTGACTCATAAACGAAGACGACAGGCTGTTTGTGCGATCGCAAGGAGTGGGCTGTTCCATGAACCGTCGCTGAGGCAGACAAAATGGAACTGAGGAGGGGCTGGGCGGCGGCCACATGTATAGCCATGGGGTGGCGTGGGGGGCAGCAGCTGCCATCTCTCTCCTGACAGACTGGGGCAAAAAGTTTCTGCCACAGCACACGACTGGTCAGAGATACCCCTCGTACTAAATGTATCCAAGCTGCGCTTGAAGAACCCCAGTGCCTCTGGCACAGATGGAGTGCTTTGCATTGCTCCTTCCTACAGACAGGTGGAGAGGAGTGCTAATCTTCCAAACCTTTGGCGGGAGCAGGGAGCCTACAAAGGTCTTTTAGCCCTGCAGAAACATGCTCCACCTGGGTCCTAAAGAGCAGATCCCTTCTGCAGCCAGCAGGAGGGGAGTCACAGGCCAATTGAAAACCCTTGTGAGTTATTTTGGACTCTAGGCCATGGACTGGGAACCCACTGGTCTGGATTATACCCTGATATGTTGCAGTCCCACTACCTATGCCCGTTGCTCAATGTCCCATCTTCAGCCATGGCCACACTTGATGCTTCAGAAGGTTGATTTAAAAAAAAAAAATACCCCAGAATACAAGGAGCAGGGATTGTATCTGAGCCCACTTTCTCCAAAAACATGGTGTCTGGGAATAGACTATTCATGGCATCATTGCTCTACAAAGATTCTTCTAATCAATAGGCAGGTGTTACCTTAGAATCACAGTGCCATTCTGAGCAAAGTGTACAGTTTGTATGAGGAGAGGGCAAGTTGCATATTGAACATTTTTTTGATCAGTAACAGACATCTGCCGCCACTAAAACAGGGTTTTCTATGTGCTTGTTCTGCCTTGAGCTTTAGGATTTCTGTGGCTTTCAACCATTAAGGGAGTGAGCTTCTGGAACAGCCTCCCAGTAGTGGTGTGGGGAAATGACTTTATTAGCTGTGAGAGAGTGCTGGATAAATTTGAGTGCAATCATATGACAGGCTGTTTGTGATGGTGGGGGTAGGGCCCACTTAAATTTGATGTTGTGTTGTGTGTTCTTAAAGCTCATACTCCAGGGTTTCAGATGGTCATCAGCATGGGTCACAAAAGGATTGTCTCCCCTCTCTCATTGTATCGTGGGATGGTTTTTATTGCTGTCCTCTGAAACATCAAGGATGACCACGCCTGGAAATGAGACACTGGGCAAGGTGGACCAGAGCTCTGCAGTGGCTCCAAATATTCTTTCTCTCAAAGGCTGGGCTGACATGCTCAGGGTTTAACTGATTGCGAGTCTCTGGGCTTGGGCAGGAATTTTCCCTCTAATCAGATTGGCAGTGACTTTGGGGTTTTTTTTGTTGTTGTTTTTTCCTCTGAAGCATGTATGTGCATGTCCCTTGCCAGGATTATCTGGGTATATTTCATTCAATCATGTCCTTGCCATTCTAAGGGCTCTGGTCACCAGTGTGCCTCGGTCCCTCCTGTTCTCTGACTGTGCCATCTGGCAAGTAATAGTATAATCTCCTGGGGGCTGGAATATTTTTATCTCATTTCAGTTTTGGGGTTTTATGTATTGGTACTGGGAAACATTGGTGGCCTATAATGTACAGGAGGTCAACTAGACGATCTAGTGCTCCCTTCTGGCCTTAAAATCTATGACTATGACTCTGTGATCTGGCAGCTGCGTCCATATTTTGCACTAACTGACATATATGAAACTTAATAACTATACATTAAGCAACCTCAGCTAAGGTTAAGAGGCAGTCAAGCGATGGGCAGAGGAAAATCTAAAAGAAGAATGGCATTTCCTTTATATTTTTTCATTTCACTGCCTCACTGGATGCTTTCATGTTACACACTGGAAAATTATTGGAAAGCTGTTACATACCCAGCCACAACACACCCCAGAGACAATACTAAGGATTTCAGCAGGGAGCCACTGGTAGCCTGTTTACTCAGATATTACAGGGGTCAGTCTAGATTCAAATCACTTTGGCCCCAAGAGACGGTCTTTCAAGAGACCGTTTGCAGAGTGGAAGACAATGTGAAATTATAGTATGCAGCTGTGATTTGTGCTCTGATGGCAGGTATACCATCTGGGCATCCTTCGAATGTAAGTGAAAGAAAGCCAAGTTTGAGAATGTATGTTTTCCCCACCGGGGCCACCAAGTCACACCACGCTTTCTCTTCCTGCTGTCTCTCAGGCCCACATACACCCCTGCTTCCAGTCATCATTCTAATAGAACAGTAATGGGCACCAATGCAAGGACCTGGGTGGATGAATCATACCCACCCACTTATATATACCCAGACAGCACAAAATACAGGTGCTTTCATTTTGGGCCAAATAAATACCAAGACGTATCTTTTTAGGAGCATGAAAGATAAACAGCCTCCACGTATATACAGAATTGCTTGCTCCCGAGACATATTTCATTTACTTGTGTCAGGACTCTACTAATGAGGTATGAAATGACCCTGACCATGAGACATTTTCTATGCAAAGTTTCCTCCAAAACAAACAGGCATCGTAGGCCTGACCAAAACGTGAAAGTTGTGTAGCGCAAGGAGGGCCTTAGAAAACCATGTATTTGTAGGCTGTGTGTGGGATTTCTTCCCACATTTGTTTCCTTTTGCTGAAAGGTTGGCTTGTAATGCAAGATGACAGTGAGGCTTTCCACATACTCTAATGTATACAAAGCAACAATGAATATACTTCAAAGATAAGCAAGTGGGTGTTTAGTTTTACACTTGTAGATATGTGAAATGTTAACTTGAGACCTATATTTAAGGAACCATTTTTTGAATGTGCTTTAGAAAAATGCTGGGTTATATCCCATTACCCAGAGTTGAACTGAGTCCAGAAACTTTCCAACTTCAATCCGTTGTTATTTGGACTACAGCACCACATACAGGACTTGGCAAAAATCCACAACTAATTGCCCTAAGCCAGGGGTCTGCAACCCAAAAGATACGAGCCTTTTTTAAAAATTCCTTCAGTAACCAAATCTTATGAGAGCCTCAGTGGGTGTAGCCTCTTGGGGGAGGGATTGCGGGGAGCTGGGCCAGAGCACTTGCTGCAGGATCACTTAGTGGGGAAATGGAGGGAGCCTGGAACCAGGACCGGGCTCCCCGCAAGGTCCCCTGGTGATGACGGGGAGCCCAGAATCTGGCTTGGGCCACCCACAGTGTACCCTGGTGATGGTGGGGAGCTAGAGCCACGAGTGGGCCGCCCCAGGTTCCCCCAGTGGCAAGAGGGGCTTGGAGCCCAGAGCTGCAAGTCAGGCAGCCAGAGAACCACATGTGGCTCCAGAGCCATGGGTTGCAAACCCCTGCCTTAGGCATTGTGCATACGCCTCTGTGAAGAGCTTATAAACTAAACAGGCAGCATAGACAAAGAGTAAGAGGAAGGAAGTAGTATTATCTGTATTCTATAAGCAGGGAACCTGAGGCCAAGAAATAAAGTGACTTGTCCAGAGTCACACAGGAATTTTGCAAGAGAGCTGGGAATAGAACTTGAGTCTCTCAAGTCCCAGCTCCCTGCTTTAATCACAACTTTTCAAAAAGCAATAACAGCAGATGTATTTGTCATACCAGAATTGCAGCAGTATTTTTGCTAACTACCCCATAGTGATTTTAAAGCTAGGATATTTAACACATGTCAATTAAATGGAAGCCCAAGAGGTTTTGAGAAGTAAGTGCTGGAGCAACACGACAAAAAGAATATGAGTACCCACCAGTTCAGGCTGGGAATTGTTGCTGTGGCAATCTGGATGGAATCCAAAAGGCTCTCTCCATTTTCTGAAGGAAAGAGTTTATGGGAATTGGAGGAACTAATGGCTTTATAAGCAGGTATAGTCGTATATGGAAAAAAAAAAACCACAGTAACAAGAAACCCCCTCCAAGAGGTCTGCAACTTGGATAAGCACCTAAAAACATTACCTGGAAAATATCAGTGCTTTGGGTTTGTAAAATCAAGCTAGAAATCTTCAGATAAGAGAATTCCCTGGGAGCTTTCTAGTACTTCCTATTTGTTAGATAGGAAATATGCCAAGAACAGACTCTCTCAGTGTATTTTGGCATTTCAGTTTCTGAATGGACTTGGGCAGAAAAGGGGTACATAAAACTGAAATAATAATAACGGGAAAGGGTAACTGAAATGAGTTGAACGTGTTGATTCAGGATGCCTTAGAGTGTCACAGCTGTTAGTCAGCAATGCAGGGAAATAATGTGGAGCAAGGTTGCGTTCTGATTGCCTGGTTCAGCACTACTCACTTCGTACTCCTTGCTGTGAGCAAGTGGGAAGGGAAGAATTGAGGGGAGTTCTGGTTCTGCTCCTCACTATACCCACTCAGACATTGACTGGCCAGGCCAGGTGCATGTGGGGCATTTAAGTGGCTCCACACACAAGGTTGGAGTGACCTACTGCTCCTTACCATCTCCAGAATAAATGTGGATCGAGAAATAAGTTGCCCACTTGAAATGGAAGGGACAATGTGACTTTCACGCCCCCCCCCCAATTCACAGTTGATAGTCTGTTTTATTCCTGGAGTGGTGCAGCTATGCCCTGCCCCTTATTCAAGGCAGAATGAAAGCTTGCCTGGTATTACTTATTCAAATGAGAAAAATCAGTAATCTGTGAAGATTTAAAATCCAGTATCATAAACAAAATATTTTCACCACCCCAGGAATCAGAGGCATGGTTGAGGTGAACCAAAGTGCTGTCTTAACACAAATGCTAATTTGGTAGTGTCCATGGAACAGTATAAGACACACAGCACGTACGATGGCTGACCAAAAAAGAAGGAATTACAGCCCCAAGAAATTAATATCTTATTCATGTTTAATGAGATGAACAACCTGATCACAAGAGACTACTTCTCTAATTTCTTGAAAGTGGCTTATCTCAAGGGCATCTAAATAGAACTAGTATTAATAAACTCTGTCATGCATATTCTACCAGATGTGGCGTAGCAGATAGGTTTTGATAGAGAGAATGAATCCCAGTACATCTTAGGAAGATTCAAACTAATCTGTGAAAAATGGAAACTCTAGCACAAGCAAAACATTATCCCAGGAGGCATGCAAGGGAAATAGAAATCTTCCCTAGCGAGTCATGATGGGCAGCCATAGTGTATCTCCACAGCAGGTGAATAAAAGACCACCTTAAAGGCTGATCTGAGCCAACGAATCAAGGTAGTAATCTCAGCAACCAACAGCATTTAGAACAAAATGGAGGAGCAGTGGACAAATTCCCCAAACTATAAATTGTTCTAATTTTATTTATTAAAAGAGTGCAAAGCAACACTACTGGAGTAAGATCCAAAGACACTCATGAAATTCCTGCAAGTAAACTATAAAGTGATGTATAAATGGAATGAAGAGAACTGAAGCAAATTTTGGTTTAAAATTTTGAAAGAATGTTTTTTTGGAATCTTAATTCTTTTCTGTATTCATCCACCTGGTTATCAGCATGCTGGTGAAAAAAGCTATGATTCAAAAACTAGTCCTGTGCTAATGATCTGTGGCCACAGTAAGCAATCAGCTCCTGTAACTCTGACCTTTCACATGCTCAAATAACCTGTATAAAAGGAAAGATATAACAAGTGACGTGAAGACCAGGGGGAGGCACACCAGTTTGACAAGGGAAATATTTTAGGGAATTCTGAGGCAGTGGAATGAGGTCAGAGGTCAGAGTGCAAGGTGAGAACTTGAAGAACTAACCTGAGTTATTTAGGTTGCTGTAACATTACACTGAATGAAAACACCTTGTAGTTACAAATGAACATAGGGTCCTCTCTTTACTGCAGCCCTGTGCTCGGTATATGAAGCAGTTGGTACAACTAAACTACAACATTACTGAACACGAACATATATACATTTCTTTAATTTTACAACAATAGAACAGGCTAAATATCCTTGTATATTATATTTAATGAGAAAAATTCTACTTTTAATGAAGTCTCTGTGCTCTGCAGCACACTGAATGCAGATTTGCTAGTTAATAAAGCCCTAACAGTGTTTCTGTTCATGGAAAATGAATCTGAAACGATTGTCAGATTATCTGTTTGGCATGCCTGACTGGTGTCTGGAGTGGCTTTGCTAATGTGCTATTACTCAATGTCATTAACCCATAGAAGTGATTGAAAGGTGAATTTATATTTGCATCATGCCGCTCAGAATAGGCGGTGCTCTGGATTAATAGTGTGCTGTGAAATGATGCTGCACAGGATAAAATGAACCATTTATTTCAGAAAGCACACGGCCCTACTCCATGTAGGCCCCTTTAGATATGCATCACATTAAGGCTGTGGAATGACAGCAACAAAAGGTTGCATGTAAAAGACACATATTTGTTTGCTGTTTTGTTGGACGTTAGAAATCTGAAGTTTTTACAGTTCTAATGGAAGCCTCCTATTTTGCTTCTCTGCAGCAAAAGCAACATGTAAATACTTTAGAAATAGACTGTGTAGAACATCTATAAAAATGTTACCTTTTAAAAAAAAAAGAGGCTGGTGAGACAAATGCAGAATGAAGACTTTTTTACATTCCTTCACATAAGTTTAAATGGGAGTGGATTAACTGATATCCTATGACATTTTTCTCCCTTTCTAACCATGGATATTTTTTTTCTTCATTAGATAAAATGTCAGTATTAATTTGGCTGAGGCTAAATTACCAGTTTTGGTGGTTCCATAATGCTTTATCTCATGTTGGTTTTTTTTTTTTAAATAACTTAAAAAAAAGTATTTCCTCATGTAAGTCGCCATCCATACCATTCCATTTGAATGCTTTTTTCAACTAAAAATAAACATTCTTCTTGGATTTGTCCAGGCTTGTAAGGAACAGGCAATGTTCTGTTAAAAAAAAAAACAAACACCAAGGAGTCGTGTGGCACTTAAAGACTAACAGATTTATTTTTCACACGAGCTTTCGTGGGAGAAAATCCCACTTTGTCAGATGCTTCAAAGATGGGTGAACTTACAGAATGAAATGAAAATAAATGCAAGGGGGTGTAAAACATAGGCTTAGGTCATCCAGTAACAGCAAATCAGAGCAGTTGTTAGGTTCAAACCCTAGGAAGCCTGAAGTCAAATTACCTTTCATAATGGGAAAAGAACCCATAGTCTCGATTCAGTCCTGCTTTCACACAATTTAATTTGCATATCAATTCGAGTTCAGCTGTTTCTCTTTGAAGTCTTGATGTGCCAGTCACAACTCTGAGGATGGTCGTTAACAAATCATTTATTGAGTGATTAGAAAGATGGAAGAGCTCAGCAACTGTTTTTGTTTTGTGATTTCTGATGTCAGTTCTGTGTTCATTTATTCTTTTGTGCAGGGATTGTCCTGTTTGTCCAATGTATAAGGTGTTGGGCCATTTCTAGCACATGATGCAATAGATCACATTAGTAGATGAGCAGGTAAATGAGCCTTTGATGGAGCAGCAGGCTTGATTAGGATCTATGATGGTATCTATTGTGCAGATATGTGGGTAGACTTGGCAGCGTGGTTTGTTGCAGGGGTGTGTGTCTATGGAAGCAAATAGAATAAGAGGGAGAATGAGCAATTACAGTAGTTTGTGTTTTCTGGAGATCAACTTTTTTCATTTGATTTTAAAACAATGTTTGAGGCCTTATGTGACTAACTTTTATCTGTTCCAGTTTTTAGAATAATATGGGTGTTTAAAACAAACAAGTAACATTTCAAGGATGGAAGAGTAAGGTAGAGCATCATAATCTCACTTGACATACAGTATTTCAAGTGCTTTCAGGGATCTAGAGAATGGACATTGACTTTATGATATTAGGAGCATACTCCTGCAGTCTTTACCCAATCAAAACTCCCATTGTCTTTAAGAAGAGTTTACCAGTATGTTCATATAGTAGGAGTCCACACCCAAATGTTACAGAAGACAAGTGTAAAAGCTCAGGCATGTAAGTGAAAATTGTGACATTAATAAATTATATTAAAGGAAATTGAAGGGGGGAAAAGCTTGATCATAAATGAGAAGTGCCATGGTAATAAATGACATCTGAGAGTCATGTTGACAGGTTAGTGTGTCTTGGGTCAGGGTGTGGAAAACTTCATGTCAGCAGCAGCAGAGAGACTCTTCTGTGTTATGCACTTGACTTGAATACTTTTAGCCCCAAATATATTTCCTACAAGTATATAATTATTAGAAAATGTTTCCTTAAACAGTTTAGTTTAGCGCTGGTATAATCAAATAAATGGTGGCAATAGTCTGTAGACACAAAAATAATTCATCATACCTACTATTCTTACTAATTAGTGTTTTATTTATTCTGCTTTTCAGATGGAGACCAGTTTTCTATTGTCATGTTTCATAATAATTGCACTAATGAGTGTAATGGTTAAAGTAATGAGAACTGAACTCTAAAGAAGTAGCCCCAAAATAATTGTGCATAAAAAAGTAGATGCATGCAGAACCATCTTCAATTTCTTTGCTTGTGCTGATTAGCATTACAGCTTAAATATAGAGACTCTTCTTCTGTGCATTAATTTCTGTTTTATGTGATGTTAAGACAAAAGGAAAAGAATTGCAAGAAGTTCGTTTACACTGATGTGATATATTGCAACAGCTTCTCCAGGGGCATTTATTCATCACATATATTTAATAAAACCTTCTGATTTTTCAGACAGTGTCCATTGCTATGTAAAAGGTTAATTAGCACAGCTGCTTAGAAAAAAAATTATGCTGGAGACAGTTTTAAAATCTTGTGTATTCTATTTTTTTTAAAAATCTAAATACTGAAATCAAAATGACCGTTTAACACTTACCTGCACAAATTTGTAGAACCAAACCTACCCTCTCACTCTCACTCTGAAGAAGATTTTTATTCCTGATGGATTTTTATTTTTATCAACCAACAAAACAACGTCTGAGCTTTGTCTGAGCACACCCAATGGCAAGTAAGAAGCGACATATTTTATTGTTTAATGGCACCAAGAAGAAAGCAGCAGAGTTGGGGTACGAGAGTGTAAAAAATGACATTGAATCATTATGCCCCTGAAAAACCAACTTTGCGTAGCATTAGTGTACACAAAGACTGTTCGGTCTCCTTGTGGTCTCTAGTCTGTCATGCTTCCTGCTTCTCTTTCATTAACAAAATGCTAATGTGTTGCATTCCCGGTGCTGCAGTCCCAATGTGTAAATGTCCAAAAAAAAAAACCCTCCACAAACCACTGATATGTTAATTATGAAACTAAAAAAATTAACCTCATAAAATGCATTTAATTTTGTTTTGAAGTAGAATAAATTATTCCTGATTTATTAATGTGATTAATGTGTGTGTGGTTTCTTTAAATGACTCTGTAAAATCTGTTTGTTCAGAATCTGAATGTTTGTGTCTTCTCCAAGATGATGATGTTCCTTTAAATTTAATAGCTTATTTTCACTAAACACAGAAATATGTTGTTTAAAAAAGAAAAAGCAACCTGTCTTGAATTCTTTCAAAATAATGTTTTTTGAGAAATTCTTAAATAAAACTACACTACACTAAATCCTTTCCAAGTTTTTATTGCTGGTGGTATAGAATGGGGTTATGAGCCCAAAGGTCAATCTAAATTTATCTCTTACTCCTATTGGGTGCTGTTGTACACATTCAGTTTAAGAACCCAAATCTATATATTTCGTACAATATAATATATTTATATAAATAAAACCAAACTGGTCTAGATCAGTGATTCCTTTCAAAGTTCATTTGAGAACAAACTTGTATTCACTTTATAATCTTTTGAAAAGAAAGGCACTAACTTATTTAGAGCAAGACTGGTGTACACCTTGGCTATCCATGCATTTGCTGCAATTAATCTAGGTGCCTTCAAACGATACAGGAAAGTTTGTTTGGAAGTATGAGTAGGGGAATTTGGGTGGATCAAGAAATATTTGCACACCATTGACTCTTAGACCAGAATTTGATTCTGAATTTTCCAAAAGTTCTAGTTCATTTGGCTAATTCCATTCTCCCTGCAAGCACTATTTCTTTGTTGCAGTGGCTGGCCATCTTTTGCACTGTAGGATGCTTGCTGAGGGTTCTTCTTTACACTGGTGGTCTGCTGCTCACCTATGTCCCCTCTGTCTAGCTAGATATTCTCATTAGGAGATAGCTAGGTAAGTGATTCATGTCTGCTCTGGATAATGGTGTTCTGCAGCATTCTTCTTCAGGAATATCACTTGCTCCAAAATGTATAATACACTGATTCATTTTAAGAGAAAATTGCATCAGGGCCCCCAAAATTGTTTTAAATGTGAAAGTAGAAGAGCTACTGAGAGCTTTTATGGGGAAGGCTTACCTGGTCCTGCCGTTTGATGCCATGGTCCTGGAGGGGGACAGAGGAGTGGATTGACCAGCAGCTCTTTGAAGAGGAAACCTAAACAAACAGAAGAGCTTTAGCAGACCTTCCTTCCACCTTCCACTTAAATCAGGAAAGTGGAACTCTGGCTTGTTAGGAGAAGGTGTGTAAGCAAGAAGGGGCCCACATGTATATGATGAAGTGGCATTAAGAAAGCCTGTCCAGGTTCACATTATTCAGATATGTATTGGGTTATCACCTAAATTTTAGGGTGTTTATGTGAATTGTGTCTGAGAAAGACAAGACCTCTCTCACCAAAATAATCCAGGATCCCTGGCAGTCATGAAGGCAGTCATTGTGGCAGTACTCCGCAAGAGGCTGTGTTTCGCTCTCACTTGGATACATTTTACTCAGTAGTTTGAAAGGCCAGCTGGTAGGAGGGGCGGGCACTGATCGTCTTGTCCACATGAGAAACCAACCACCCATTGCTCTTTCTCCTGAGTGCCCTGGGGACTTTGTGATTGTTTGGTTTTAATTTTTTATTGTTGTGTTAGCTTAACCTGCAGCTGACCCATACAGATTTCATGTGGAGCAGTGCCAGTTAGTTGTAATGCATTTTCTGACACCCTGTAGAAATTATGCTGCCAGTCTTGTTGTTTCAGCCATCAGCGCTAGAATAAGTGCTGGCTGGCAAATCCCCTTGTGAGCAGCCTTGTAGAGAATTTCATTTTTCATTATTTAGCATCTCATGTATGATGTTACATTTGAACTTTAGAACTTTTCAAGTCCTCTTACTTTCCCCAAGTTTGATAGGTGGTTGTTAGCTCTTGGAGTGTCACTCTGATGAAGCCCCATGTGTTCTTAGAATATCTACATACATGGATGAACTATGACAGGGATTCAGTGCCTGACACACTCTTTTAGAAGAAGTCGGGAGGGATGATTTCTCACTCCCTCCTTCTCCTTCCCCTAACACACCCACACAAGTCAGACTGATATACATCCAGGGGACTAAAAGAGAGTAAGCTCTTTGTCCTAGAGTGGATGGATACAGTTGTTGATGAAAATCCTATTGAGTTCCAGAAGGTGGGTGCAGCTGACGCCCCTTGTCCAGCCTAAGGGGAGGCGCTATTGCGACCGGGACTCAACTAAGCATGGAGGACAACTAATGAGAAAAGAGGAAAAGGTGTGGGGGTCAAATGTAGTAAACCTGAAGGAGCCACTAAGCAGGGAATCCCGAACAGCACCAACTGCTCGTTAAAGGTGTCTAGGAAGGATGTGGACATAGCCCAAAGAAATTCTGCCTGAATATATGAATAGAGGCTGGCTATGCCCATGTGCTATGCCATCACCATTTAAGTAAAGGTGCTGATGTGATTACACTCAGCTTCCACTAATTTCAAACATGTGAAATGTCCTAGTAATGTTAAGATTCAGTGACAAGAAAACTCTGTGTGTGTGTGTGTGTGTGTGTGTGTGTGTGTGTGTGTGTGTGTGTGAGAGAGAGAGAGAGAGAGAGAGAGAGAGAGAGAGAGAGAATCTTAAAGCCGTTGAAGATGTATTCTGGCAAAGCACATTTCTATAAACACATGCAAAATCTATCTACACTCAAGCTGGGCCACCCCAAAACTATGCATAATATTCCAGAGTCTGCACTGAGAACAATGCAGGGAGACTTCCTATGTCAGCATGGAGGCTTACTGAACGATGTGTGGCTCTGTGCAGATTCAGAGGTCTGGCCAAGTGAAGCATATGCTGTGCCTAGAAAGTGGTATTTAAAGTTGTTTTATAATATCTGATGATATGCATTATTAGTTTCTTTAAGTGGGATTTGCAAGAATGACTTAGTAAAATATAGGTGTGATTATGCAATTAATAGTAGCAAAACAGGTCCATTCTGCTCATTGTTGATTATACTTAATGCTCAGCTCCACCCAGCAAACATGATCCTTAAAGAAATCTATTTTAATTTAAAAGGGAAAAAAGCAGAAAACTAAAATAAATGTGCCTGTTTCAACTGAGTCTCTGGCATAGCCCTGGGACCTCAGAAATCAGGCAGACTCAGGCTATGTTTCCATTTTAATATGTTTTAGAAATAGCAGCAGTGTGCCTCATTAAATAGATGGCAAGAATAACAAGTACATCATTAAAATTTCAATGTTGGTGTTGGGTTTCAATTTGGAAAGAATTCTGTTGGTTAATTATAACCCCTGCAACAACATAGGAACAAACTCCTGAAAGTTGAATGCTTGTGTGTGTATATTGTCTGACCCTTGGAAGGGTTTTGTGAGGCTGTGGTGTGCCTATCGTGTAGTCAGTTTTTTCATTTGGCAGTGCTAGCTATTAGGCAGCTTTCGCAGAAATTAAAAATCTCATATGAAGGTGTGTGAAATAACATAATTGCTAGTACATACTTATTGGAATGTATACCCTGATTACCAGGGTAAAAGTTGTGTGAGGGGAGCATGGAGGGAACAAGCTACATGAGGTTCCCCTCCTAAAGGTTATTCTCAGTGGTTAAAGTATAATTTGATGGGTCCCGGCACCCTCCTAATCTCTGGGCCTTCTTTATGCATGTGTGGGCCTCGGCCCAAGTCGACATTTTTGAGCACTACCAGCTCTTTCCTCACACATGAAGCACAACCTCAAATCCACATTACCCCCATAACCTTGTTCACTAGTGCCCACATCAGACCCCTCTTTTCCCATATCCTCCACAATCTCCATCCGCATTCCTTAAGCTCCCTGACCCCAAGTCCCCACTCCAGCACTCCTAACCCTGCACTCTAGTTTTCACTCCACCCCCGTCAGCCTTGCAACCCCCTCCACACCTCCTCTTCCCCCATCCTGACCCCTTCTTTGCACCCTAACTTCCCTGCCAGCTCTCCTGGTCTCCCCAAGTCTTCCCAACTCCTCCTTCCCTCATGCCCTTTCCCCGGTGGCTGCCCAACTGTCCCCAGCCCCCTTACCTGGCTGCTGGAGTGGAGCAGCCATGCCACACCACAGGCTGCTTCTCCTCCCCTGAGCATGTTTAGAGAGGGAGTTTTAAAACCTCCCAGCTTGGGGGAAGCTCCCTGCTGTCTGGAAGACTGTGTCTTTCAGTCGCGTAGGGGCCATAGCTGCCAGCCGTGCATGGCAGCTACAGCCCCTACCCAGCTGGAGGACTGTCTTCCAGCCGGCAGGGAGCTTCCCACAGGCTGGGAGCTTTTAAAACTGTGCAGGGATAGTAAGGGCGGGAGGAAGGACTAGAATGCAGCATTCCGTCCCCCATTTTTCTCTTTTTAGGTGCCCCAGAATGCTGGTCCTTAAAATGGTGGGCCCTGGTGCATTCTCCCTTATTTTAACTTCTGGTTATCCTTCCCACACCCCTGAGTTTATCTTGTTTGGGTTTGTCCATTGTGGAACAAATAAGGGGGTTGTCGGCAGCAGAATTCATAGATCCTCTAAAATCCACATTGGTCCAAGGAGCTGGACTTTTGCATCAGATCTAGGGAACCTGCTCTCCCTGGGTTCCCGGTATTATCCTGGTTCCAGTGAAGCTATGATAACATGGCAGTAGCTGCTGGAATTCTCTGAGAGAAGAGGATGGGTTTCTCAGACCCAAAGAAAGGTACTTGGAGAGGCAATGTCACAAACAAGGGATGGAAGAAATCTAGGTATGGATTGTTCTCTCCAAATTCAGCTGCTGGGGAGATGATTCTCCTTTTATTTGCCTGTAATTATGTTGGGTAAAGAAATGTGTAGAACCAGGTTGAGAGAGAGTCATGTCTGAATAAAGACTGCATTGTTATACTCTACATGGCTGGAAGGTGTTGAGGCAATGGCAGCCTTAATGCTTAAACCTCACGTAAGGAATGGCAACAGCACTGGAAAGGTTTTAGTATTTAGGGTAGATAAATAAAGGACGGGATGAGATGTAAAACAAGAACATCTCTAGTTTGGTGCTTGATTGATTAAATTATTATCACAACAGATTCAGGCAAGCAGAGACTCCTATTACATGTGCTACATTCTCAACAGAAGATGTGCATGGCCCCAAGTGGAGCTGTATAAGGGTCAAAAAACATAAAATTCTGTGCATAGTTACTTGAATTAAAATACAGAATTTGCTTCACCTCTATTTACACTCCTTTGGCCAGACCACAAGATGCAGAAACTCTTAAATCAAGTTAGCATAACTTGACTGGAAGTTCCCCTTAGCCTCTGTATAGAGACTATGTAATGCCTTCACATGGTGATAGTTATTTGTGTTAAAGTCTAGGTTTCCCCATAGGATAGCAAATTACAGCCAGGATATTTGGGGCTAGTGTGACACCACCTCATCAAAGCACGCAAGTGATACAGAGGCTTATTTGTGCAGTTCTTGTACCTGCCTGCTTCTTCCATGCCAATGGTTTTCAGGCTGGGGTATGTTTACTGCTATGGGTATGGAGAGCTCTTGTAAATCCTGTAACAGTGGATAATGCATTTTACTTAGAAAGAGTCAGGAACCTAATTTAGTTATATTATAATCCTATCTCAGGTGGGGATCCACAGTAAACTGTATTATTGGAAAGGGAAATGCATCCTAAACAGTTTGAAAACCACTACTCCATGCCAATGTGGAGCTAAAGCAGGACTTAAATGGGGTGGAGAGGGCCTCATGAATTTCATGCTAACTGGTGGTGCTCCTCTGTCAGCTCTGCAGTGGGAAGCAATGAGTTGTAAAAGATTGATTATGTAAAAATAGTAGGAAGATGGTGTTATTTAATGAAATTTATGACTAGATCCCTTCAAATGGATCTGCCCAGGCAGACAGACCTCTGTGCCCATGTGGAGCCTTAAAGATTTTCACAGGGCTCTCCATAGAAAGAGTGGCACACTTGCAGATGATGAATTGCAGGATCAAGACCATAATGTTTTGAAGCAAATATGGTAAATCACCAAAGTTTTTAATGTTGATAAAAAGATAGGGAATGGAAAGGTTTGTACAGTCTGTCTGTGATTGATTTAAAGGCAAATATGTCAATAAACACATTAAATGACTTCAAGCCCTTAGCTGAAGCATAGCGGTGTTAGCTTGTGGTGGCCGTGAATAGAATTTAACCCTTCTATCTGATATTAGATAATGTCTTACCACTGGTAGTTATCGAACATTACTGCTTTAACTACTTATGTTTTCTATATTATTTTAAATAGATGGAACACACTTTTCCCTGGCAATATTATAGAGAGAGTGATCATGCTTTCTAAACCTTTAGATCAAAAAAATAACAATGAATTGGGTTTTGTAATTTCAATAGAAAGAGGTTTTTACTTTTTTCTTAATAAAAACAAATAAAACAATTTGCAATCCAGGCAGAAGGCTGTGAAAGTGAAATTGTCTAGAAAATTATTTTAGACAAAAACTAAAATTGACTATTTTCATGGTCCAAACTGAGAGATGTAAGTGAGAAATAAATTCTTTTTAAAAAATTTTGGTTTTCATCTTTTCAGAAAATGTAAGAATTCATTAAATGGTTATAGACTTTGTTTTATTTAAAATTTTTTTTCTTTTAACCTAAGCATTCTTTTAATATAAGGAAGTGTTCTTTGTTTCTGGCACCTTTATAGTTTCATATTTATCTAATCCGCATCATAGAACACATTGGCAAATTGGGGGAAAATCAGTTGGTAAAGTGAAAACCAATATTCAGCTCACTTGACTGTTGCACAACCACAAACATGGATACAAGAATCAGAAGTCATGCCTTAACATTTCTAAGGATTTTTTTTTTGGTTGAATTTACATGTTAGTGTTTCCTCTTAATTGGCTAAATAGTTGGCTGATCATACCTGCTGTGCCATCCCATGGAGTTTCTCAGAGTCAACTGACTGGAACAATTTACACTTTTGATTTACCACATGGCTTGCATTGCAATCTCACAGACACTTTTGAATCCATATAGAATGACTTTCTAATCAGGAGGATCTGAGCCTTGAAAAAGGGAGGGAAAACCTTTTTAATTTTCCCATCAGATAATTTTATTCTCCAAATTTGCTTCTCTTCCACTTCAAAAGATAATCTCCTACCTTGCAAATTGGAAATCACTGGAAGGTCTGTAAAAGAAAAGTGAGGTGGGAGAGGTAATATCTTTCACTAGACCAACTTCTGACAGTGTGACAAGCTTTTGAGATTTCTCTCAAGTTTGTCTCTCACCAACAAAAGTTAGTTCAATTAGAGATGTTACCTCCCATGCCTTGTCTCTCTCAATGTATTGGGACCAACTGCACAAAACAATGTAAAGAAGGACCCATTTTTTCCATTGTTTGCAATAAAATGCCCTTCTTCTAGCCAACCAGCATTTCATTTTATTTTGTATAAAATAAGGTACATGTGTTTCAATCTCCAAAAGGGCAGCTGTGTCACTGTGTGAAGATCTAATGATTTGACAAAGTGGGATTTCTCCCACAAAAGCTCATGTGATAAATAAATCTGTTTGAAGTGCCACAGTACTCCTTGCTTTTTTTTTTTTTTTTTTTTTTTTGCTGTGTTACAATCCTCATAGAAGTGCTTTGGGAATATGATTATTAATATTCACTTTTAACTATTTCACTTTTTTAATGTGTATGTATAATGCTTTAGGTGTACCTGGTGCTGTCTAGAGAATCCCTATGCTGAGTTGTAAATTGACAAAGCTGCCCTGGCTTCCTGCAGGGAGCGGGTGGAGAAGCACACAGGAGTGGAAACTGGCCACCTGGGCTTCTTGTCCAGCTCCTGACTGGGAGCAGAGACCAACTGCTCAGCTCTCAGGGAGGCTTTCTTGTCAATTTCAGTGAAATTAGCAAGAATGACAGCCAATGTAAGGGATTCAGTGTATACACTGACACTGTGTCACCCTAACTAAACCAATATAAGTCCTGCACCTCTTGTTTCAGATCGTTTTGTGTCAGCAAAGCAGGGGAGTTACTTCAATGGGAAGAACACTTCAGTCTATCTCCACTGTTTTGTTGACAAAAATCCTCTAGTGCAGACCAGTTGTCCTTTTACCACTGCTTTAGTGCTTATGTAATCATCTATAGTTGTATTAACCAGGTGTTGAATGGTAACATTTCACACTGAGTTAACAAAAATGTGAATAATTATACAAGGGGCAAAGCAATGGTGGATCAGGTCCCATGAATCTTGGAGCAGGTCCCAAGATCATTCAGTAGGCATAATCCCATTCAGTTTGTTGAAAAAATTCTATTATGTGATGGGATCACTGGACAAATGGTGTGAGCGTTAGGGCAGTAAGCAAGTAGCCTTTGCTTGTAACTCAAAATTCTTTCAATCTGGGTATTCCAAGGACTAGTTTGTGTAGTGTCTTTTACCCAGAATGGTGACAGGATGAGCCCTGAACTGGAAAGCAAGCCTTCTTGATGCTTACTACCAGGCCTTGTTCTAATGAAGTTGTAAATATGACATATTGAGTAAATGCCAACATTTTTAAACTTATGTGCCTGAAATTAATTCCAAGATCCATAGCTGGGCACCTAAGCAGAAATTGTGTTATTTCACCCCCTCACCCCAATGGTTTTGTGCACTAAGCAGCTCTGAGAGAGTTCAGTGGAAGCTGCAAAGTGCTCTGCACCTTTGACAGTCAGGCCTCTTCTGTTTAGGTGCCCAATATGTATTGAGGAGTCTAATTTCAGCCATATAGTTTGCAAATTTTTCATGACTGGTTGCAGAGCCCAAACCTGTTTTGGTAACGTGTGTGCACTGTATCCTCCCAAATTCTTCGTTGACTATTTTTGACTCTGATCTTGCAATCATTCCACAGACACAGCTCTCACAGTTTTTCTTGAGTAATGATAACAAGGGCTGGGCTTTGACTTTTTTCATCAAAGCATTAGAACTGGAGATGTCCAGCATTATAAAACACAATGAATCAAACTGGAGATCACTGTTAAGTTTGTCATCATTTCCCTCGCGCCCTCATTTTGAAGGAAATATTTGAGTTCTGACTGCAAAAGTTTCCTCCGTACTGAAGATTTCTTCTAGGTAGCTTTTGTAAAAGCATTTGACTGCTTTCATTATACACTTAGGCTGGAAGAAATATGAACAGAACTTGTGATTTTTGTGGGAGTATGTGGAGGCATTCCTGGTGCTGAAAAAGTCTCCCACTCCCATGTTTGCTAGTGACTTTCATAACTTGAACTACCTCAGTTAGAAAATTTTAAAAACAAATGAAAGTGATTACTTTTCTTTTCAGAGAAATATTTGACTGTTCATAGGGTTTTTTCCAGGAAAAAAAATCATATCTTTGACTGTGTATCATGACAATTGTGCAAGCCACAGATTCCTCAAGTCCTATAACTCTATACACTAGAGTGTTTCTAGAGTTGTGTTTTGCATATCTACAAAGAACATGGTTACTCAGGCTTTTGGGGAATCGCTTAGCCTTTGTTTGTTTGGGGGAAGGAGAGGCATTAGTAAATTCAGTAAGAGAAATTGTTTATATAGTTGGCCAACCTTTGCTTCAGTATGTTAGTGAAATTATGCTGATAGATTTATTTTGTATTAATTGTGTTTTTCAAAATATGTCAAAGGTAACTAGAACCCGAAAAAAGCACTTTTACTTCCGTTATATAAATCTACATAAATAACATTCAGTGTACAGTAATGATATGGTAAAGGTATCAGGTCTTCAGGTGAATGACTTTGTACTGGAGAAATCCTATGTACAAGATAGCTTTACAAGGGACCTCATAATTCACCATTCAGTTCAGAGATTAATTTAGAAACTCCCCTAATAGGCGACATGCATTTTTACTGAAATATGACAGATTTTTTCTTTATAATCATTACTGTTCTCTAAAAATAAATTAATTAAGAAGACTAAACTCGTGCACCAAAAAGTTACCATATGTTTTAGAAGTAACTGTATGTAACTGAGTTTATGCAATAGGTTTATGGGTTATTCCTTGTATATAAAATAACTCCCACATTGAAAAACACTAATTAACAGCCTTCTTCAATTATCTGTTTAGAGCGTAAAGGTTGAATGGGCATGAGGACAGAACTACCTTCTCAACCCTTAGAGCTAGTCTTTGTAGGTCAGGGTTTAGCAACATTGAGCCTGACCCAGAACTCATTGAAGTTGACAGAAAGATAACTAGCATATATATACAGGGCCTGATGCTGCAATCTGATGATGACTTGTATGGACATTTGTCTGCATTAAGAGTGCAGGATTCAGTCTGCATTTGACCCTTTCATGCAATCACTGAATTCAGTGGAAGACTCATGCATCTGAGTAGTAATTTAATCACATAAATGTTTCCAGGATTAGGCCCTTGGTGTTTTGGAAGAACCTCTCTGTACTACCACTGTACTTCTTGGGATGTATATGCAGAATTAATACCAAGAAACATAGAGACATTAGTTCAAATTCATTCCAAGAGAAACATCATCAACTTCAGTTACGTAAGAGCTGGGATGTATTTTGCTCAAAATTCTGTTTGCTGACATTTATGTAAGTTATACTATTCCCCACAGTTTTTCAAAAAAGATTGTTCTGCTTTCCATTCACATACAAAGTGCCCACATGGAGTAAAATTCACCAGTCTCTGGGCTGGTTTGTGTGCTGCTACTCTCAGTAGGTTCAGCACAAGGAGGTGCTGCCCAGAAGGGGGGACTATAAGCCTTGTTACTGCTTTGTGGATAATCTAGAATGCCTTCTTAGGGGCTACTTTAATTCACAACAATTTCCCCATGGCTGTCTGTGGGCTGCTTCACAGCCTGGAATAGCTAGAATAGTGGCCTTTCTCTTTGTTGCCCTTCTCAGGCTTTGCCAGTCATGCCTGTCACTGGAGGGCACGCACAGAGGTCAAAATGTGGCTCTAAATATTGAATTTTTTAAAATTGGAAACAAAATGGGAGACAGATGATGCAATTCCTCTTATTTCCACTCAAACAACTCAGGAATGGACAATTGTGGCCCCTCTGATCTTTCCACAACTTGTCCCTAATTTGATCTAGCGGCACTGTGCAATGGCTTTGGTCGTTCCCCTCAAGTAGCTGATCCATCCATAGACTCCTGCTGTGGGCCATAAGCCATACGTAGGATCTTGTGTTTGCCTCTCTTCAAAAGGGTGTATTTTACCTGTGAAGAAGAGCCTTGATGTAAGTTAGTTCTGTTACTAGAGCTGTGCCAGGCACAGGACTTCCACTGAAGTGAATGGGAGTTTGGTATGCTGAAGGATGGTAAGATTAGATCAGACCCTGTGTTTAGGCTGCTTAAAGAGAGTATGGTGACCTTTTAGTAAACCTTTTCATACTCAGTTTTGTTTTATTTTTTTTCCTTTCTGGATTCACTGTTGATCAAAAAAATTAAACAGAAGGTCTATGACTAACATTTCAGAGTGTAACAGAGAGAACAAAATTTCAGTTTGACCCTGGCACCACAGCTGCTAAAATATTAACAGCATTAAATGCAGGTGAATCGGAAATGTGTGTGCAGGCCAAAGATTCCTCTAGGCAGTTTTATTCTGGCGGGCTTGTTCCTTCACTTATTGCCACAAGAATGGAATCTCATCTGCCTCCCTCACTCAAATGAAGACTGACAGGGTGATGAGGATCGTGGCTATTGCAACAGCATTTCTTTGATAGCAAAAGCTGCCTGTCTGATAAGATTTAACAGGCAATATGGGTTTTTCAGGAAATACAAAGCCACCTTTGAAAAGTGCAGAGAAACTCCAGGGAGAGATGTTTGTACAGGTTCTGTCTGATACAGTCTCTCGTCCTCTTTCTCTCCCCCCCTCTGTGTTTTCATAAAATATGAGTAATATAAATGCTCAGATTCACTTTTGCATTAAAATTTCCTACTAAATTGATGTTTTCTAAAGATTCTACTTTTCAGATGGTTATCTGAAAAAGGACAAGTCTTAATCCCTTGAGAATGTGTAACCAACAGACAGACGCAATGGGCCAAATTTGATTTTAGTGTAACCCTGCTCACCATTCTGTTCATAGATTTATTTTTATGTGTTTTTTGCAGAGTAGATGGTGAGGTTCACTTGTAGAGTGCTGGCAATGAATGATAGTTGTTTCTGTAGGCTTAAGAATCTAAAGAGGGATACTCCTTTTAACTGTTTTTTAGAAAAATCTGTCTTTGCCACAAATATTGGAATTCACTGTTGTTTGATTTTTAAAATGTTTCCAACTACATACTAAGAAAGCAATATGATACCTCACTACATTAATATCAAATAATATCTTTTAACTGATCTATTTTAATGGTGCTGTGAGGATTAATATTTCAAAATGGACAAACATACTCTTTTTGCAACCATTAGAATTGTTAATTTCTATGGATGTCATACAGGCTCCCTTGCAGAACCAGTTAATGAGGTGAAGCAATCATTTTGGCATGACCACATTTAGATCATTGGAAAATCTCCTGTATACATAAACAGACTTTTTTTAAACAAATTTATTTAATTAGCCTGATTTTTTTTGAAGACTCTACAATGTTAAAATTAGCACATAACTGGCTAGCTCTATGTCCAATGCATGAATTTCAGTACTTATTCCCATTAGGGAATTAATAAAAAAAAAAAAAAGATTTCATTGGTTTTCTAAAAGTTAGCCATACAGTGTGTTTTGGATATCTTTTTTTCCAATTTCTCTTTGACTGTCTCTCTACTTCTTTACCCCCATCCTTCTTTCCTCTCCCCATTTGCTGCTGCACATGAACAACTCTTGCTAGCGTTCTTGCAAATCTGCCAAGAAACTGTGAACAAATTTAATGTCTGAATAACTGCTTGGTCTCCCAGTGACCTTGAAAAAATTACTTTACATCATTAAAAATTCATAGAAATGAAATTTTTGTGAGAAGACTGGCAGATGTAAAATTAGTACTTGTTGAAATGCAATTGGGGTAATCCAACCTAGTGAACTTTCAAAATTGTAATTCTTCTGAGAGCTAATTGCACCCACCTTACAACTTGGTTCAAGTGTTGCTATTTGACTTTCTAAAATAATATCCTATATATCACATATCTAAGCACAGGTAAAATGGATATGTAGTTTCATAGGAGCAGAGTGTTTAAAGATTTTTAACCATTGGCAGGGCTGTTATGCACTGTAGCAGTGATTGAGAAGGGTTGTTGAGAGAAAAGGAAATCATTACCCTTTGCTAATATCAGTGGATTATGTAATAAACTTTTGCTATATATCCTTTGGGAATTCTATACACATGATAAGCAGTGGGCTAGAGTCGTGAGATCTGGAACAAAACAGAGACTGTCCTGAGGTTTGGAGCTGTTCAGATGTTGTCTGAATCTACATATAAAAATTAGATTGACCTACCTATGCACCTTGAACATCATAGTTTGGTCAACCCAGCCCCTTTTGCGGATACCTGTAGGTTGATAGAAGCCTTCTTTTGTCAACCTGGCTACTTCCTCTTAGAGAGATGGATTAACTTTGCTGGAAAAACCCTTTAAATGAATGTAGATAACATCCGTAGTATGATGCTACAGTGGCACTGTAGCAGCTGTACTGTAGACATACCCTTGCTCTAGAGGTGGTCCAAACTACAAAATTCAGATCTGAATTTAAATTCAAACTTTTCTCATTTCAGGTGTGTTTGTGTTCAGATTGGAGGCTTGAGCACAAACCAGTGTCATCTGTGATATATAGATACATTGCCCTCTTCGTTAGTACAGATTCATTACATGCTTTCTTACAAATAATGCTTGCCTCTCTTAAATGGAAACTATCTTCAGGAGAAAGTTAACAGTAGCACAATTATATATGTACTACTGAAACCACACTATTTAACAGCAAACTACCTGCCCTGCCATCCAGAGAGAGGCAATATGCAATCTTGGGAAGGTGCCATTTGTAACCAGTAAGGGGGGACAAACACAGAGTTCTGTGCACACACAGTTCTGGTTTTTGTTCAGACCTTACTCAGGCAAAACCCCTATCAAAGTCATTGGTTCCATATGCATTGAATTAGGGACCTAATGGTTTGACTTTCTATTTTTAAAATAAGCATGTTGCTTTAAGGATGTTTCTAAATTTACAAGCACACTGATGCGTACTGGGCTTGATCCAAAGTGTATTAAAAATCGATAAGAATCTGTCCATTGGCTACATGGGCTTTTGGTCTGGCGCCACGTGAGCTGTGGGAACAGCAAACTATTCCTTTGTGTGATGGATGCTAAATCACTCTGTCATTAACACAAGTATGAATTGGGAACAAAATTTTAGTAGAGGAACTGTGAAGTTCCACTGGCAAGACTGAGAGCAAAATTTTGCTCTGAACAGACTGAACTGTGATATTTTTCATTCTAATACTTCACTCTCGCTTGGAGAAGAGAAGGAAATCCTGTTTCAGCAGTCTCTTCATTTTGCGTCTCAACCAGAGCTGGAATTTTCTCGAAGGGTACAGTCAGAAGTGTGAATATTTTTCTCTGACTAGCACTTGTGCCACCAGCCTTGAGATCTACCCTTGAACTCAGCTGAATTGTTGAATCCCAGCTCTGACTGTCAACGCATGCACAGTGGTTCATTTTGCAGTCACATCCTAATTAAAAAGTCATTACTCACAGTAATGTTTACCACCATGGCACAACTGAAGTGGTAGGCAGTTTACGATGGATGTAATAGAAAGAAAATAAGTTTGGCTTTTGTGTATTTTCATGTTAGGATAATAATACAAGCATAAATTTGGGAGACAGATTTCAATCCCTGTTGATTTGGTTTGTACCTAGTTTGGTTTTTTTTAAACATAATGTATCAATTTATAAGACTGCCTCTGCTGTTTGATGCCATTAACATATATCTAGGCCACCCGTTGTACAGAACTGTCCTGAGGTGAAACCCCTCGTGGTCTGGGGTGGAAAGAGGCTGCAATTTACAGAGTCCATTATCACCTCTGGACGTGTAGAATGATAATGGAAGTGACAGAGGTGCAGCTGAAAATTGGCTCTTAATATTTTATGTGTTAATGCTGAGAATTGGAAATTTCACACTGCTCTTCAGGGAAAATGGTGTGTGTGTGTGTGTGTGTGTGTGTGTGTGTGTGTGTGTGTGTTCCTCCTCCCTCAAAAATACACATTTAACCAATAGGTAAATTTAGCTATCCTATTTCAGAGGCAAGATAGTCTTTGAAATATGCTTCATCAGTGATTTAAAAAGAAGAAATAATTGCATGAACTATTAGGAGGACTGAACACATTTATCCAGCATTTCTAGGATTGCTATAATTACTGCAGTACGTACAGTGTTGCTTTCTTTTTGCTAGTGTGTTCACTTGAGGGACAAGCTAAAGTGTTTGCCCTGAAGCAGCATCTTAAGATTGCTTTCTTTCAAACCTCTTTTGCTATTCATAGTTTTGTAACCTGTTCTATTTCATCACTAGTGTGTAATGTTTGCAAATTGTGCTCTGATATCAAGGCAAAAATATCTTTACCAAACCATTAAACAAGATTACTATGCATCTATTCTTAATGTGAAAATGGATACAACAATTTAAAAACAAAATAGTTTCCTCTTTTAAATGACTTTTTATGAAAATAGAAAATTAACTCCCTGGTGCTACACCAACCGCTGCCCACAAACTTAATGCATCTTCTTGGTCCTGATTATGAGCAATATCCAATTATGTTGGTTCTTCTGGATTGTATCTATAAATTGTTTGCACATAAGTTGGATATCAAATGCTGCTGATGGACATGTGTGCATTGACTCACTGAAGGAAAGATTGCTTGAATGAGGTGGGAGACTTTTCTCTTTATGTCTGATCTCTGTGTGTGAGGGTGTGTCAGAACTACAAGAAGTGCAAAATAAATAAAAATAAATAAATAAAATAAAAAGACCTATACTTACTTTGAGCATGCTAATTTGGAACAGCTGGGGATTGAAATCAATCTGCTAACCAGAGCTAAGTGCAGAGTTGTCATAAAGAACATACCTTGTATTTGCAGGGTCGATATAATCTAATGCAGGGAATAAGGCCAATCTGTTGAAGAGTGTTTCCAAGACTATGAAGTTGATTGTCAAGTTTCCAGCAATCTGTACCTTCTTCAGTAAAAGTGTCATTAACTTTTCATAGTGAAGTCTTGTTTTGTAGAGAATTGCTTCTCTTGAAGTGAAAGTTCACTCTGGCCATATTGGAACTTACACTTGACAGCGCACTGACCTACTTTAAGACTTGCTGTATTATAGAACTGACCAGTATTGCACTGTGTCCAGTATAGTCACATGTAACTTTTCATGGCGGCTTCCCTGCATGTCTGTTCGCCAAGCCTTAGCTTTGAGATTGCATTTCTTGCTCTCTGCCAATAAAGTCTGTATCCGAGAAAGACTCTGACTGAAATCCTAAATGCAAACCACTATTTGAAAGCTGCTGCTGTTTTAAGGTGATGCAGGTCTTGTGGTTAATACAAGGATTTAGGAGTCCTGTGTTCTATTTGCCACAGACTTCCTATGTGACCTTGGGCAAGTTGCATAATTTCTTTGTGCTTTAGTTCCCCATTTTTAAAAGGGGAATAAAAAGACAGTGTCAGAAAGGTTTTGTGGGCTACAATCATTTAAAATGTATTCAGTTCTCACATATGTCAGTAATGAGGTAAATACATCGATGAATTGCCTACTGTGCAATTAGTACACAGCGTGCTTTACCAACACGTGTGAAGATCGTGGCTTCTAGAGCTTACAGTCTAATTGGCTAAGGATCGGAAACTGAACCTAGAATCTGATCCAGGCATTTTGCTGACACCTACTCTGTAACAGTTGAGCTAAAGATGCAGAATCACGTTCCCCCACCCCATCTCACCCCACTCTCTGATTCTGTTTTCTGAAGATCTGCTGGTAGTCTCAGTTCTCTAGGGTCACCATCTGCTGTAGCTAACTCCAACTGGATCACAGTGATAGGTTTGAGATAGGGCAAATTGACAGCATAATGTGCATCTTTTCTTCAGTGCCTCCTGACTGACTGTCAGAAAAATTAGAGGGTTTCTCTTTTTTTATTAAATTTTGTTATTGAACAGCCCTGTGTTCCATATAAAATCAACACCTTCCATACCATTCCGAACAGTTTTTTAGCATGCTCTGTTTTAGATGCTGAACTGAACGTCGCCCTATTAAGGTTTTAATTCACTTAAGTGGAGAAGAAAATAAACCAGGAAAAAGGAGCATATAATAACTGCTTTAATCCCAGATCTAATTCAGTGTATAAAATAAATCACTTCATTCAGATTGTATTATATTTAGTGGGTGTGGCAAGCCTAACTTGTAGTCCCACTCTAAATCCATTGAAAGTGAGCAGGGACTTTTTCCTAAGAGAAGACCTTTAGGTAGATGATGAAAGATGCAACATTTCAAGAAGCTTTTAGGCAAAGAAATAAGGGAAACAGTAGGAGATCAAGGGGAGTAGGTGATGCTTGGGTAGGGAATGAGAATGGGCATGGAAAACCGGGGTCTGAAATTCATATTTCTTGTCACCATAAAAGTGTTCAGTAGGAAATAAGTTTCCTAGAGAGGAACATAAATGACCTTTGCCTATCTTTTAGGGTTTAAGACACACAAAGAACAAACTTTGGAAATATTTGTGTCTGGTTTTGGGGCTGGGCCCAATTTACATTTACTGCTGATTATAAAAGATCTCAGGCTATTTTGTTTTTACTAAATGTGTATTTTGGAGATTTTTTTTAACCTTTCATTTAATAGATTCAGTTCTGGTGTCTCAGAATCAAAATGTAAACACATACATGGTAGGGAGTTAGTAAAAAAAAAAAAAAAAAAATCCTATATTACTGCCTGCAAGGACAAGAACAGTATAATATATGTACAAGGTCAAAAATTACACATTTCCGACTATGACATATTATTGTGACTTGTATTTGAAGAGCTCTACAATGAGATTAGATAGAAGTGGAAAGTTGAAATATGACATGGTAATAGCTACCATTGCAGAGCAATTAATTTTATTAAACCAGTGAAAACTGGTTTTGATCAAGGTACAAGCATTAGGAATCATTAACATCAAAACTGTATTATTTTCTACTTGCTATTATTTATTATTCACTTGTTTTAAAATATTTGTCATCCAGTCAGAGAGGAGAAACAATACTATGTGAGTCCAGTGACCAAAAAATACAGGAAGTAAACAGTTGGCAAACAGCTCATCATCTAAAAGTGAATTTCCCAAACTGTCTGGCAAATATTTACAGTTCTCATATTAAAATAATTTCAAGGTGAGTTCACAAATGGGTATCTCTCAAAAACAGACAGGGACAAAGAGGAAGGCTAAATTCAGAACTAATACTGTAACAAGAGTCTCTGCCAATTAACTCAGATGTTTTTATAGTCCTTTGAAAATACACAGGTCTAGATAAGGAGTTATCTGCCCCCTAAAGCTTGGAGGAACTTAGAGCACTTTATGATACAAATCAAACAACATTCCTTCTGTGCTAGTTCTGGTGCTTTTCTCAGAGTCCAGAGGGGACGTGAGATCCTCAGAATTTAGAAACAGAGAAGGAGCTGGCATAGGAAAAATTTCAGTGTAAATATTTTGTGGAAAGCAAATTTGATTTAAGAAAAAAGCAAGGGGGAAAGAAGGTATCTGCTGTGCCCTCTGAGTTTTCACATACTTCTGATATAGAAGACATAATGGTCTAAACATCTGGTTAGAAATATTTACTTTCCATAAGCCATCAGCTCAAATTTAGGCAACCATGGTTCAAGCCTTCTGACAAGCTCTCTTGAGTGTTACATGATGCTAAGACCCTACCTCAGGGCAGACTGTCAGAGAACAGGGCAGCCACGCTGAACTGGTGCATGTTCTGTAATTAGCATTCACCAAGCTAAATAACAAATGTGAACTCCTGGATCACTATGCTACTCTTAATGATGGAGTCACAGACAGTCCCCTTAGACTCTCCAGTCTGTTCAGCTGTTCGGACAAACTCAACTGTGTAATAAAAGATCACTTGATCCTCAAATCACCCTGCACCTGTTTTCTTTTTCCAGTTCCAGGGGACTAGTCACCTACCCTGGATCAATTGGTACTACGGTTCTTACACCAAAGACGCTGTTGGCAGCTAATTCTATAGTAAACTAAACCCAAGGTTTATTCGTGTAAGAAAAAACAAATGAAAACTAGTGAAAGGTTAAAGCAAGTATTAGATAAGTGACTCACAGTTTGCAACTCCAAATGGTGGCAATGATGTAATAAACTACTGGTTTTCCAAATGTCTTTCAGGGTACGCAGATTGTCTCTGGGGGTCTCCACTTTGTGTCTGGTACATTTCCCTGTATGAGTCCAAACAGTTCAGGAATGAAGAGTTCTTCTCTGGATGCATTCTCATATCTTCTAATCAACTCTGTCATTTGTATCAATTTCAGCTGTCCGATCCTCA
This sequence comes from Podocnemis expansa, assembly GCA_007922195.1. Taxonomy (NCBI): domain Eukaryota; kingdom Metazoa; phylum Chordata; order Testudines; family Podocnemididae; genus Podocnemis; species Podocnemis expansa. The sequence goes on from ML681966.1 coordinate 67,951,447, forward strand.
TCTCTGTGGAGCAACTCCTTAGGCCATTTGTGCATGCCTCAATTCTTGAGCCTATTCTATGGCAGGCCAACCCCCATAGCCCCCTTCAGAAAGTAGAACTGTGTCAAGGCTGCTGTAACTTGTACTGACTGCCTGTGATCCAAAGATACTACTTTTGTCAACTGAACATTTCAATGACATAGGGTACTATGTCAATTTCCAAAGGGGCAGCCATGCTAGTCTAGTCCAGCAAAAAAAAGCACCAGGGAGTCATGTGGCACTTAAAGACTAACTGATTTATTTTTCGCATGAGCGTTCATGTGAGAAAATCCCACTTTGTCAGATGCTTCAAAGATGGGCAAACTTACAGAATAGAATGAAAATAAATGCAAGGGAGTGTAAAACATAGGATCAGGTCATACAGTAACAGCAAATCAGAGCAGTTGTTAGGTTCAAATCCTGGGAAGCCTGAAGTCAAATTACTTTTTGTAATGGGAAAAGAACCCATAGGCTCGATTCAGTCCTGCTGTCACACAATTTAATTTACATATTAATTTGAGTTCAGCTGTTTCTCTCTGAAGTCTTGATGTCCCAGTCACATCTCTGAGTACAGTCATTAACAAATCATTTATCGAGTGATTAGAAAGACGGAAGTGCTCAGCAACTGCTTTTTTTGTTTTGTGATTTCTGATGTCGGTTCTGTATTCATTTATTCTTTTGCGCAGGAATTGTCCTGTTTGTCCAATGTATAAGGTGTTGGGGCATTTCTGGCACATGATGCCATAGATCACATTAGTAGATTAGCATGTAAATGAGCCTTTGATGGAGTAGCTGGCTTGATTAGGACCTGTGATGGTATCTATTGTGCAGATATGTGGGCAGGCTTGGCAGCGTGGTTTGTTTCAGGCGTGTGTGCTTGCTTTAATGTTTCTGTTGTTAGGTCTGTAGTTGCTGGTGAGTATCTGTTTAAGGTTGGGTGGCTGTCTGTAGGTGATGAGAGGTCTGTCTCCCAAGGCTTGAGAGAGTGAGGGATCATCTTTTAGAATAGGCTGTAGGTCCTTAATGGTCTGTTGCAGAGGTCTGACTTGAGGGTTGTATGTGGTGACTAGTGGCATTCTGTTGTTTTCTTTCTTGGGCCTCTCCTATGGTAGATGACTTCAGGGTACCCATCTAGCTCTGTCAAATTTTCTTACTTCTGTAGGTGGGTACTGTAGTTTTAACAATGGTTGATAGAGATCGTCAAGATGTCTGTCTCTGTCTGAGGGATCAGAGCAAATGGGGTTATATCTTAGGGCTTGGCTGTAGACAATGGACCATGTGGTGTGTTTAGGATGGAAGCTCGAGGGATGTAGGTCGCTATACTGATCAGTAGGCTTTCGGTACAGGGTGGTGTTGATGTGTCTATCCCTGATTTGTACTGTAGTGTCAAGAAAGTGGATCTCCTGTGTGGAGTGTTCCAGGCTTAGTTTGATTGTGGAGTGAAAATTGTTGAAATTGCTGTGGAAATCTTCAAGAGCATCCCTGCCATGGGTCCAGATGATGATGTCATCGATATAGTGTAAGTAGAGGAGAGGTGTTTTGGGATGAAACTTGAGGAAACATTGTTCTAAGTTGCCCATAAAAATGTTGGCATGTTGGGGGCCGTGTGGGTGCCCATAGCAGTGTCACTGACTTGGAGGTATAAATTATCTTCAGATGTGGTTGTGGGTAAGCACAAAGTTCAGTCACAAGCTGTGCTGTGGCATCATCTGATATGGTTCTTCTAATAGCTTGTAATCCATCCTTCTGTGGGAAGTCCATGTAAAGAGCTTCTACATCCATAGTGGCTAGAATGGTATTTTCTGGAAGCTCACCAATGGACTGGATTTTCCTCAGGCAGTCCGTGGTTTCTCAAAGATAGCTAGGGATGTTGATAACATAGGGTCTGAGGAGGGAGTCCACAAAGCCAGATACACCAGCGGTAAGAGTGCCAATGCCTTAGATGATGGGGCATCCAGGATTTCCCTTTTTTATGGATTTTAGGTGGTAGATAGAATATCCCTGGTCAGGGTTCTGGTGTTGTTTGTCTTTATATCTTCTTGTGCTGTCTTAGGGAGTTTCTTGAGTAGGCGTCGTAATTCCTTTTGGTATTCCTCTGTGGGGTCAGAGGAAAGTGGTTTGTAGATGTTGTGTTGAAGAGTTGTTTATAAGTCTCCTGACTGTAATCCAATTTATTCATGGTGACAACTGCACTTCCTTTGTCAGCCTTCTTAATAATAATGTAAGAATTGTTTCTGAGGCTGTGGATGGCCTTGCGTTCTGCAGGGCTGAGGTTATGATGTAAAAGATGTCGTTTGTCCACGATTTCAGCCTTGGCACGGTGGCAGAAACAATCAATGTTGAAGTCTAGTGTCTTGTTCCAACCCTCTGGAGGAGTCCACAAATAATATTTCTTCTTGTAGTGTTTGGAGGAAGGTATCTGTGCATCACTGTGTATGGTCACTCTTTTCCCATCTCCAGTGGTTGCCAAAAGAGGTGGTGATGTAGGCACCACTATTGTGGCTTTATGTTACCTGAAATTTGCTGATGCTGAGAGGGGAATCCTTTGGTAGATAGCTTACCTGGCTTCAGGCTGGGCTTTCCACTATCAGAGTGCCATAGAGCTTCATTAGAGCAGGAGAGGATCTGTCTGTAGTATTGCGTCTTGGATTGCAAGAGAAGTCTGATAGATTTTTGTATTATTCTAAAGGCAGTACTGTTGCTTGGATTATAAACTGTAATTTTGTAAGCCCTGACTCACCATCTGGTAAAATACATCATCTGTTGACAGAACAGGTTTCTAGGGTCCTTCCACTGCAAAATTTAGCATGAAGAATTTATGTTCTGGACAGACTTGAAAGTCTCCTTCCCATCACTGTGGTCTTCTTGGGCATCACCAGGTGTTTTCTGCCATCAAAAAAAAAAAAAACCAAGAGAGGATAAAAAGGGAAAATGGAAATCCTATACAATACATTTCAGAAAAGATTTTCATTTCAGGGGCTTTCATGTTGCAAGGGGAAAAGAAGAAGTGGAAGAACAAATAATTTTTTGAAAATTTCAGTGAAATTTGGGATGGCAGTCATCTTCAGAGTCTCTCCCCTGCTAGAATAAGACATGAGACACAATGTGGGGGAGAGGATATCTTTTCCTGGGCCAACTTTATTCCACTAATTTTCAAAGTTGATTCTATGAAAAAGATTACCCCTCTCATATTCTAGGCCCAACGTGGCTACAGCACTGCAAACAGAAAGAAGAAATGTGTTAAAATCACAGCAAACAGGGAAGATGGTGAGAGAGGTGGCAGTTTTGTCGTCATTTTTAATCAGTTTGCTCTTTGCCTTTGTGACTGACATCCTTAATGGTGGTTTGACCTATAACTGGATCTGAATTTTTACAGCTTAATTCTAACTCCGTAGTGGACTTGAACCAGTCCCCTAAGTCCAACAAACTCTGGAGAAAGAAAACTTTACATCTGGAATATGACCTGAAATTTTGCAACTAGGCCCCTTCACATCTGAGATATACAAGGGAGGTATAATTCCACGGGGCTAGCCATATTAGTCTAGTTCAGCCAAAAAACAAACAAGCATCACAACAACAAGGAGTGTGGTAGCAATTTTTAAGACTAAAAAATTTATTTATCACATACCATTGATCTATTTTAGTGCACATGTAGAGGAGCCAATTAAGATTCCACGCACAACTTTAACTGAGGCATTTCTTGAATTTGTTTGCATGGATAAGTGCTCACAAGTTATTTTTGCTCAGGGATTTTGATGAAATATGATAGAACTTGATGGATAACGTATGCTTGAGGTTAGTTAGCAAGTTCCTGTTCATTTAAACATTCTTTTCCTTCCTTCTGTCATTTGATTTTGTTTTGTAGCAGCTTTAGGTATAGTGTTACATTTCCACAATTTAACAGGATGTGTGA
>ML681966.1:67959868-68227234 GCA_007922195.1 Podocnemis expansa
GAGAGGAAAGGTAGTGAAGACTGATGGGGTGGAACTACCAGCAGGCCACATAGCAGACATACAGACCAGCTACAAGCAATGTTCCCTCTAAGAGTTGGTGGCAGCTGAGCAACTCATGTTGCTCGCTGCGCTGCCCCCCCCCGCGGGCTTGCTGCACTGCCCCTCCCCGTGGGCCCACTCCTGGCCCCCCAGCAGCCCCCCCACCCCTGTGGGCCCGCTCCTGGCCACCCCCCTGCCCCCTACTCCCGGCGGCCCCCCTGCCCCCGTGGGCCCAATCCCAGCCACCCCCGCACTTGAAGGCCCTCCCGTTCCCGCAGGCCTTTTCCTGGCAGCCCCCCCATCCCCGCGGGCCTGCTCCTGGCTGCCCCCCCGCTCCCATGGGCCCACTCCCGGCTGCCCAGCAGCCCCCCTGCGTCCAGCCACCCTTCCACCCCCGCGGCCCGCTCCCGGCCGCCCCCAGCTCCTAGCTGCCCCCTACTCCCAGCAGCCACCCCCTGCTCCCAGCGGCCCCCCCCGCCTCCGCAGGCCCACTCCCGGCTGCCCAGCAGCCGCCCTGCCCCCACTTCCCGTGACCCCCAGAAACTTACCTTGTGGCTGGAGCCAGATGGCCCAGCCACAGCTCCTGGGGCCAGAGAAGCTCTATGGAGCATGCCCAGATTTTCTGGGCATGCTCCGTTAGAGCTTCTCTGGACGGGAGTTTTCAAAACTCCCAGCCCCAGAGGAGCTCTAACAAGGGACTGTGGCTGCCGGCGATGCGCTGCCGGCAGCCTTCGCTGCACTGGCGGCTGCAGCGGGCCGTGGTGCAGTGCGCCAGCGCAGCTTAGAGGGAACATTGGCTACAAGTACCTTGGCATCCCACAGTCACATGGGACCCACAATGAGGAGGCAAGGAAGACAGCAACATCCAAGTACCACCAAAGGATAAGACAGGTCTTTAAGAGCCAGCTTAATGGGAAGAATAAGATCCACGCCATCAACAGGTACGCCCTGCCAGTCATCAGATACCCTGCCGGTATAGAGAGCTGGCCAAAGGAGGACATGGAGGCTGCTGATGTGAAGACCCGGAAGCTCCTCACAATGTATGGAGCTTTCCACCCCAAGTCCAACACCCAGAGACTGTACGCCAGCCGGAAAGAAGGCGGGCAGGGTTTGGTGAGTGTCAAAGCCACTGTCCTGGATGAAACCCAGAGCATCCAGGAGTACATCAGTAAGATGGCACCCAAAGATGAGCTGCTGAGAGAACACCTGAGGCAGCAGCAGACATGGGAGGAAGATCAAGCAGAAGAAGTGCCATGGCAAGACAAGACCCTGCATGGGATGTACCATCGACAGATGGCTGAGGTGGCTGACATTGGGAAATCCTACCAGTGGCTGGAAAAAGCTGGACTAAAAGACAGCACTGAGGCACTGATCATAGCAGCACAAGAACAGGCACTGAGCACCAGATCCATTGAAGCAGGGGTCTACCACACTAGACAGGACCCAAGGTGCAGACTGTGCAGAGAAGCCTCAGAGACAGTCCAACACATAGTGGCAGGATGTAAGATGCAGGCAGGAACAGCATACACTGAACGGCACAACCAAGTAGCTGGCACTGTGTACAGGAACATCTGCACAGTGTATGGGCTAGACCCTCCCAAGACCAGATGGGAGATCCCACAGAAGGTCGTGGAGAACAACAGGGCTAAGATCCTGTGGGACTTCCAGATCCAGACAGACAGGCAGGTACTGGCCAATCAACCAGACATCGTGGTAATAGACAATGACCAGAAGACAACGGAGGTGATAGATGTAGCAGTGCCAAGTGACAGCAACATCAGGAAGAAGGAGTATGAGAAGCTGGAGAAGTACCAGGGCCTGAAAGAGGAACTAGAGCGGATGTGGAAAGTGAAGGCCAAAGTGGTCCCAGTGGTGGTAGGAGCACTCGGGGCTGTGACTCCTAAGCTGGGAGAGTGGCTCCAACAGATCCCAGGAACAACATCAGAGCTCTCTGTCCAGAAGAGTGCAGTGCTAGGAACAGCTAAGATACTGCGCAGAACCCTCAAACTCCCAGGCCTCTGGTAGAGGACCCGAGGTTGAAGATGACACATACCACCCATAGGGGTGAGAGGGGAATTTTTTTTATATATATATAGGTCCCCATCTTGACAGGGGCATCTAAGCACTGTTGTGATGAAATACACGTAATAATTCCACTCAATGGAATGTATCGGAATTGATAAATTCTTGTTGCTGTACAAATATTAGGCTACATTTGGTCTATACACAGACTAAATGTTAGGGTTTAATGCTGGGGTGCAGAGTGGGATTGTGGTATGGACGTCAAACATTCATGCTCCTTTAGTAGTTTACATGGTGTATTTCTATTACATTATATTTCTGAGCTGTCCCTTTCAAAACTGAAGGGAACAGAGTGGGACTGGCTGACAAGACAAATGTGATTTTCCTGCACTGCTGATAGAACAACTTGCAGAGGTGTTCTCTGCTAAGAAAAAGGGCAACAACAGTAATGATGTTTTGATTAGCAAAGCTGCTGCATTATATATTTTTGGTTTTTGTTTTGTTTTGTTTCAGTGCATGAATAAGGTCTGCTCGGATTATTAATGGAGCCAGGGGCACAAGTGATCTGACTCTTACCATACCATTATCTCTAATGCACAAATAAACTGCAATTAAATTGCAGAATTAATCATACTAAGTCCTGGGCCCTGATAAGGATCCTGCTACTCTATTTTTTATTTATTTTGAGCCTGAAATACAATTTAGTTTCATTCCCCAGGATGTGCCTTTTGCTTTTATTGCAGTATCATATGGCATTACATTAGATCTTATCACACGGCTATGTTAGTGAGACAGCTCAGCATTCCAGTGATTATAGCCACCTTATACAACTCCACTGCTGAATGAAGTGGGGCAGGAAAGCTAATTTACTGTAGAGGAAAGGTTCTTATTATCCAATCTACTCAGTGTGCAAGAGAAATGTATTCTGTTTGCTACAATCTTTGATTTATGTACAGATGTTCAACTTGTTCCTTAATGCTAAAGAGAATGTAGGTTTTTGCTTTTTTTTGTGATTTCAGGCCCCTGAAGTCTCTGTGGGTCTTGAGGATGATAAGAACTGATAAGATGATAAAAACTGATTGGCAAAGTGTTCAAACCTTTTATCTGAATCTTGATGAAATTAGAAAGTGTCAATGTTCCAGTTTGTAGTGCAGGTGTAAATAAGATTACACAGGAAGAAGCTTTTTTGAGAATGCCACTGTTTGGGTTGGAGTTTTGGGCTGCATTTATTGTCTGCCTTCATCTCTGCACTGTTGGTGGAGGAGGGATAATACTTATGTCCTCTGAGTCAGCGCTGAATAAAAGCAGAAAAATACTGTAATTAGGTCTAGGTGATAATGCAAATAGTCTTCTTTATATTCATCTAATTTTTTTCAGAAAATATTCACCCACATTTAGCCTTTTGTGATGATGCTGGGTAACATTTGAACAATTTTTAGTTGGAAAAGCGTTCAGAGAGGGTCAGTTTCAATGCTATAGGTGCAAGTAATCACTTAAGAAGTACTTGCACAATCATTCACTCAGGGAACAAAGATATGAGCATAGGCCTTTTCTGATTTCACTTGCATGAGCGTAAATCAAAGTGACTCCACTGAAACAAATGGATTGAGACTGTTGTAAAACTGTTGGGATATCAGAATCAGACATCCTGCGACCATTCACAGCAAAAAGCAACACAGCTCAAATTTTAAGTATGTACTGTTGTCTCGTACATAGCTTAACACAGTGCTCTTGTATGCTAAAGTAATAGAAATAAACAAACAAGAAGTGTTGAAAATTAAAATATTGCTGTACAACCTTATGCTTTCCTTGTTGGGTTAGCACAAGCCTGCAGAATCCCCAGAATGATGACACTGAAAACATGTACGTATTACATTATTTGGACAGGTTAAAGGGTTCTCTCCTGGTGGTACTTATTCCAAAAACTGGTTTTGTTTTTCCCTCAAGGCAGGAAATGTACTCCCTTTTCCCTCTAGAAGAAGCCATGTCCTTCAGTGTAATGGGTTGCCTGTGGATATGGCACACAGAGAGCCAGTCAGCACTGTAAATCTGTTTACAATATATTTGTAGTAGTCATCAAATAAGACCAGATCAAAAGAAATCATGATCCAAGAGTGAAAAACATGATAAATTCACTGAATAAACCATTTCCTGAAAATTTGTCATTTAGCTGTAGTAATAACTGATTAAAGGCCTCAGGGTGTTTGAGCCACTAGAATTACTCCCACAATGAGTCAAGATTTCAGGATTTTTAAATTCTTGAGCTGGAAAATGTATTTTCCCACTGATCTGCATATTGTTAATTTTAGAAGGTCTCCATTCAGAGAGATTTATTACTTGAATTTCAGCTGAAGTAAAGAAAACCCTGCTAAGGTGAGCAAACTTTGAGAGAGACTATTTCACACTAAAAATAAGCAAGATAAGATATCAGACTTCAACTCTTCAAATACATCAAGTATTATGTCTGTTGTTCTGGGACTACATTTGTTCTGAGTAACCTAAAACAGGCAGGAAAATCTATTTGACTGCTCATCCATTTTTAATGCATGCTGTTGCACCGAAATATGGTGGCTGGTAAAGGATACAGGCCCATGCACTGATGTAATACAGTATGAGAGAGGACCAGATGATGAACTGCAATATCTTGTCAAATCAGGGTATATTAAGAACAGAATGGAGGATTTAGCTCTTTGTATCCTTTCTCATGTGGATTTAAATCTGACCACAGATGTTGTCATTTTAATGCAATTTTAATATACATTTTTAAATTTTAATAGTCAGACTTCCAATTAAAGGAAATAGGGAGTTTGAACACTGTTAGTACTATAGTGGAGACAGTAGATATGGCCAAAATTGAAACAGCCAATCACAACAAACCTGAACTTTGCAAAGTTCAAATTCAGATCTGCATCAAGCCTAAAATTATGCTCTTAAATCTATATTGGTTTTGAACAAGTGTTATACTGCTAAGTAACAGGCCTGACTTGCGGAGCCTAAGGCCTTGTCTGCACTAGCATTTCCTCTGGCAAAATTTTTGTCACTGAGAGGTGTGAAGAAATTCCCCTGAGCGGCATACATTTTGCCAGCATAAGCACTTTTGGACAGTGTTACATCAGTGGGAGACACTCACCCATCACTGTCACTACTGCCATTTGTTAGGTGTTTTTATGATGTTGGAAGGATCACTTTCTCACATTGCCATAATGTGGCTACTCAAGCGCTTATGCTGGCAAAACTTAGATTGGTTAGAGGGAATTGTTCCACACACTCCTGAGCAACAAAAATTGTGCCAGCAAAAGTTGTGGTCTAGACTTTGGACTGTTTTAACTTCAAACTTTACATCTTGACCCATTTCTGTTATATAACATACATACTCACAAAGTAAATACACTAAGCAGAGTTTGCATATTCAAAAGTATCCAGCTACTGTCACACATCAACACTTAATGGGGAGTGGTCTTAGGATTTGGCCCTTATGGTATATAGCATCTTTTGTACAAATTGTATTTCAAAACACTTCACAGAGTTTCATAATAGCTACAGAACGATGTGCAACATCTGCTTAGGGAGACACTGTCATAGTTAATAAATTCAAAACAGACTTTATTTCCCTTATACTTCCAAATGTCCATTTCATTCTTTCCCACCTATAGAAAAAAACCAAAACCAGTTCTGTCAAGAAATGAATACAATACAGTTAGGGAGCCTATGTATGCTCAAGGAACCCAGTAACAAAGAAGTGTGTATATACACATCTCAAGGGGCAAAAACACCTAGGAAAGGAACAGATAGATATATGATTCCAAATGACTAGTGCTAACATCAGTGGGGGAAAAATATTTTTTTAAAATGACCAGAAATAGGTATTTTGTCACTGTGCTTTCAGACACTTCAACTGTCTACATGCAGTCCATAGAAATACCATACTGTTGGTTGTACTGAACTCCCACTAACATCTATGAGAGCACAATTATTAAATAATAAAATTAAATTAATTATTAAATATTAAATAATAAATCTTTGTATCCTAGGTATGTAAGAACAATGGTATTTATCTACACCCAGTTTTAAAAGCAGCTGCAAAGTAGGCTTCTCCATCGTTAGTTTAGAAATACAAATCTCTCTCTACCACACACGAAGGGTATAGATCCAAAGAGATAGCTGTGTTAGTCTAGTTCAGTCAAACAAACAAACAAGGAGTCCTGTGGCACGTAGATTAACAAATTTATTTTTTGCATGATCTTTCATGGAAGAAAATCCCACATTTGCTGTTACAGTGTGACCTGTTCCCATGACTTAACACTTCCCTGAATTTATTTCCTGCCATTCTGTAAGTTCCCCCATCTTCAAAGTGTCTGAGGTAGGATTTTCTCCCATGAAAGCTCTTGCAAAAAATAAATTTGCTACTCTCTAAGTGCGATAGGACTTGTTTGTTTTTGTTTTTGTTTTTACAAAGGGTATAGTACATGTTGTGGATTAAAGTCCTGCTCTTGCCAAAACTTATGAATATGTTTAACTTTATACACTGTAAGTGGTCACACTGACATTATTCAGAGGGTAAAATACTGGACACAGTGAACTCAATGGCCAAACTTCCATTGATTTGAATGGAGCCAACCAGGATTTCACTTCATTGTATGAAGTGAAGTATGTATCTTAATTTTGCAGATTTGGGGCCTTAATACTTCCCTCAGCTACAGCAATATTACCCTTATGAAGTCAGTGAGAGTTCATAAGTGCAAATGAGGCACTAGCTGTCTGAAATACTTGGTTTAAAAAAGAACCTGATGATGTCAGTGCCTCCTAAGACGGATGGACAAAATTGGCTCACAGCTAGGGGCCAGGAGTTTTACTTTTCATTACCAGAGGATGTTCCTCCATTATATTTCTGCAGTGGAGCAAGGTGACAGGCTACTAAAGCTGGTTGCCATGTTGACCGGAAACAACAGATTTGTTGAAGCCTGTCCTAAGAATTTGTTTTGGACAAGCGCCCAGAAAGTGGTTTAATGTGACAGCTGCTATTGCTGTGGTCAATAAATAAATAACTCCTTAGTTGATATTTTGCTTTAGTTGACTTCTGCACAAGCAAATTATGTCAAAATTTTCAAAGTTGGTGCCCAAAGTCATGCACTTGCATCAAATAAAGTGGACTCTTTTTTGCAAAGGTACTGAGACTCTACAAGTCCCAGTGAAGGCGATGAGAGTTCCAGGTGTTCTTCACACCTCCAAGAATCCAGCCACAGTTTATTTAGGAGACTAGGTACGTATAAATTGCCTGACTTTAGGCACCAAAGTTTTTGGCATAAACTGCTATTTAAGCTAACACTGCACAATTAGAATGTCAGAAACTTCATAGATCTGTGTATGTGGATAAAGTTGAGCATGCGAGTAACTCTTTCTGGAATTAGGGCTTAAGTCAAGATATGAACCTCAGTCTCTAGAGACGAGCTGCTCATGGCCTCACATTTTCAGCTAATTCTGTGCAAAAGCTGAACATCAGAAGACTATCAAGAACATCACAAAGTAGAGGTTTTCTTCTGCAACAGCTGTGGCAGTAAATGTCTAATTTTAAAACCTAATTTAAATTTTATTAAAAGTAAATTTGCATTTGGACTGATATAACTTTTGTGCCAAGTTCAGACATGGTCTATGTAGAATGACTAAGTTACATGCTCCTGGAAGAAAGGCGTTTATAATAGAATGGCTGACAGACCCTTAATTGCAACTGTCTTAAACCTACAGACAGACTTAATTGAAGGTAATGATCTCATGCTTTTATGAATAATTTTGAAAATTCAAACAGTCCTTTATATCTAAATATCAGTGAACTGTAAGAATTAATTTTGTTTTTAATGCACTTTTAATTATGGTTCATGTTTTCTTTTATGATGCCATCCACCTGCCTGTGAAGAGTTAGGGACATGCGCTATGCTTGAGCTTCGCACAAGACTCCCATTGACAAAGCATGAATTCCACATGTGGAATGAATGGAATATGACCTACAGCATATTGCAACATGGTTCTTTGCTGCTGTTTTATCTTTTCTTCTCTTCACTTCTGAAGCCTGTACAATAGTTTTAAAGAGGGAGACTCTTTAATTTATGAATTTTCAGTTTTGCATATACTGACTGTGTCTTGCTACTAGCCACCCACCCTGTTATTTTGATCACCTCCCCACTTTTGCCCTTTGCTGGTTACCAGTTTCTATAATAATAATTATTATTATTGATATGAGCAAGATAAGCAAGAGGGTTGGATTAGATGATCTCATGAGGTCCCTTCCAGCCCTATGAGTCTATTCTATTCTATTCTATTCTATTCTATTCTATTCTATTCTATTCTAAGATCATGGTGTATCTGTTATGGTTAAGACCAGCTACTTGGTGTAATGCAGTCAAAATGCATAAACAATGATTTCACAATTTCAAAGAAAAATATTCTCCTTTGCCAAAGTCCTATAAACAACTAGTTATGACAACTGGAAATCTGGAGTGGTATCAAAAATTCTTCAGTGGGCAAGAGCAAGGTGGGTTGACTGTTTGGGAGAGAAGGGAGAATACACAGCTTGCTTTGCAATACTCTTAGGGCCAGATTTTGCTCTCACTTACACCCGTGAAATCCAGAGTAATTTCACTGATGTCTGGCTTTACACCAGTGTAACTAAGCAGAATTTCAGCCATAAGAGACTGTTACAGGGAAGAGGAATAGCAGCTGTCCGAACAGATCATCTTTTTCACCTTCTGAACAGCAGGGCTAACACAGTAAAGTGGACAGGCAAATGAAAAAAATACAGGGGACCTGCAGCAGATCTGGTCTACTGCACCCACTGTCACTGTATGTAATAGGACCCTGGTTCTGTTCCTTCAAAGCCTTGCTCAAATGAGTAATTTTTATTTACACTTGTCTTCCTATTGAAATAAATGGAAATGCATTTGGCTGCAGCTAATTAGTTTATTTCAGTCAAAATGTGTAATGAAACAGTTTACAGTTTCAAAGAAAAATGTATCAGCCTTTTCAAATTCTACAAACAACCAGTTATGAAGTATTGAAATCTAGAGCACTATCAAAATCCCATTGAAATCAGTGGGAATATTCAAGAGTCAGATTTTGCAAGATCAGCCATCCCTCCCCCCCATATTGACATAATAGGCATGGCCAGTTCCCAGTGTGGGAAGGTCTCCTTTTTACTTGTGCACACACTTACATATCAATTATCAGAAAAATCACATTACAGGTATAGAGGATGCTGTGGCAACACCATTTTAAAAAATGCAAGTAATTCTCCATTTTTCTGCAGTGCATAGTTTAATAAACAAAAATCTAATTCTCTTAGATGATGTGTCTTGTGAGCCACTAGGAATGCTAAATTACCTACAGAGATGGGTTTCAGTACAGTGGTAAAAAGGCTTAAGTGCAAGTGTTCGGCGCTGACACACAGTTTGCATTTTTAATAGGCTTGTTTAGTAAAATACAATAAACCCATTACAGTTATCAGCATGGTACATTTATGGAACTATAACAATTACATCTGCATAATTTGTTTATATCTATAGCAGAAATTGGTGATATATGAAGGAATTATATGAAATGTTACATAAACTCTAAAATGTGCTCACCATAAGGTCTGATATGGTTGGATGTTTATATCAGGTTCCCTTTCACCTCTTCATTTTGTTAGTGACTACTGCAGAGTTGCTGTCTTGAGGCTGGATTTCTAAACTACTCTACCGAAAGATGAAGGGAAAATCTAAACAAATAATCAATTAAGATTAGGGGCCATTTTTACAGAGATGATAGACATTTCAAAGAAAACATGTTGCTCACAGTGATGTTTGGCAATTTCCCCGTGTGACTTTTGCCTCAGATATGAACTAAAAGAGGTATTGGAAAATAAGTTTAAAAAAATTAGAACTGCTATAACCAAGTTTATGGCAGGCACAGTGTGGTTTCAAAGGTATCTATCAATCAAGCTGTTGCTTTTGTGAAGAGATGGGCCTAAATCTAACACCAGATTTGAAGGCACTGAAATTCTGGAAAAGTTTGGATCCAAACATTTGTGATCTATGTAATTCTACCCCAGACCAAAACAAAAACTTGGACTACTTCCAACCTTTGCTCATGTCCAGTTACAAACTGTGTGTTTTGGGACTTTCTGTGTGGCTGCTTTTTTTTTTTTTTTTTTTTACTATAGTAGTGATCTACTGATTTCTGTAAACTTTCATACTGACCCTGTCCTAAACAGTGTGTGTGAAATCCTGGCCCCATTTTAGTCAATGGGAGTTCTGTCATTGATTTCACTAAGACTAGAGTGTCATCCTGTAACTTTTTCTCACATCCTTGCAATCAGAGGTTTGGTGAAGTGGTCTTAGCATAAATCTGAGCACCAGAACTTGTCGAGTTGGAGTTGTAACTCAGAGAGTGGATGCCCTTTGTGGTCTTGAGTGAGTCAATTACACTCTCTCCCTCATTTTTCCCATCTGTTAAATAAGATGAAAAATGGACTTTGAGAGGATTAGTTAGGTAATGGTTGTAAAATACTTTTAGAAGGGGAAAAAGCACTACATAGAAAAACAATATGTGAAGTATTATTATTTTTCATCAAGATGGCTGCCTCCAGCTGCGGTCTCCAAGATGCCATTTTTAATAATTAAAAAGTTTATTCCGTGAGCCTACTCTGCTGATAGAAACCTTTGCATTTTTCTGCTACTGAGCAAAATGACAGTATCTTTGTTTTAATATAATAGGTTGCTGCCCATCCAGCATACTGTAGTATGCGAATTTCACTGAAAAGCCTAGAGAGTGTTGGGGACAAGCAGAGATTGCTCTGCTTGCTGAGGCTTGTCCCTGTACATTTCTTGGAAATTGGGCAAATCTGCTGTGATGTGTTAAGACAGCCTGACAGAATGTTGCCCAGAGTCGATGGGAACAGGAGTTCCTGCAGGGCCCAGCACAAAGCCCTACCACAAAACTGATACTAAGTTACAGTGGCTTTTATTCTGTAGAACCAGATTGCATTGGATGGAGCATGGGGGGAGGGGATAAATAAATAGCTTCTTTCAGATGAAACTTCAGAGTCACAGTGGGAAACCTTAGAGCGAGAGAGACTAGTGGGGGGACAGCCATGCGGCTGCTGCTTTCAACTTTATTGCACTGCACAGCGCTGGAGTTTGAAACCTCTGAGTGGGAGTCACTTTGGCATTTTTTGGATAGCTAACTAACTCTCCATGTAAGGAAATTCTTCCCATGAGATGGTGGGAAAGTGAAAGGCAAAGGGTAAAGGTGGAGGGGGTGGGAATGAAAGGTTTGGATTTTGGGATGAAGGAGATGCTATTTAGCTATGGAGCAGTGTTGCAAACAAAGCAATCGTAATTCTTCTGTACCACTCTCCTATAGCCAGTTATTCTCTTAAGATGATTTTTTTTTTATTATTTCTTTTACAGATTTATAGAGCGTCTCCTGCCTAGAGCCTCGGTGCTTACTTACAAAGTTAAACAAAACAATAAATTGCATATAAGCCCACCCACAACAGGCAGCATTAAAGAAACATTTCCATGTTGTCAAAGAATAAAAACAGATAAATATATCTGAAGCTAAGTAAAAGATAAATCCTTGTACTGTGGTACCTCTGCTCTGACAGATTGCCAGGAGTAAATTCTAATGGCAGGAACTCTTATCTGAAAGAGCCCCACTGCTCATCCCAGAGTGTTTAATCCTAAAAGGCAACAGCAAACGCCTCCCAGCTGAAAAATGGTGCCAATGTTATCACTGATTTTCTTATTAGTGGATGTCAGCTGTGTAGTTGGTATTTGTGGGTACTTTTGGCATTAGCATTGTGATGTAGGCCCTGCATGTCTGTGTCTGACCCACATCAGAGGTCCTTTCCCATCCATTCTGTGGTCCACTGTTCTCCCTGTTCGTCTACTACTTGATTGTGAAAATGTAGCATCTGATGAAGTGGGTTAGAGCCCATGAAAGCTTACACCCAAAGAAATTTGTTAGTTTTTAAGATTGCCACAGGGCTCTTGTTGTTTTTGTTGTGCACAGACTAACACAACTACCCCTCTGGAAACTGACACAGAGGTTGAAAATTGCTGTTCTGGGCAGTCCATAGTAGGTAAACCACACTACCCCAGATATGGAGTTGAACAACATTTAGAGCCAGTGTCATCCCCAGTATAACTCAACCGAAGATAATGGAATTGCAACATGGATTCATTTTTCCATTTGAATATGCATCGTGGCTCGCACTAGATGGTTGCTCAATTAGCCTTCTGCACTGAGCCCCTTACCGCTGATTAAACTGCCACGCTGGAGGAGATTATTTTATTCTATAAATGTTATTTGCCTTACAGCGTCATCGAGACTAGTGCAGGATTAAATTATAGAAATGAAGGTAGCTTACAGGGAGCCTCTTAAATGGTCTTGCGAGTGCTGGTCCATTTCATAGCTTAGCTTTTAAAATGCCTCTGTTAACATCGGAGTAATGTACGTTGATTGTTACCAAACAGGCAGAGATTGTTTGTTCCTTTGATAAGTTGCTTCCTGCCAGGAGCAACATAGTAATGGGTTTAGATGAGTGTCACATAATCATGCTAGGATTGAGGCATTTGCTTGTTTACAATCCCCATACATTTTCAGTTAAAACATTTTCCTTTTTCTGATGTTTGCTCTTGCTGACCCTCTCCAATCAGCAGACAGGGTTTCTCTGTTAATCTGTAAATCAGGACTGTTTAGTTGGCTTCTGCAACAGAACTTGGTTATGTTCCAATTGAAATATGCAATTTTGACCAACCACTGTGGGATCTGCTTTTCCAAGTATGTGACACAGAATAAAAATACAGATACAATATTCCTGAGCAGAAAGAAGCCCTTTGTCATTTCAAAGTGTGTTCTCTTCTGGCGTGGGCAAAAGGCCAAATTCAGTGTATGACATATAGCAAGATATGTAGGCCTTATAATAATATGTGTGTAACATTAGAGAAAAAAATAGACACGTGTAGTGTTCCAGTTAGAGGGAAAGTGAAAAGTGTTTAAAACATCAAATTTATGTTTTATTTTAAAAGGGAGATTAAAAATAAAGTCTCTCTCTCTCTTCTATTAAATTAGATTTAAACCAAGAAGGATGCTGGATTACTGTTCACATTTATGCTCAGATCAGTGGTATGCCGAGACTGTTGAAAGCAGGCTCCTGGAGTAGTAATAACTGGCCTGGAATATACTAGAAATTGATGAGAACCTTTTTAGGTGCATTGCTGCTAATTAAAAGCAAGGAATCAACAAAAAAAAAATCGAACAGACTGCAAGTATGGATTGCAGAACTAACCAAAAGAGTCATTCCATTTTCCAGATTGTCTTCATTAGAATCAAATTTTTTAAAAAGTCTCCATAGCTGCATGATTTCATTTATTTTCATTCAATTACACATCTCCTTCACTTATGCAGTGCTGGTTTCTCAAACTTTGTGTGCTTGATATTCTGCGTGCATGGCACGAAGGGTTGAGAGCTGATACTCATTCCAGAATACTTTGTGTTCCATTCCTCCTCCTGCACCACCAGTTCTTCCAAACAGTTGCATGTTGGTTATGCCATTTGAACCACCTCAGTCCTTATGAATCTGGGTTTCCTTTTCTCCTTCACTTGTACACTGCTCTTCCATATTGTACGTGCCAATCTCCATTCTCTGTTTAAAAGCTGCCTGACAGCCTGGGCAAACTATTTGAAGTCAGACACCTAAATCTATATTTATGCAGTTACACTTAATGGCTGGTTTGCAAGAGGGACTTTTCAATATGCAGGGGAATTCAGTAGACTACCCCAAACTTTAGTGCAGTGTAGGCTGCTCTCAAAAATGTGCTGAGCCCATGTAGACTGAGGTAGAGCATGGGCCTACCTTCTCCCAGCCTCTTTTGGGACAGTGGATGGCTCATATGAGTGCAGGGTGGGAGCGCAGTCTCTGGCTCAAAGACAACAGTTGTGACAGGTCCCTTTGCAGGGTGATGGGAGACTCCCTTGGCACCTCTGTCAAAATCTCTTTTTAATCTCTATGATGTGCCATTTTGTCCAACAAGCCTGGCAAGGGAAGAGCCTTGAGCCCTCTTTCCCCCAACTCCTGGGTCCCTCATGGAAGAAGGCCAGGTGCCACCAGTACCTTGTCCCAGAACAGGAGAGAGAGTGATTTTCATCGTAAGACTTCCTTAGTATAAAAAATAATAGCAAAATGAGGCATGTTATATGGACAAATTTAGGAACCTGCTACACTAGTGTCTCTGCTACTTAGCAATTCTCCACCTCACTGGTGACTGAGTGTTGATTAGAGAAGCTAGAGGGAGGACAAGAGATCATTTGGAGAAATGAGTGTGCATGATAAACTAAAATGCCACAAGAAACCCCAAAGTCCATAGACTCACACACAGCCCTAGTGCAGCTTGCATTCCTTGGGTGAAGTTTTTATCCATTTCAGGTGCATGTTCAAACAAGTCTGCTTTCATCCTCTCTCGCACACCTTTCCAAGGAGAGCAGACAGAGAACAAGCCAGAGTAGCCAGGTGTATGTTAACTTTCAGCTCAGTACAGCATTGCATGTCTGGCTGAAGTCTTCCTCAGTTTTAATCACCCTTTCACTCTTCCTGCTGATGTGCCTGTGCCTACACTAATGTCAGAACAAATACATGCCTGAAGCCTTTAAATGCAGCTAACTTAAGTTTTTGTATGAGGAATATATTGACTCTACCACTGAAAGCTGAGTGCTTGGCCTTGCTCTGATTCATATCTGTGTACAGACAGCCAACAAACATTAGGCACAAAATCTGTCAGAAGTGGAGTGGGATGGAAGGAATCTTTGTTTTTTTAACTTTGAAAGTGGGTGGGTTTGATATTGATCAGTGTTAGAGAACTGTCACATCAATGAGAAACTGGATTTCATTTCTTTTTTGTTCAACTTTTTGCTCTGGATTAACTTGCTAACAAGGGAATCGCTGCACTCAAAACAGGTAATGGACATGGAAAGGCTTTTCTCTGTTCAAGTACTTGATATAACCCAGACTGGCCGGCATAAAATGATTAAACAATAAAACCTGCTTCATTGTTAAGGAATCAGTAACATTTGTCATCTGAATGGGACGATAAGACCAGATTACTTCAAAAAGAAAACAATTTATGTGAGACTCTTCAAAGAAGAAGTTTTGTGAAATGTTAATGAAATGCTATCAGTAACAGCACCTAATGAACTATGAAAAGATGACTTAGCTGGCAAGTGTGCTTTCAATGTTTCTGCCTCAAGTGAAAGGGGCCCCTGACCACCCCTGCTTAAATAAACAGAGCAAGGAGAGAAAGCTTTTAGCTTACAAGAAGTCATTACAAGAGGCTGAAAGTGCAGCCCTGAACGAAAGGAATGGTTATGGTGGGTTAAAGCTAAGGATCAGGGTTGGACTGACATAGAATGGGGGATAATAGCCTTCTAGTGGGCAGGCTTTACAGGAAATGGTGTCAAACTGTAGCAGCTTTGTCAGAAAATAGAATTGCTGGGTTTACCCACTTGACCTTTAGTCTGAATAGATAGGCTTAAGGAGATCACAAAGAGCTTTGCAGAAGAGTGGTCTGCTCGGTTCCATTGGTGCCTGAAGCTCTTTTGTGACACTATGAAGCTGAGGACTTCTGCTCTTGTAGATCTTTAGTGTTTGCTTGCCTTTGTGGACTCTTTGAAATCTTTATATCAAAATGTGCATTCATGCAAAGACATAAACAACTTGATGGAAGAATCAGAAGAGGTCTGTGTGCCTGCAGTTGCTGTCTGTGGTTGCCATTCAGGAATATGTCATTTTAAATAATCAAGTGGATTTATTAGAGAAGATTCAAGAGTAAGGCGATAGTTATTGAATACAAAAGCTCCACAGCTTCATCATGCAGATTATTTCTAGACAAGATTCCACTGTAGCCAAAGAAAGCTTTGACCGAGTATTAGAACTGCAGGATCAGGCCCCCTCCAACGTCTAAGCACTATAGAGGGTGTTTTACAACTCAAAAAACAATTTTGTAGCTTCTAGGTTTTACTGTGAAACTGGGACAGATTCTGCCCTTGATAACACTTGTACAAAGCCTTTTAACTGAGTTGAGAAGTTGGCTCTCCATGTGTTAACTCTCATGGCTCTGGAGTTTAAAATAATCAGAACCCACCAATGGCACAATAAGAGTAGTGATACAAGTTCTGAAGGGGTAGCTGTGTTAGGCTATGTACAGCAAAAATGAGAGTCCTGTGGCACCTTAAAAACTAACAAATTTCATCAGGCACAAGCTTTCATCAGCTCCAACCCACTTCGTTCAATGCAGTAGTGATGGAGCTAGTTCAACTTTGAGACGTTCTCTTATGTGAAAAATGGCAGTTTTTCAAAATTGAAAACTTGAGTGGAAAACTTTTATTTTTACAAACTGTCCAGCTTTAAAAAAAAAATTAAAACATTAACTTTTAAAAGGGTTAAAATTGGTCTGCTTTTAGCCCTCTGATATGGAAACATTTAACATTTTTTAGGAGTTGTTTTGTTTGTTCAGTTGTGGTTTTTTTGTTCTAATTTCTCTCCAGCTCTAACTCATGAGTTAAGCTGAAAGTTGCATTTGTTTTTTTCTTTTATAATACAAGTTTTTTTCCAAGATTTTTCTTTTATAATATCTTTCTTATTTTAAATTAATTCACATAGAAGAAAGCTGTTCTCCCCCTACCTGTTTAAATATACTTCTGACTAACAGTAATGAGAGTCACAGACACCTAGTAAAGACAGAAGAGACCTATCAATTATTTTCATCCTTAAAAGCGACCTTATCTTTATTTCTAATACTACTGTGCAGTGCTTTTTTTTTTTTTGTGATGATACACAGGGGTACAGAGTACTGGCACCTTTTTTGCCAGCCCCACTGCCCAGCTGGTGGGGGGTGGTCAGCAGGGGAAAGGAGAGTACTGGCACCTTTTTAAAAATTATTATTATTATTTATTAATCACAAAAATGCACTGCTGATCTGGGTACTGGAAAACAACACATGTGGGGTATGTCCCTCAATATTGATAAGCTGAGTTTCTCCCTACAATTTAATCTTTCATTAAAAAGTTGTAAGTTCATAGCTCTTTATGTTGTGGAGGAAATGTTGGCTTTGTGATATCGTAGGTAATTCCTGGTTTCAACTCCACCCATCCCAGGACTGGCCTTTGAAGTACATGCACCTGTGGGTACACTGGTGTATTTTTAAAAGCACCCTGATTAACTTGCAGATGAGAAGCTGCTGCCACTGGCACCAAAACTTTCGTGAGCTATGTCTGGCCAGCAGCCCATTGCTTGCAGCTCCGTTAGCTGCTCCACTGAGCTGCCAGTTTGGTGTCTGGCCACAAGGAGCAGGGGGACAGGCAGCTCATTTTTACCATCTGGAGCTAGGGAGGGGAGGAAGCTGAGGGGAAGAAAACGAGAGTACAGCCCAGCTGGTAAAAGAGGCATAGAGTCAGTGTTGTCAGCTCCCACTGCTTTATCACAAGTCTTGTGATATCTGGTGCTTTTGTTAGAGCTGTCACTGCTAAAATTAGGTTATTATCTGAGAACCTCAGCTTTCGTTTGAAAAAGGAAATTACTAGTTCTTGTAGTTTCCCAAAAAACATTAAAAATTCAATTGCTAAACATTCCCAAACCAGACAGAAAATTAAAAGAATCCCAAATTTATCATTTTTAAATCTCCTGAGTTTCAAAACAGTCCGGTGATGATTTTTTTTTTTTTTTTTGAGAACATGACTTATGTGTTTTGAGCACTGAGGTTGGTAGTGATAGCTTGGTCCACAAGGAACTAGAGAAGTGCAGGGAAGTAGGTCCACGAGAAACGAAGATGATGTTCAGTATTTCAAAATTTCCCCATATTTTAATTTTGTTGATTGGCTAGTGATGAGCCCAGTGAAAAAGGGAAGGGGGCGCAGTCACAAGTACATTCCAATATCTTTGATGCTTCCTAGGTAGTACTGCCGTTCAGACTTTATGCTGAAGTGACTCCACCTTCCTGTCCCCCATCATTTGATAACTCTTGGACTACCTTTTTCCCTTCCTAATAGTGTTGGTGTTCCTATGTTGGGCCTGTTTGTAAGAGAGAGAGATTTTTTTTCCTTGGTGCTACAAACTGGTAATACCAAGGCTGAACTCTGCAGTCCATGGACATTTATTTCTTCTGGTTCTGGCTGTCTTGTAAGAAAAATAAATAGGACACTCATTGTGCTATTGTGTAGTGCTTTTGTTTCATTCAGATTATGGAGAGTTCTCTCTTAGGGTTATCAGAGCATGGTTCTTAATCCCTTGAATCCCCATTATGAATACTCATAACAAGTACCTTCACTGTCATGTATGCAAATGTCTTATCTCCAGAGAACAGCCAAGCACAGAGGGTGCCTTTATAGAACACATAATAGTATGCACTGAGGTCACTTGTTTCTTTTAGTTCCAGTCCATCGGTAGAAAAATCAATAATGCTTCTATAGGTGTCTGTGAGCTTCTGTTTGTCTGTTTGTTTGTTTAGTCTCAGCATCTGAAAATCTAAACCATTAAGTTACTGAAACAGAAAGATAAATTTCTACTTCCTGCTACAAAGAATCATCAGTACTCAATGTTTTGAAGGCGCGAGTGTGCACACACACACACACACAGAAGGAGTTGTCCCTCTCTTTCAGTCTGCCTTGTTTGTCATTATCAGGAATGACCATCTATTTCTTTCTTTAAAAAAAAAAGTCTTAGAAATGACTAATTCCCTATGTTTAAAAAAAAAAATTTACTCAAATGCTTCATATTGCCAGCACATGTTCAGCTTGTTAGGAGTAGGCAGTAAGTATGCAGGACTCTGTGGTCTGTTAAAGAGGATCTTTTTTCCTTTCCTGCAGTGGCATCTTAAATATCTGGATTTTCTATAATGTGCCGCAGAGTTAAGACTTGTTCCTAGTTATTCTTTCTCTCAACTATTGGTAGCCTTTGCTTTTCTTTCTGAAATTGGTGGGAAAAGCAATGAACCCAATAAACCATCATTGGCCCTCACTATAAAACTGATTGATTGCAGAGACTAGTGTATTAACATGTGCAATGTGAAGGCAGTCGGTGCTCTCTACTGAAGTCTCTTCATGAGAGATACTAGGACTTTAACAGGTACACTGTGTCGAACTCTGGACTAATTGAGCTGGCATAGAGAGTAAATCCATTATGAAGATCAGATATCTCTCCGTTGTCACAAAATCCACAATTTTGTGAAGCAGCATTCTTCAGTGGAAATTCTGCCCTCAGTTGCTAGGGAGACCTTTGACTGATGGAGTGAGGGAAAAGGAAAAAGAGTAAGAAGAATGGATGAAAATTTAAAAAAAAAGGGGGGGGGAATCTACTTGAAATTAGTAGTGTTCTCATCTTCAAAAATGTTTTCTTAACAGATTGCTACAGCCCTCTGCCTCAAGATTTTTGCTTAAATTAATGATGGTAGAGATAAAATCCATTAGTGCAGCTGTTTCTGGAGGGAAATTTTCCATAGTTTCTCCCCTCCCCTCCTCCTCCAGATCTCAGGTATGATGATAGAATCATTAATTGGGGCCAGAGTAGGCCAAGAGAATGAACTTTGTATTACTATGCAAATATAGACAATCTAGGAAATTAATATTTCATGTGTGTCTATTTTAACAAGGAGTGCTTTGATTACAAGCTTCTTGTCACTCAGCTGGGAGGCTGGCTGAGAGGGCTGTTGTCATAAGCAAGGTCTTGAACTTATTTTTGTTTCATGCTGGCTGATATCAGGACCCATCACAAATCTAATATATTTTGTTGTGTTGGCTTCTGCTGGAGTTGCATTACCGGTGCAATGGAAGACACATCTGGAGGTACACACTGCCTTATGAATACCATTCCCTATGCCAGTAATAAGAGTACAGTCCAGAGCAGCAGCATCTCTTATCAAAGTAGTAAGTCAAGAGAAGGAAAAAAAATGAGGAAGGGAAAAGCTTGCAATAATTATGTGAGTTGTTGAAATATTTTCTCTACATTCCTCCTAACAGGCATGTACTGTGAGACCGCAGGACCAGGCAGCCACAAGAGAGTTTTAGAAGGGAGGTATATGAGTCCCAGAATGATCTTAGCCTTGTTCTCTGCCATTTCCAAAGGGATAGCCATGTTAGTCTAGTCCAGCAAAAAAAAAAGGAGTTGTGTGGCACTTTAAGACTAACAGATTTATTTTTTACATGAACTTTCATGGGAGAAAACCCACTTTGTCAGAAGCTTCAAAGCATCTGATGAAGTGGGATTTTCTCCCATGAGAAGCATCTGACGAAGTGGGATTTTCTCCCACGAAAGCTCATGCAAAAAATAAATCTGTTAGTCTTAAAATGCCACACAACTCCTTGTTTTTTTGTTCTCTGCAGACTGAGCAGGGGTTACTTCAGGGTAATTACAAGCACCTGAGACCAATTAGCCTTGCTCCAGCCAGAGGGGGCTAAAGAGAAAGGAGGGGCCAACAATAGTAGTGTGTAAGGACTGTTGGAGGGGAGCAGAGGAATCCAATCAGAGCCATAAGAAGGGTAAAAGAAAACAAAGAGGAGGAAATAGCCCAGGGGAAAGAAGCAGTCCTTAGCAGTGTCAGCAGAGCCAAGCTGCTGTTCATAAGGCCCCTGGGCTGGGGCTGGGAGTAGAGCAGGGGTCTCAAACTCAAATCACCCCGAGGGCCACATGAGGGCTAGTACATTAGCCCAAGGACCACACCACTGAAACCTTTTCACACAACAATATTGCAAATACTGGTAACAATAGTATCATTCCAGGCCACAGGAAATAGCTTTAGGGGCTGCATGCAGCCCACGGGCCACATGTTTCAGACTCCTGGAGTAGAGGGTGGGCCTGCAACCCTTTCCCCTCTCCCCTCACTGTGCCTACAGAGGCACTAACTGCCCAGAGACAGGGGCAACAGGGCTTGCCCTGACTGCCACAGGAGAGCAAAGTGCAGGACCCATCATAACAGAGTGGACAATTTTGCCACAGTAGGCCATGCCATGTGTGGACATAACTGTTAACTCATCAGATCCATGTTCTGAATTATCATCCAGCTTAATAAAACATGATTACAAGTATTTTGTATTTATATAGCAGCTTGAATTGAAGGCTCACAAGTCACTTAAAGTAATATGGGGTCAAGTTGCTGCTTTACTCTGAAGTGGCAGGGTGTCTGGAGCTGTTGTTGTATTCTGCGTAAAGGTGCTCCAGACATTGTACCTGCAGAGGGCAGATGAAGATTCCCACAGAGCATGCAAGGGGCAGTGTTTCATACAGAGTTCCTCACAACTTCTTTTGAAAGGAACACCACACCGTGTGGCTTGGCTTGGTCTCATGGCATAAGACCATGGATTGCCAACAATCAGGGCTGTAACTAGGGGTTCTGGTGCCTGGGGCAAGCAGACTCAAAGGCCGTGCCCCCCAGCCCAGGGGCCCATCTATACAGCAGCAGGGAAGGGGGTTGTGACCCTCCCCCTGCAGCCTGAGACGACAATGGGAATACCTACCTGGCCGCCTCTCGCCACGGCTGGCCGGGAAGCCATCCCCCCTGCTGCCTCTGGCCATGGTAGGGGGAAGCAATCCCCCGCCAAGGCCAGAGCAAGCAGGGTGGATGGCTTCCCTGCCACAGGCAGAGCTGGCAATAGGGGTCCCAACCCTGCCATGACAGGGAGAAGGGACCCTCTGCTGCCAGCTCTGGCCGCAGCAGGGAAGCGATCTCCCCTGTTGGCTCTGACCGCGGTGGGTGATTGCTTAACCATGCTGCGGCCAGAACCATCAGGGGTGATTGCTTTCCCCCACCACAGTGAGAGCCGGCAGGGTTGGTGGCTTCTCCGCGGCACCCTTTTTAAGTTGGTGCCCAGGGCAAAGCTCCTTTTGCCTTGCTGTAGTTATGGCCCTGCCAACAGATGTGCTGGCTCCAAGGTCTAGTGTTCAAGGTAATACCTAGCTCCTCCACATTCTTCCTTCTCCCTTCCATAGAGCAGCTGTAATTTTTGCCCTAATTAACCTAAGCCTCAGAACCCATCTGGGACATAAACAAACACTGTTTTATGAGTTGTTCAGAAGGCACAGAGTTAAGTAACTTGTCCAAATGCACACAATAGTCACTAGCAGTGAGGGACAAAACACAGGAATCAAATCCATAATTGTTGCTTTTCTGGCAATACTTAAACCAGGTTTGTCCAATGTGTGGCCTGGGGGCCAGAATCTGGCCCACCAAGGGCTTTTATCTGGCCCTCTGAGTGCTTCTACAAGACCTTGGGAGCTGGGGCTGGTTTGGGCTATCTGGAATACTCTGTGTTGCTACATCAAGTGTGCAGGCAGACATTGAGAATTTGTGCAAGCAAAAACAATGCCAAATATCACACTGATCATTATTTTATTAGTTTATGAATTAAAATCAATTTGTATGTCTTATCTATGCCTTCTCTATCAAAAATTTTCTCACCAGCACCCCGACCAAGAAAAGAGATGCAATGTGGCCCTTCACTCAAAAAGGTTGGGCACCCCTGACTTAAATGAGTGTGCATTATGTAACATCATGTATGAGGTAACAATAGGAGTCAATACATAGTGCAGGCTAAGAACATATGGGCCAGATTCTGCCAAAGCAACACTCACCCAGGAGGGAGAAGTCTGTTAAAATGCTTGGAACAT
Source organism: Podocnemis expansa (assembly GCA_007922195.1). Taxonomy (NCBI): domain Eukaryota; kingdom Metazoa; phylum Chordata; order Testudines; family Podocnemididae; genus Podocnemis; species Podocnemis expansa. The sequence goes on from ML681966.1 coordinate 67,982,613, forward strand.
CATTACCATAAGCTTGGGGGTGATTCGAAGGAAAGGTAAAGGGCCATGTATTTAGATAACAATCCCTGTATTTCATCTCTAAATCACAGACATTAAAATTGCTCATGAATTATTATGTCATAGAACTACAGCAGTTAGAGATGGAAAAGCCATTCAGTTCTCATTCATCTTCTTGCCAATGGAATTGTGTTCCCAACAGTACATTCTCTCCGTGGTTGAAGTTGATTATTTCATACCAGTTACTGACACTCTACTAATTGCTTAGGCCTAATTCCAGTTTTCATCCTCCCTTCCTATCAAAAGGTCATCCTGCCTCCTTTAGGTTAGTAATATGACTGTTCTTGAGAAGAAAAATTAAAAATAAGCCCAAGACTTTTTATAATATTATTCCCTCTGTTCAAGTCTTGAGTAGTCATTGTTCCCTTTTCTTCTTAAATTCTGTTTGATTGTTTAAGTATGTGTTCTGTTTTATTATTCAACTTCACTTTTTCAAACATGCCTGGCTAAATCAATGTTATAAAACAGATGTGTGTCAAATTTCCCACCTATGATTTTTTTCTGTCTTATTTGCCCAGCTCACTTTTCCTAGATAATTTATTTAGAAAATTAAAGAATTTGTTTAACATTAAATCTCTTTACCAAAATCTCTAGTATCTGCCCCCAGGCCCATCTCATTTTTCCCCAATCAGACAGTTAATTCCTTATCAATCTTTGGTTTTAGAACGTGTTCATGATTAAAATAAAACAGTAACCATTTTCTCTGTTGCTCATAGGCAAATCTTCTCCCTATCTAAGCCCAACCTCCTCTCTCTCTTTTGAACTGATTTACCCTAATTCCTGTTTTCATGTCAGTTGAAAAACTTAGACGTGTATTGGCAAGCAATGCAGGGCAACAGCCATTCTCTGCCTTCCCTAAATCCTTATTATCATTTATTCGTTCACTCGCTCTTGTGTTTTGGCTTGAATCTGTGTGAAATAAGGGTTCTTGTAGGGTTTGTGTATCTAGAAAGGTAACAGATGGATAGAGCAATGACTGGTAGAGATATAGGTCCCAGAATGGTAAGAACCAGTCTGAACTATATTCAGAAAGAAAATATTAGTAATTGGGCCTGAAAGAAAGACTGGTGTGGGTGGGTACAGAAGATGAAAAGGTTGATGATGATATAAAAGGACACTCCTTTCTAGGGTATTTTGATTGTTACTGAGGGTTGATGTCAAAGGAAAATAAGATGGAGGAAGAAAGTCACTTTTTAAGAAGTTTATAGATGACAGATGGCCTCAAGACAGCAAATATATGGGACCTCCAGCCACACAGAACTCAAGAATTCTGCTCAGTCACTAGATGACACAAAGATATGTCAGACTTTCAGTTTAAGAGTTTATACAATGGCTTGAACTCTTGGCTTCAGTTTGATTTTAAACATCCCAATTGAGTGCTGAAAGAAAGAAGAGCTATGGAGGAAACAGGCTAAAAATAAACAAGCTTGCAGAGCCTTTGAGTGGGGGTCTATGTCCTTTCTCCAGTCCTAAGCTTTATCAACTAATACCTTCTCAACTGGAACCTTTATCTTATAAAGTAAACTATGTGGAAGAAAAAATGCTTGATAGGGTGAGGGGACACTATTCAGACCTGCATCCAGTTTAAGTCTAGAGTTTAGAGACTAAAGCATGACTAGAGTTTTAATTTTATTTTGTGTTTAATATTTATATTCTGGTAGTCCTCAGAAGCTCCACAAGATGGGGGCCCCATGTGCTTGGCATCATACAAACCCATCAACTTGAACAGTTTACAATCTAAAGTGTTCCTTTAGACGACAGAATTAAAGGGGTGTAGTACGATATCTTGCTCTGAGAGAATATTTTTTTCCCTTGCCTGCAATGGGCTCAGAATGTTAATTTTGCTCCGATAAGGGATCAGGGCATTCCTATTGCTACATTTGGATCATGATGTCTTTAATGAATGAGTCAGTTATGAGTCCTGCTGTGTGCCTTAGCATGGGAGTAAAAGAGGGTGCACCGGCTACAGCAGGTGACCGGGAAGGAAAGGATGAGGAACAAGAATTTTGGCTTGTCCCTCATTCACTGCATTGTGTTGGCCCATGCACAAGGACAGGCACAGAGAGGGAAATAATCGGTACTAGCCAAACATCTGGCAGAGTTTATTTTCACCATAGTGCAAGGAGGCGACAAGAACCAGACTGTGACTGAGTTGCAGTTGGGTCTTGCTACTGCTCCTGGAGAGGTGGGTTGCATTTTACACAGCTCTGTTGTGGGATTACAATCTAGCCCTCAGTGACAATGCTATATTTGCTGCATCCCATGAATTCTGAGGACAACACATTAAGTAGTCACAAAGGATTAAGCACAGCAGTCAAACAGGATTAAGCAGAGAAGATGGGGAGTGGGAAGGAAGGGTCAGGTAAACATGGATTTTTAAAACGCTCGTTTCTTTCACATGTGCTTCAGTTGACCTTTAAGCAGTTGCGTGCAGGAATTAGACTCTTGCTATCAATTACACAGATCAGAAGTGTCTTAAAAATAATAATCATCATTAAACCCACCTCTGGCTTGTACATTGTGCTGGAGGATTTTTGGTGAAGAATGGTGGCCTAACCCGTTTGGCTCTTTTTCATGCCAGCTCTGCCCTTGAAACCACCACCACAATACAGAAGGGTTGTCGGTTTGAACTTTAGATTGTTTGAATTACAAATTCAGATCCTAGTCCCTTAGCCTTTTCTGTGGGCAGTAGTTCACTTAGAGACAAAAAGAAAATAACATATATATTCAGGCTTGGTAATGACAAGTTACTTTGTTATGAATATCTGGTGACAAGTTGGCCCACTGTTCATGCTGTCTTTGAGCTGGGTTAGCCTCAACCTGATTATGTGATAGAAGGGGTGACTACTCCTCACAGTTGCCACAGATGCAATAATACCATTGGTTCTGCCTGCTGAAGCATTGCCTTTTGAACTACTCTGAGACTGTATCCACTTTAATTCATGCTCCAGAATGAACTGGTATACAAAATGAATATCTACAGGTAGAAATAGCAAATCCAAGGAGGCAGCGGTGTCTTTTCAAATGAACTGAACATTTTTCTCTGACTTTGACTTAAAAGCACAGCTCTCAGGGAGGTAGGGAGAGAGGGCTAGAATACTGAATAAGATGTGTGTACGTGTGTTTATTCTAGAAGTGACTGAACTTCTTTCTCATGTTATTTCATAGATGAAACAGGAGAAGTCTTCCACTCCCTGCTGTGCACTAGGTCTGAGGGATTGATGTAGTATGCATGGGGGAGGGGGGATTAAAGCTTGTCTAAAAATTATTTCCCATAGCCTTGAGAACAGCAGAACATATTATTTTCCCCCTTTTTTTATTAACACTGAAAGCTTTAATTTTACTCCTCAATAAATGGCTGTGTTTGATTAAGGTTTTTGAACTGCCACAGTGGTCAGGTGTTAGAGAGATATGGGTAGCTGGTGTTTGTTTAGTAAATGATGTTCATGTTATTGTAGTAAAAGACAGAGCTCAGTAGGTTATAAATACACTCTGTCCTCATGCATCATACCGTTGTCTGAAGGTTTCATTTCAGACCTTCACTTGTTTGCTTTCTTATATGTTTCCCTTTCATTATAGTTGTTCCCTTGCCCCCATTCTCAATTATTTCATCAAAGTGGGACCAAAATCAAACACTCTAGAAATACTACTCTACTTTCAGAGTTAAGTAGATATAAACATATACAATGATTTCCATTAAAATGTTTACAGTTGCCATTTGCAAATAACATTTCTGTATTCTATAAATAACAGGGCCATGTTAATTAGGCACTAGGTGTACAGATTGTAATGGAGACTGCTATTTTATGCACCCATGCCTGCATAAAATCATGTTAATTAGCAATGTCAGGTTTAATCCACTTTCCAATGTTGTTTAAATGTGTATATTTTGGGGATGGCAGGGAAACCCATCTGTTCAGGGAAGAGTGGTGGGGTTTCATCAGATAGGCAACTGAAGCTGATGCAGCATAGTGTGGTTTATTTATCTGTCCGCCCTTCTAGAATTTTATATCATGCTGGTCACAATGATATCTAAGTACCTCTTTATGAAACTCAAGAAATTCACTTGGGTTTAGTTCAGCAACACTGCTAAGAAATGCAAAAGCTTATCCAAACCTAAGAGCTAAAAAATTGTGTTGGAAATTATGGAACAGCGTCTCTTTTATGAGATTTTTTCCATTCTTCTTATAGGTAGATCAGAAATCCTGTAAGAACAGCTTATCTTTACAATGGTTTGGCAGTATTCCTTCTGGGGCTCAAAAGTATGTGAGAATGGCTAGGAACCTTCTTTTATTTTGTGTTTATACTGTGCTTAACATGATGAGGTCCTGGTCCACAATTAGCCTTCTTAGAGTAACAGTGATTCAAATAACAGTAATTAACAACATGGGCTTGAAGGATGAAGTTTCGGGTGAATGTTTGGCATAAAAGTTTGTGGAAGTGTTTGTGGGGTTATTTTATCCAAAACCTTGGAAGTTCCCCACAGTAGATAGTGAAGACCTTGTCTTCCTTCTTTGGACTCGCATACCGCCTCTGAGCCTTATTTTCATCTCCTCACCTATGGTTACCCACTTTCAGAGATCAACATTTTGCACTGGTATGAACCAGTTTCCCCATCACTTTTATGCATGTTGGAAATGTGAGGATGAGTCCAGAATTTCATGGGGAAAACATTTTTACCTGACATAGACCTGAAGGATCCCAAATTCTGAATCTCTCCTGAAATTTTGGGAAATTTGAAGACAAAGCAAGATTTCAGTTTGAATTTTGCCACTTATGGGAGAAAGATGAACACAAAATCTGAAAAATCCTGAACTTTGTAGAGGTGCTTCATAACTTGGAATTATCACTGTTTACAATGCTAGTGACAGTAACTCTGAGAGAGTGATGTTTCACCTGTTGCCGGACGCCACACAGTCTGTGGAGCAAGTAAATTCCATGCAAGTCATTTCCCACTGAAGCCCTTAAAGGTGGAAATTCAGTGCCCTATAGGCCTTTTACAGACCTTGTGCATGGGCATGAATTTCACCAGAAATTAACACAGTAGAAATTATTATTTTAAAAGATATTGAAGACTTGAAATTTAGAAATAACCCTAGTCAGGGGCATTGCTGGTGCTGGGCTTACGGGGCTTAAACCCCAGTCCCAGTGCCTGACCCCAGGTCTGTGCTGTGCTGGCTGCGGCAGCGGCTGCAGCAGTGGTGCTGTGAGCCCTGAATCTCAGAGCTCAAGTCCCAAGTCTTTTCCTGGGTGAGCGGCACTCCTGATTCTAGTGGAGGTTGAATGTTCTCACTTTACCGGGGGACTGAGTTTATAGTCTTACTGGAGCTGCAAATGTGAAGACAAAGAACAGTGAAGCCCTGTGATTTGAAATAAAAATGTGATCTTATGCAGGGGTTTATGAAAATTAGAAAACAGAGATCTTTCTCAGTGAGGGTAGAACAGGAAGGAGATTTCTAGTTGAAAAAAACAGGTATGGTCTTCCTTCAAATGTTCATACCAGTTTTAGATCTGTAATAAAATTATCCCAAGAAATTTGCAAATCTGCTGTGATTACAGATATCTCTTAACAGCTTTTTGCATTTGTTTGTTTGTTATTGGATTTTTAGGTTTCATTTATTAAAAAGGGTTTGTTCAAACCCCCAAACACATCAGTTCATGCTAGCTCCCCTTTTTTCTGGGTTTGGTTTCCATCCTCCTCATTGATGTTGCAAATTAAAAGCTCTGAAGTAACTGAATAATTGGGATCTTCAGGAGTGCTGATTGCTCATTTTCCACAAAATATGAAAGTCATCATGCCAAACTGTGAATACAGCAGGATTCTGTAAAGGGTGCATAAAAATGGAAATAAAAGGGCTCAGGTTTTTTTTAAAGGCAAGCATCGTGAAAGTGACATTTCCCCAATGTATCCTAAAAATACAAACCTATTTTAATAGCTTTCAAAACAGGTACCATGCAAGGAGACCCAATTAATTTTATCTTCATGCTGCTATGCAGTCTGTATAATTCTTTTGGTTCCTAAAATGTCTTTTACTCCATTGTTATTCATACAGATTTCACTCCTTTGGAAAAGAAATCATATTTAATCTCTCTCTCTGTCTGTCTGTGGATTGATCTGTCTATGAATAACACCAAACCTTAGCCACAGAAAAGTTCAGGAAATAGCTTGATAAATTCTGGAAGAAACCACAAAGAGAAAGCAAGTTCACGTCAGACACAAACTGACACATAAATAGAGAAGCATATACGAATATGAAGATAATTGTGTTATAGACAGAATGTGCCCTAACTGTTACTAAATTGACAAGCTGGAATTTATCAGCATGAGATTGCAGTGACCTTACAATTCATAAAGGCAACTCTAACAATAGCAGATAAAGTTCACTTTCTATGTTTATTTATTATATTCAGCATAATCAAACTGTACAGCTCCTCAGTCCAGATTCACACTCAGATTCCACTGGTGGAAAGCAGTGTGTCTGGTAGCATAGTCTTCCCGAAGTGGAATGATACAGAGCAGTCCAGTAAAGGTAGGGTTACCAGAAACTAAAGCATGGAAAGGAGGACAGGGAGGTATGAAAAGGAGGACATTGGAGGACACATGGAGAAAATGTAGTATTAATGTATTAATTTTCTGTTTTTAGGGGGCCCTGGAACGCTTCCCCCCTAAAAACAGGGTGTTCCAGCATATTTTAACCCCTGTAAGTAAAAAGCCAGACAAAATCATGTATTTTTAAAATGCCTGCTGGATGGAGGATGTGAAGGTAAAAAGGAGGACATGTCCTCCTTTTCCCTGATGTCTGGTAACCCTAAGTAGAGGGCCTAGTGCTGAGCAGTAGCCCCTAAAAACTATGCAGTGTTGATCAGGAAGATGTAATGGCTAAGGCCCCAGGAGATGTGCAATTCAGTTTATCACCTGAGCAGCCTCCGTTCATGAAGCTTGTCTCAAAAGTTCTCTATTAGAAAGTATGGGACAATGGTGGTAAATTGTCCTTAGAGTGTGAAGATTTCCAGACTGTCTTCTTTTTGCCACTAGAGGTGAGTCGTTCCAAACTGTTTCTGGATTTTAAGTCTGCTTGATGCAGTATCTGCTCTAATCTAGAGCAGTGCTCTCTGAACATTACATACTTAAAGTGCTCGTAAAGAATAACAAACAAGAAGAGTTTCCAAAATCATGGGAAAGGAGATCCACAGAATCAACTAGAAGTCTGCTATAGACTATGTAGATCTAATTTAGTGTGTTTAGCACTTAGTTTGTCATCAGTGCTCTGAAAATACCTGTGAGAGTGGGAGGGTGACTGGACAGCTTTCCTAACTGAACCTGAAACTGCCTCATTTTAATGTTTCTTTACCAACCTAGAACTCAGACACACCTCAGCGAAGAGTTTGCCCAGGTTAGAAACCTTTCTGCAAATTTGGGTTAAGTTTCAAGAAATGGTAGGCTGAATGTTAAGTGGATATGGGCTGAGTTTTGAGCAAATTTGTATCATCGTATGATTTCAGGTGTTAACTATGCAAAAATGGAAACTCTTCTAAAATGTCAACTAGAGATATGTCTCAACCATAATACTAGAGCTGAACATCCCTGAACTTCTAGTGTCAGTGGACTTTAAGCTCAGATCCTGATACAATTGTCATAGTAGGCCCTTTTTTTCTGTAATGTGCTAACTAAAACCCTAGATCCAAACATGGGGTAAATCAGAATTTGGATCCAAATTGGATCCATATTAGCTTTTAACCCCAAATCATTAGTTATTTGAACACAAATACCAGGGTGAAATTCTGGGGCATTCAACTCACACAAACTGAAGCCATTAAAATGATCATACAAAACTATGTAAGTTGAATCCAATGAGTTTCTCTGTCTGGTGCCAAGCTGTAATGAATGGACTCTTTGATGATGGCCAGTCTACAGTGTATCCATGGACATTGAGCCTAGAAGTAAGTGCTAAGAGAGGAGGGTGTGGATGGGATATGATTAGTCAAGAGCTGATAACAGAGGAGAGGGAATGTTTATCTGAATTCTCAAGGACAGCAGGATTCTAAGAGCATCATAATGTTCAGGTATTTGAGTATCCTCCAAATTCTTGTGCAGTACCAGCCAAGTTACTGAAACTTGGTGGTGCTCATGTGCCCCAGCTTACAGGAAATGCAAGAGCCTGGACACACTTGCTTAGGTTGTCCTCACCTTACTTTTCCACACCGATAAGTGAGAAGGAGTAAGCCTAAATGTCTTTTTCCCATGCTCAAATTATGACTTCCAGCTATAATTAAAGGCAGGAGCTACTCTCTCACTGCTTGCCACTGCGAGTAAGTGGGTGGGAGTCAGGCAGTGGGATTGAATCCACCTTGCTCCCCCCCCCCATATGCATTGGCCAGCTGCAGAGGGAGGAATAACCTGCTGCCCATATAAGGGTGAAGTATTTACTCCCCAAACAGGAAAGGAGGGAGCACAAGAGTAACTGTGACTTTCTGAGTTATAATTCTTTCTCTGGCCTGCTTCTGGCATAGTGCAGCTAAACATTTCCCCTTAGATTATGAAGTTACAATCAAGTCCACTGAGTTTTCTTAAATAGAAGTCTCCAATCAGTTGGTTCTTTTGTCAGACAGATAATTGGTGCAAGGTGGATGGGGAAGCAGGTTGAAATATAGGACAGAGACTCTGCCCTATATTCGACTCCTCTGGAAATTGTTACCCTATATTCTATTTTTTAGCCTCTTCCTTTTAACAAACTCTCATTTAGCTGCTGACAAAACAAAGAGCTGTTTTGAGCAATGCTCCATTTCTGCATGTGCATCTGCTAGTACTTTAAAAGAAGAAAACAAATGAACACAAATGTATATATTTAAACATGGGTACAAAACACACATGGGTTTTTATAACTGTAAATAGTATTTCACTCCATTCTCCCTGAGATTTTACTGCTGCATCTTATATTCAGTTTTAAAATGTCTTGTAACAGTTTTCCTGGTCAGTACAGCTTAGGTTGTGGGAAAGACGACTCAGGGCTTATCAATCATGTTTCTATCTATCAATCATCTTTCACATACTTTTTTAAAATATGTATGATACTCTGGTTCTCCAAAGATTTGTCTACACTGCAACACAAATTCCATGTTAGTAGAACTCAAATTAGCAAACCCTAGGTTTGTTAAACTAGGGACTGTGTATCTGAATTCATTTGTAGCCATATTTAGGCATTGTTGAACTTTCAGCATTTACACTGTATTATGTGGTGCCAAGTTCAACCAAAATATTCCCTAGCATCCTTCCAAAATGTGGCAGCTGTGGAGCAATGTGGGAAAACTTTACTTTCTACCCAACTTGACCATCCAGAAGACAAAGAAAGTCAGCCCATGGAATTATGCGATATGTTTGGTGGACTCCCAGAGCACAAGACAAAGCAATAGGACTTGAAATCTGAGTCCTAGTTTCACTCAGGCTTCGATCTTTCATGCTCATGTAGTCCTGAGATGCTTTGTCCAGGTCCTGGGCTAGCATGATTTGTTCATAGACCAAAGGGGCTTTAGGCTGGAGCCTGGATTTGAATACTGGGTGATATTGCAGTGCGGGTATATCCCTATATTTTCTTCTTTATGCGCACACACAAATGGAGCTGTAACTAGGTCAGGGCCAATGGGGCAAAGCCCTGGGTGGCGCAGAGTGCTCAGTGGAGCTGTGCTATTAAAGGGCTGGCTTTTGCGGTGCCGGCTTGAAGGGGTGCATTGGGATCGGAAAGCACCCCGGGAGGCAAAAACTGGCATTACAGCTCTGCACACAAAGAACTGCCCTTCAGAACGACATTAGTCCTTGAGTATGTGTTTTACACCATGATGAAAAATTGAGTCATGTCTTGTATTGCTTTAGAGATTCTAAAAAAAATTACACCCAAGTAAACTGAAAAGAGGAGCAAAGTTCTTGCTACCCAAAGGTAGATTACTTTATCTTTAATATTCCTGCTGTCTTGGCACCTGATTTGATAAGTTGGTTGTGATAAACACAGAGACACACATGCGTGCATGCGCACACATACACACTTTTACAGTTCAAGGTTTTTCTAGGCCTCATGCCACCTCAGAGCCAGAAACATAAATCTTGTTTCTGTAATAAAGACATTCAAAGCAGAAAGTTATGATAATATTCCCTATATTTCTAAGTTAGGTCTGTCACTAGCAGTAGGAGGCATTTGTCTTTCCTGTCACTCGGCCTCTTTTCTTGGGCCCTTGGGGACAGCAACATTTGGTTTTCCTGAAATTTTCAATAAAGGACAGGCAAATAATGTTTTTCTCTACTTCACTTTTCCAAGCTAAACTCCAGCAAGGATGTCTTGCAGGGACAATTAAACCAAGCTGTTGCCTCAGTTTAGGTGGACATTGTTATTGCGGCATTTGTCCCTTTCTTGACAAATCACATTATTGCTGTGCCCTCAGACCATTAGTGGGCCCACAGGGAGCCAGGTGGTGATCATGAGTGGCTGATCTTGCATTCCTCAGCCCTGAGGCAGATGAAGTCTGACTTAGAGAGGTCCCTTTGATTTCTGTGTATTAGTTAAATGAGGGGATGGAAGAAGGACAAAGAGAAACTCTTCTGAGTGCTGTCCTATACCTCTGAGCAGACAGCTGTCATCTACTTAATGTTTAGAATGTATTGGGCACTCTCAGACATGTTCAATAAGTGCCCTGCTTTTGTGCCTCAGACTTGACTGTTTTTTTGTAGCTGGAGGTTGCCATGCTATATACTCTGTCCCCCTCCACTTTCCATCAGTGAAGTATCCTTTTTCATGCTTTTCTCTGTCTCCACAGCAGCAGGGTTCTTTTAACATGAACAACTCTTCATAAACCTCCCCATTTGTTCAGAAATGTCTTTTTTTCTTAGCAAATTTATTGCTTGTGAAAAGCAGTGAATTGACAGCCCTGAAGACTGAGATGCTCTAGGTTTCCAGAGAACAGATAGCATAGGTGGCAGCACAAACTTCCTTACTTTGCTCCATCCAACATGTCAGTCTTTTCCTGAAGATGCCACTTTTTAGAAGGAGGATGGCTAAGTCTCAGTCTTCCAAAAGTGTAATGGTGTGTGTGTTGGATGAGCATTTGTCCAATAAGAACTGGACTAAAATCATCGAGCTCAGGTCAAAGACTCCAGAAGCAGCTATCAGATACCAAATTGTTTGGTATGCTGTTAAGCTTAAGCGCTGAGTACAAATTCGTCCTGGGTGCCACTTCATTATACTGCATGGAGTTATGCCAGAGATTCATTTCACTTATAGAGACTACAGAGAGAGGGGCCATAAAAATATCAAGAGATAGATAGTGAACCACTGATCTCAAGGTGAAAAATCTGCTTATCTAATTATTACCTTCCTGAACTATCCAGTGACCACATTCCCTAACAGCCCCCTGGGGGATAACTTTTAACTCTAATCCTTAATATTCCACTAATACTTGTATAACCCACAAATCAGTTTGTATTATGTGTACCTCTCTGAGCCCAAACCAGAGAGCCTGGGACAGATTGGGGCTGCAGAGTCTGAATCTTTTGCTCAAGCTATTAATGACTCATACTTTTAGCTCTGCACACCCTTGGTTCACTTCTCGGTGTATTAGCCAAAGTGGCAGATACCATGATTGCCTTTCCTTTATTTATCTAAAAGAGCTGAATAGCAAGTGAACCATCATAGAAATGTAGGGTTGGAAGGGACCTCAAGAAGTCATCTAGTGCAACCCTCTGTTGCTGTGACAGGACCAAGTGAACCTACTACCATCTCAGACCAGCTTTTTTGTCCAGTTTGTTTTGAAAATCTTCCAAAGATAGGGCTTTCACAAATTTCCTTGAAAACCTACTCCAGAGTTTAACTACTCTCATAGTTAGAAAGCTTTCTCCTAATATCTAACCTAAGTGTCCCTTGCTTCAGATTAAGCCCATTAATTCTTGTCCCATGACCAAGAGAACATCTACTTTCTCATAGCCCTCTATATATTGAACACTTTTATCAGGTTCCCCCTCATTCTTCTTTTCTCAAACTCAACTTGCCGAGTATTTTATCCTTTCCCTTTCCTCATAGGTCAGGTTTTCTAAACCTGACATCATTTTTGTTCCTTTTCTCTTCCAGTTTAGCCATATCTTTCCTAAATTGTGATGCCCAGAATTAGATGCAGTGCTCCAGCTGGGACCTAACCAGTGCTAAGGAGAGCAAGACAATTACCTAATACATCCTGTGTTTTAGATAAAAATTGCTGTTAATATACCATAGGATCTTATTAGCCTTTTTAGCATCTACATCACGCTGACTATTCATATTCAGTTTGTGGTCTAGTATAATCCCCTGATCCTCTTCAGCACTCCTACAACCTAGACAGGTGTTCCCCATTTTGAGGCTGTGCATTTTATTTTTCCTTCCTAAGCGAAGGATTTTTGCATTTGTTTTTATTGAATTTCATCTTGGGGAATCCAGACCAATTGTCCAAATTTTCAAGGTTATTCTGAATTTTAAACCTGTCTCCCAAAGTGCTTGCAGCCTCTCCCACTTGGTGTCATTTACAAATTTTATAAGCATACTTTCTACTCCACTGGTTCTTAACCTCTTGCAGGTTGTGCCATGCTTGGCAGTGAGTGTGACCTTACAGGATACACCAGATCATCCTCCCCCAGGCCAAAACCTTTCCCCTACCCAGCTCTCCATGACACAATTACCAGTGTGTGGTGAAGCAGTACTGTGTCCTGGCACAGTGGTTGAGAACTGCTACTTTACTCCATTATCCAAATCATTAATGGAAATATTGAATAGTATCAGACCTAGGACTAATCCCAGGGGAGCACACTAAATACAACCTCCCAATGTGACAGCCAACTCGTCTTTAAGCATGATCTTTCAACTAGTGCGCCTACCTTATGATAATTTCATTGAGCATATTTCCCTAGTTTGCTTATAAGGATATGTGAAACTATGTCAAAAACCTTATATTGCATCCATTAGTTTCCCTGTATCCACTATGTCAGTAATGCAATCAAAAACAGGAAATTAAGTTGGTTTGGCATACTTTGTTCTTGAATAATCCATGCTGACTGTTCCTTATAACCCTATTATCCTCCAGGTGCTCACAAACTGATTGTTTAATAATTGGCTCTAGTATCTTTCCCACCATTGAAATTAGGCTGACTGGCCTTTTTCTACTTCACTTTCCCAAATTTAACTCTAGGACGCACATCATGGAGGAAACAAAATATAGCAATTTATAGTTTGTTTTATGGCTTCATTATTTTGGATGCTTAGAAAATATTTGAGAAGCTCAGCATTTTGTCATGTGTAAGGGATTCTGTTTTCTATTCTGTTCTGTTTTCCTTAGTCTAGATATACCATGTACCTTCAGGCAGAGATCTCTTCATCCATATCACGTTAGTGTCAGTTTTATAATTCTGTCATTGTGCTGTGTTAATTGGTCAAATGGATCTCTATCTATATAATACTTGTTCTTACTCAGCACTCTAGTTTAATGTCTAGACTTCCAAATGTAGTGATGCTATTGATTTTTGTACATAGTAAACAACATACTTGTCATAAAAAGTCAGGTTCTTCTGTAATAACTTTCTCTGTAGGGGATATCCAATCAGGAGGGTTTTTACCCTTCAGTAGTATTTTTTATATTTGCTTTAATAGATGAGACACATCGTGGAGAAAAATTGTAAGTTAACTGAACTGTGTTGAGTGAATTTGTGTTCTAAAGGAAAACTATTAGCAGTGCCTGTATGGAAAAACATGAGTCAGAGTGATCAGAGGTCTCATAGACTTCTGCCACATCTTCAACAACCACCACTCATCTATTAACTCTCTGTAGAACATCCCATGCCAGCGTCGGCTTCCTACACATCACAGTAGTTTCAGCAATGGAACCCTAGATGTAACTATGTACAGCAAACCCACAGGTCAACATGCCTGCCTTCATAGCTCCAGTAACTATTTCAAATGCATCAAGAAATGTGTTATCTACAGCAAGGCACACAGATGCCAGAGAATATGCTCCAAGGATAAAATCTGGGATATATAACACATTTAAAACCATCCTTTACCACATCAGGTAATGGGCCACCCAAATGAGCCAAGAAACCTGTTTCAGTATAGAAGAAAAGAAAATCCCTCAGACTGCATTGATGCCTCCCCCCACCCCCAGTTGTCACCTACCATTCCACAATGGAACCTATACAAGGTATTATAAAACAATTACAACTCATACCTGATAGAGATCCCATCCTGGAAGAAATCTGGCCTTCAAACAACCACTGCACCCCCTCTCACCAAACCTCGTCATCAGAGGCAAGCTCCTATCAGACATGGGCCCACCAACCCAAAGTGGCACCAGATGCTGTCAGAACAGAAGATGCAAAACCTACAGATGTGTCTCCATTGCTATGATGATCAACCCCTCTCACCACACACCTTTTAAAATCAAGGAGTGTTATACTTGTGTATCACAAGATATGATGTACCTTTTCTACTGCAATAGTTGCACAAATTACAAGCACATGAAGGAAACCTGACCAACCTCATTGCCTTCTATGATGAGATGACTGGATTTGTGGACGTAGGAAGAGCCGTTGATGTGATATACCTTGAGTTTTAGCAAGGCTTATGATACGGTTTTCCACAGCATTCTCGTCATCGAGTTAAGAAAGTATGGGTTGGATGTGTGGACTCTAAGGTGGATAGAGAACTGGCTAGATCAACGGTTTCAGCGTATAAGAATCAATGGCTCCATGTCTAGGTGGCAACCACTAACAAGTGCTGTGCCCCAGGGGTCTGTCCTGGTTTCTGTTCAACATTTTCATTAATGATCTGGATGATGGGATAGATTGCACACTCAGTAAGTTTGCGGATCACACCAAGCTAGGGGGAACAGTAGACACGCTGGAGGGCAGGGACAGGATTCAGGGAGACCTTGACAAATTGGAGCACTGGGCCAATAGAAATCTCATGTGGTTCAACAAGGACAAGTGCAAGGTCCTGCACTTGGGACAGAAAAACCCCATGCACTGCTAGAGGGGAGGGAGCGATCAGCTAAGTAGCAGCACTGTAGAAAAGGACCTGGGGGTCCTGGTGGATGGGAAGCTGGATATGAGTCAGCAGTATGCTCTTGCTGCCAAAAAGGCCAATGGCATACTGGGCTGCATCAGAAGAAGTGTTGCCAGCAGATCGAGGGATGTGATCATTCCCCTGTATTCTGCACTGGTGAAGCTGCATCTGGAATACTGTGTCTAGTTTTGGGCTCCTCACTACAAAAGGACATGGAAAATTAGAAAGAGTCCAGCCGAGGGCAACAAAAATGATCAAGGGGCTGGAGCACAAGACCTATGAAGAAAGACTGCAGGCACTAGGCTTATTTAGCCTACAGAAGAGAAGACTGAGGGGAAATTTGATAGCAGACTTTAACTACCTGAAGGGATGCTCCAAGGAGGATGGAGCTCGGCTGTTTTCAGTAGTAACCGAGGACAGAACAAGGAGCAATGGTTGCAAGTTGCAGCTGGGGAGGTTGAGGCTAGATATTAGGAAAAACTTTCTTACTAGGCGAGTGGTAAAGCATTGGAATGGGCTACCTAGGGACGTGGTGGAATCTCCGTCTTTGGAGATGTTTAAGGCCCCGCTGGACAAAACTCTGGCTGGGATAAGTTAATAGGAGTGATCCTGCTTCTCTGGCAGGAGGTTGGACTAGATGACCTCATGAGGTCCCTTCCAACCCTATGATTCTGTGAAACCAGACAATCACTACACTCTTGAATGAACTCTCCCAGAAAAATGCCAATAGACATAGACACCATATCACCCATGGGCAAACCCTTTTCATACTTCTCTCAGCCCTCATCCTCAAGAAACCTCATAGCACATTCAAAAGATGAGCCTGAGACTGTAAATTCATAACTTTTCATGCTGAAAATCATGGACTAAATAAAAACAATGGATTTCTGATTCATTATAGCAATATATATATAAACCACTAACCTTTTGTCGTATGACTGCATGGTGTTAACTACCTATTTTGCCTTGAATGGTCTCTTAAAACAATTCCTCATGCTACATAATCCATTCTGTCTTGTTTTACTGTGACCTCTGTCTACTTTTTCCAGACCTGAAGAAGAACTCTGTATAACTTTGAAAGCTTGCGTCTTTCATGAACAGTAGTTGATCCTTTTAAATATATTACCTTACCTCCCTTGTGTCTCAGAGATAAATAGGTATATAACAGAAATAACTTTTTATCCTTCACTCCTGTTTCTGCTCTAGTGCTACACAATGTGATATTTTGTCCCATAACTAGTATTATAGTAAATTACGGGTACGCGGTTAAAAATTTAAGTGCCTCATGACGGTAATCACTGAAGACGCACTATCAGCCTCCAGTTATGCTTTTAAATATTATTGCTTTCATTAATTAGGGCCCCGGCCTATTACTTCTTAAGTCATTGGGAGATTTTCATTTTCTTTAATGGACATGGGATTAGCCGTTAATGTTCCCGAATCCTGAGATTTCAGTTTTTATACTACATCTCTCCCTTTATGTTTAAACTGTCATGTATGACTAAGTACTGTGTGAGTAATTACATATTTTTAAAAAGACCATTTTTCTGTTTGTACAGCACCTAGCACAATAGTATGGCACATAATAAAAGACTCTATGTGTGATGATAAAAAGGAGTAACTCCACAGGAGTGATTGGCTTTTGTGGGCTTATTATGCCATACAAAACTGTCAGCAGAAATGTTGTCCTTTTTATTTATTTACTTAAATTGTTTGGAAAACTGTTTGAGATGAGTTAAACAATCTATTCACAGGTTGGAAAAGCAAATAGGACAATATTGTGTTATGCATATGATCAAGAAAGCTTCTAACTGAGGCATTTAACTGCAACTGCAATAAAATTATTTAGTATTAATTAATAATCTGAAATGTATTATAAACAAGTAAAACTGAGCAGTCTATTTTCACTGAGTAAAGTGCAAATAGTAAACAAACAGCATTAATGATGTGAAGTAAATTAGGTTTTTAAAGTTCTATTTTTAATAAACTTGCTTAATTTTGCTTATGCAACTAGTCTCACTAAACTCTGTGGGACTATTTGCTTGAATAAATTGACCAGGATTTAATTCTTCATGTTTCATTGGGAACATTAAGCCATTTAAAATCCATGTGACTTTTGTCTTCTCAGTATCCCTTTCACATAATATTTGAGATCAAAACCAAATAAGATTTCAACATGAATTCAATAAGGCTTACCATTTATGAAGCCATCTGCAAGAAGTGTCACAACAAAGTCATTTTGCAAATTGAATTTTGGTGGCACCTCCCCATGAACATCCACTCCTATCCTAAGACACCCTGTAGCTCTGATACTAACCATCCATTCCTGCCAATGTGTATGCATATGTGTAAGCTAATTCAAAGGAGTACATCACGGAACAGGAGTGACTGAAATGAGACAAGTTACACATTTCTAAAAGTCTTGACAGTACCTTCTGACCATACCTAAATAATAAAAATGCTTAATTGCTTCAAAGAGAATTGTGATAATTAATTGGTTAGAATTAAATTAGAAGATCAGAAGTGCTGTGAAGAGCAAAGTGCTGTTACTGGACAGAGGGTTTGATCCAAGGCTCAAACCCTTGATGTTTTATGGCCTGGCCCGTGGAAGTGATTCCCTGTGGGCAGACCTCTAAGCCTTTTTGGTGCCCCATTGACTTCTGTCTCTGTGGAGTCACTTGTAGGACATAATTCTCTCCTGGGGAAAATTCTTGTTGAAAGGCAGAGTGGGGGGCCTCAAAAATCCATCTAGCAGTTAGTACTTCAGAAGTGGTTCTTTCAGTGTCCAATTAAGGATTTTTATAATTCCTGGACACAGAAGAAAAGGAAATTATAGAATTTTTCAGCTTTTTCCTTCACATTGGATCCAGTACATTGAAATAATGCAGCTCTTCAGTGGGTTAAACATGCCATCTAACTTAATCATATTAACTAAATTCATGGGTAACAGGAAGCCGAGTAATGTTCTTCCATATGTTAGAAATGGCTAAAAGATGATTTCTCCATTCATCTCCCAGCTCCATCGGTGTGTCCTGCTACTTGAAATAAAGACATTTCCAATAATATGCTCCAAATGAGAGGCTGTGTTAGTCTAGTTCAGCAACAAAAAGCAAGGAGTCTTGTGCAACATAAAGACTAACAGATCTATTTATCGCATGAACCTTCATGGAAAAAAATCCTGTGTCATCTTCAAAGCATCTGACAAAATGGGATCTTCTCCCACGAAAGCTTATGCGATAAATAAATCAGCTAGTCTTTAAGTGCCACAGGACTCTTTTTTTTCCCCCCTCAATATTATGTATTACAGAAACTCATGAATTCTTTCCCTACTTTACTTAAAGAATTTTTTAAACATGGGGAAAAAAATGAGCTGAACAGATAGATGTGGCAATTAGGCCACAATTTAAAAACAAACTTAAGTATGTACTTTAAGTCCATTCATATTCAGAACAGTGTGTAAACACAAGCTTTCCATGTAAGTAGATGCCTGGGAATGGTGGGTTACCGATGTAACTGTCCTTCTTCGAAATGGGCTGCTCACATGCATTGTTACAGGTGTATATTTGTCACAGTGCACAGTAGCTCAGAAAGTCAGGTAAGGGCACATGCCCTCTCCGTGCCATGACCATGGCTATACAGGTGACCGTGACCCTGACTCTTCCAGTCCCTTCTTTTTGCCAGCTTGGGTTAGCGGGGACAGTGGGAGGGATCTGAATGTATGTGAGCAGCCCATCTCGAAGAAGGATGGTTACACTGTGTCTAGAAAGTGGATCTCTTGTGTGGAATGTTCCAGGCTGAAACAGATCATGGAGTGGAAATTGTTGAACTGTCTGTGAAAATCTGCAAGAGCATCCTTTCTGTGGGTCCAGATGATGAAGACTGCTAGGAAGGGATGGGATTCATCTAACAAAGAGAGGGGAAAAACACCTTTGTGGGTAGTCTGGCTAATCTAATCAGGAGGCCTTTAAACTAGGTTTACTAGGGGATGGAGTCCTAATCCCTGAGATGAGTGAGGTAGGAAGACATCACGAGAAAATGCAAGGAGGGAGTTGCAACAGATGAGGCAAACAGCAAGGGAAAGTAGGGCAATCGGCCTGGTATTATAGGTGCTTGTACCCAAACACAAGGAGCCTGGGAAACAAGCAGGAAGGATTGAAAGTCCTGGCACAGTCAAGGAACTATGATGTAATTGGAACAAGAGAGAGATGGTGAGCCAGCTTGCATGACTGGAGCACTGCCATGGATGGGTATAAATTT
This sequence comes from Podocnemis expansa, assembly GCA_007922195.1. Taxonomy (NCBI): domain Eukaryota; kingdom Metazoa; phylum Chordata; order Testudines; family Podocnemididae; genus Podocnemis; species Podocnemis expansa. Next base: position 68,001,992 of record ML681966.1, read on the forward strand.
GTTCAGGAAGGACAGGCAAGGAAGAAGAGGTGAAGGAGTAGCACTATATGTAAAAGAGCAGTATGACTGCTCAGAGCTCTATTGTGAAACTGGACGCAAGTCAGTTGAAAGTCTCTGGGTTAAGTTTAGAGGAGAGTGCAACCAGGGTGATGTCATGGTGGGTGTCTGCTATACACTGCCAAACCAGGGGAAAGGAGGTGGATGTGGCTTTCTATGGACAACTAGCAGAAGTTTCCAGATCACAGGCCCTGGTTCTTGTGAGGGACTTCAGTTACCCTGACATCTGCTGGGAGGCCAATACAGCAGTGCACAGACAGTGTCTACAGCCAAGCCCTAAGATATAATCGCATTTGCTCTGATCCCTCAGACAGAGACAGACATCTCTGGGATCTCTATCAAGCTTTCTTAAAACTACAGTACCCACCTGGGGAAGTAAAAAAACAGATTGGCAGAGCCAGATGGGTATCCCACAGTCAACTGCTATGGAAAGGACCCAAAAAAGAGAACAATAGAACACCACCGGTCATCACATACAACCCTGAAGTCAAACCTCTACAACAGATCATTAAAGACTCCAGCCTATTTTAAGAGATGACCCCTCACTCTCTCTAGCCTTGGGAGACAGACCTTTCCTCGCCTACAGACAACACCTGAACCTTGAACAGATACTCACCAGCAACTACAGACCTAATAACAGAAACATTAAAACAGGCACATACCACTGCAACAAACCACGCTGCCAACTTTGTCCACATATCTGCACAAAAGACACCATCATAGGACCTAATCAAGCCAGCTACTCCATCAAAGGGTCATTCACCTGCTTATCCACTAATGTGATTTATGCTGTCATGTGCTGGAAATGCCCCCACATCTTCTACATTGGACAAACAGGACAGTGCCTATTCAGAAGAATTAAATGGGCACAAAACTGACATCAGAAATCACAACACACACACACACACACACACACACACACACACACACACACACACACTTTCATCTTCCTAATCACTCCATTGATGATTTGTTAGGGATGGTGCTTGAGAAATCAATGGGGACATCAAGACTTCGAGGACAAACAGCCAAAACTGAACTAATATGCAGATTAGATTGTGTGAAAGGAGGACTGAATCATTTCTATGAATTCTTTTCACATTGTAACAGGTAATTTGACTTCACCCTCCCTCTGTGTACTGTTTCCTGGAGTTTGGATCTTTACAAATGCTTTGATCTGCTTTTGCAGTATGACCTGATCCCACGTTTCAGTATAACCTGATCTCTCACTCCCCTGAATTTATTTTCATCTCATTCTGTAAGTTCCCCCTCTTCAAAGCATCTGACAAAGTGGGATTTTGTCCCACGAAAAATGATTAGGGGGCTGGGGAACGTGATTTATGAGGAGAGACTGAAGGAACTAGGCTTATTTAATCTGCAGAAGAGAAGACTGAGTGGGGTTTGATAGCTACCTTCAACTACTTGAATGGGTGCTCCAGAGAGGCAGGAGCTGGGCTATTCTCAGTGAAGACAGAGACCAGAACAAGGAGCAATGGTTCCAAGGAGCAGCTGGTGTGTTTGAGGTTGGATATTAGGTAAAATCTTCTCGTTAAGAGGGGTGGTTAAGTACTGGAATGGGTTGTGTACAGAGTTGGTGGAGTCTCCATCTTTGGAAATATTTAAGACCCAGTTAGACAAAAACCCTATCTGGGGTGATTTAAGTGGGTGTGGTCCTTTTAGCAGGGTGTTGGACTAGATGACCTCATGAGGTCCCTTCCAACTCTAATATTATATGATTCAAAGGTATCATCAATGTAGCATGAGGAGTGGTACTTGGGAATGAGACTGGAGGAAGTGTTGTTCTAAGTCAGCCTTAAAAAATGTTAGCATATTATAGGGCCATATGGGTACCCACAGCAGATCCACTGACTTGAAGATATAAATTACCTTCGAATCTGAAATGGGTGTGGGAGAGTACAGAGTCACAAAGTTCAATCATGTGGTGTGCCATGACATCATCTGGGGTAGTTCTCTTAATGGCTTCTAATCTATCTTTTGTGTTGGACGTTGGTGTACAGAGCTTCTATATCCGTAGTTGTCAGGGTGGTGTTTCTTGAAGGTCACCACCAACGTACTGAATCTTTCTCAGGAGGTCTATGGTTTCTTGAAGAGAGCTAGGGGTGCTGGTAGCGTAGGGTCTGAGGAGAGAGTCTAAGTAGCCAGATAAGCCCACTGTCAAAGTTGCAGTTCCTGCTTTGATTATTTGTTATAGTCTAACCAGATTTTGTGACTTATGGTCCCATGCATTTATTTTGCTCTCATTCTATAAGTTCTTCTTTTTCAAGTGTCTGATGAAGTGGAATTCCCTCCAATGAAAACTCATGCAAATGTGTTAGTCTTTAAATGTGTCACCAGAATTCTTGTTTGTTTTGTTGGACTAGATTAACATAGCTACCACTTTGGAACTTATAAAACAGAGTTTTATTGACAGGCAGGATGTGAAATAGAGATTGAGCACTGTGAGGAAAGACAAAGATTCAAATAGACAAAAATATGAAGTGAAATGTCAGGAAAATTTGTAAGTATTTTGAGAGTTGAAAGCCATCAGAAATCAGCAGGTCTACCAATATATTAAGAGGTAATTGAAGGGTAAAAGGAAATTAGAGTCGTTGTATGATTTCTTTTTGTTGGTCTTCACTGCAGAGAGTGATCAGGACATATTCAGTGTGAATTCACTCCCTACAGATAGTGACTGTGAGATAGTATCATTCATAGAAGTATATAAAAGGATGGAATACAATGGTTTGTGCAGTGCAATCTTAATAAATCATTAGGACCAGATGGCATTCATTCAAGTGTTCAAAAAGAATTTGAAGGTCAAACTAGTTGAACCAACAACAAAAATATGTAACATATCAATGACAACAATTTTATATATTGCATGATGCACTCTCAACACTGTAACCATTTTTTAAAAGACAAGCATGGTCTAAGGAATTATGTATAAACCAATGAGTTTGGCTTCAATTCCATGAAAAATTGTTGAGAAACAAAAGTAGGTTCATAAAGCATTTAGAATAGATGATGAATTTAACCTAGCCTGGTTTCTATAATCTAGTGAAATTCTTGGACAATTAATTTTTTAAAAAAATATACAGATGAGAACAGGGAATATATGCATGTATTTATTTCTTCAAAATACTTTATAAAAAGTTTTCCACCAAAGTCTATTAAGGAGATTTGTAACTAGAAGGTGAGAGGTAAAATCAATTCCTGTCATAGATCCACAGTTGGTTAACAGATAGGAATAAATGCCCATGTCTCAGAATGGAAGGAGGATGTTAATATGTTGCTGCAGGGATCAGTACTAGAAAAGATGTTATTAAATGTACATAATGTCTTTAGTAGTGATTTAGTAGAGGGCAGAGTAGTGAGGTGGCTCTTGACACTATATTATTCTCCTTAGTTAATAGTGGGAGTTGTAAGGTGTACTGAAATGCCTAACAAAACTAGGCAATATAATTCATTACAGAGTGGTGCAAATTAACACACATTGAAAGGAATGATTTAACATTCAGATAGGATCTAAATTAACTGTGGCAGCTCAGAATAGATAAAGGGATAGATTATGTTGCTCTGTTGCAGGTGTACAAGGCAGCGTCCCTTTTAATAGATTAGATCAATGGTGCATAAAACTTTTTCTTCTAGAGCATTCTGATGCATGGCTCAGTCATCGCATGGCTAGAGATCTGAACTATATGGGGGGGGGCTCAGTGGGGATGTTTTTGAATAGTGTGAGGTGAAGTCACAGTAGGGTTGCACCAGCAGGGTGGTGGCTAACCCTATCTAACAGATGTAATAAGGGACTCCTCAGGCTGTGTCTTCCAATGGCTTTATAAAATACCTTAGTTAACACTTCCGGTAGCCAAACTCCTACCCCTACCTAGTGCTCTTCAGACTTGTAAGAAATATAAATGAGCCTGAAAGATCTAAACAGCATTGTGGATAGCTAATTGAAGATGTCCACTTAACATGTAGTGGTGATTGTTGAAAGGCTAACAGACTGAAATAAGAAAGAAATAGTAATATACTGTCCTTGTATAAATCTCTAGTATGATCTCACCTTTAATATTGCATTCAGGTTCGCTCATTTCATCTCAAAACAACACAAACAAACTTTGTAAGTGAAAAGGGTCAGTTGAGTTTGCGGAAGATGCCAAAGTGTTGTTTTACTAAACCTTCCCCTATATATACGTTGGGAAAAGAAAGGACCCAGAGAAGGTTAACCAAAGATTAGAGGTATGGATTAAAGATGGAAAGGGGATTCCATAAGGCAAAAATAAGAGGGCCTGTGAAACTGATTTCTATTTATTGTTATCACAGTACTATTCATGCATCTAGTCTAAAGATTTTAGGGCAGATTAGTGAGTCAACATTTTGGCATCCTCTCCAAACTCAGTTGACCCATTTTTCTTTAAAAGTGACAGGGATGGAGGAAAGGGAGGTATTTTTGTGTTTCCCCTCTCCAAGCAGAAATGGAGCCCAGCTGCGTATTCTTTTCACTCCTAGCAATCAGTCTGCATCATTTATATTTTCATGGATAGCTTGACAAAGAAAAGGACCAGAGACATTTTTTCAGTAAAAGCTGAGATTTTTCCCCCTAAGGGATCAAAAGACTAGCCTCTTAAAAAGGAGCTCATAGGAACCTCTTCCAAATCAACAGAGCTTGGTTCAATAGGAAAACTGCCTCCTTGGGAAGGCTGGATTGACAAATTATTGCAGTGGGTAGAAAGTATTTGCTTTGTTTTGTTGCTTTTTATGTTACAGATAGGGTATGTCATGTTAGTAGCTTCTCTTCCAAGTGGTGTCTACATTTTGTATCAGACAATTCTACAGGAAAATGAACAGCAGCTTCTCTGCCTAGGACTACAAAGCACATCACGAAAATGAATGTTTTACATTTTGGAATCTTAGGGAGAGTCAGTATTGTCTTCAGTAGATAGGGAATGTGAGATGTAAACAAAATGCTTTTTTTTAAAAAAAAAATCGTCCATGTTATAAACTGGATATTTTTCTACTGTGACTCCCTCTAATTAGATGAAAACCAACTTGTCATCAGAAAGGCTGCACCTTCTGCAGCTCCCTCATTCCTTCTTAGAATGCACTGTTGGCAGAAAGAGGACATTGCTGAAATAGTTGCTACCAATTATATAGGAAAAAAATCATTCCACTGAGAAAGCGTAGACCAAACTTTATCTCATTAAGACAAAGCTCAGATGCTTTGCTTATGGATGGCTGAAAATCAATGCTCTAAATTCTCCCAGATACATATAATTTGCAATAGAAATCCAGTACAAACAGGTCTGGCACCCTCTTTTGTTTTGAAATGCTAGTTTATCTTCCAAATAAAACCTCTAAGAAGGAATCAATTGTATGACATGCCAAGGGTACTTCAGGGAAAAGAAGTTGCAGGAAAGATTGTGAAGCATTCACCGGTAGGTTGGAAGAAATATGAAGAATATGTTTCAGACTAGATAATGTTGGATAAGAATCCAGATAGAAAAAATTTGAGAAATTATGTCAAATTCTGGACTTATTTCCTGTTTTAGGGTTGGAGAGGAGAAAAACCAAATACTTACCGGTCTTTAATAGGGAAATATTTCTCCATGTGCTGTGATGGAAAATAGCTTCTTCCGAGTAGCCAAACTGTCTGAGGAAACTAAGTTTGATTATAGGCACAGAATCTTTTGTCTCAATTTACAGAGGAAGGGGGAAAAAAAAAAAACCCTGCATTTGGACAATTCTTGTTGGAAAATTGTAGCTCAAGGGTATAATAAAGATGCCAGATTTATGAAACTGAAACTGGTCTTAGACACATTGAATTATGAAGTGTGAGAAGAACACAGACAATTAATAGCAAAACTGCTCTTAAATATAAATGAGAATTTAGGATAATGTTTTTGATGATAATCTTTGTAATAGTAAAATAAAGTGATCTGTACTTCATGCCTTGCACATAAGAGCTTATTTAAATGTCCTCTATTCTCTCAAGACTAGGCTTAGATTTTTGAAGTGCACCATTATGTCAGTCATTATTTCCTGAGTACATTGACAAAGTTTAACTCCATTTCACCTAAGTGCTGAATTTAGCTGAGAGCTCTGGCACCACATTTTACCAGCATGACTGTGCATGTAATATAAAATGATATGGGATATCTAAGTGCTGCTGCTGCAAAAGCCTCTATTTCCACCAGCAGTGTGTGTTATATGCCCTTTTTTTTTGGTCTGGAAGATACCCTTAGTCTATATGAATCAAAAGCACACCTGAGCTCTACATAGAATGAGAGAAAGTTCTCAACAAAGCTAGTTGTTCAATAGCGATGTGTGTTCAGGGTAAACTGTGGGCAGAATCCTCTAGTTCTCTTTCTTCTGAATGATTCCCATAAATTTTCTAAATCTATTACCACATTGGGGCATGAAGTCATAGACTGTAAAACTGTGTGCAACATAGGGTGACCAGATAGAATGTGTGAAAGATAGGGGCACTTTTTTTTAAAAGGGAATGTGGCCAGGGGGAGGTATAGTTGTGTCATATATAAAATGACCCCTAATATTGGGACATCTTGTCACCCCAGTAACAACAGTGCTAGAAGGCAGCCAATGTTGTTCAAGGTTCTTCAAATTCTGGATTTACAATATAGCACAACAAAAACTAGGGTCCCAATGTTTCTCCCATTCAAATAGTGTCACTCGCTTTAGGAGCACGATCCTGCTCCGACTGTGTTTATTATCACTGTTTTCCTCCCTTACAACCAGTTTACGCCATGACAGAAGTCAATGGCAAAATTCCCATTGATATTAGTAGAACTAGAATCTGGTCTGTTGTGATTTAAGTGGATGATCTTTTACCTTAAAAAAAGAGAGCCTATATTGTTTGAAAGTCCAGCTGAATACATCTTGAATATAATCTAGTACGGATATGACAGGCATCTAGTCTAGTTTATCATAAGTGAGATTTAGGAGATAAGGAGTGTCCAACTTCATGTATTTCTTCTGCCTACTTAAAACAGAGTGTAAATTGTATGTCTACTTAAGGAAAGAACAGAATTTCCTATGGTGAAAAAATAACTCTGTATATTGCTTTGAGTATTTTGAGTCCAGTTGCTCTGTAACTGGTGTGTTTTCAGTTCAATTTCTGCATCGTGAGTCTACAAATCGGAAATCTGGGCAAAACTTAGGCACTGGCCTCCACTCTGTGTATTCTGTAATTGGCAGTACAGCAAAAGTAGCACATCTTTATTATACCAGCAGGATGTTCTTTTTCCAGGGATAGGGTTAATTAGCTTTCTTAGGACAGTGGGAGAGAAAAGACTTAAACTGCAACAGCTGTTATATTAGATGGTCCTTGGAAGAAAGCTATTGAGACAGTGCACCCTCCAGAGTTAATGTCTTCTGCTTGAATTTCACAATCTCACTTTAAAACTTGTGTTTGGAAAGGCTGTTTTTTATTTTTAATAATGGTTTATTACAGCTAGTGGGGAAAAAAATAAGAAAATAATACAATTACATCACTTTGATGGTGACCTGCATTTTCTCCCTTCATATAAATGAGAGAATGGCTCACCTGGGAAAAGAGGGAGGGGATTTAAAACACAATAATAATTTATAAAACACATTACTGCAAGATAAATATGTTTCTAAGCACATCTGGTAATTTACCAGCCTTGCAATGTATAAAAAAAGCTTATAACTGAAAGCCATTAAGGGAATTAGTACTACAATAGCTCAGAGCCTCTTCGTATTGACAGAACTGACCAATGTCAATCTAACCAGTTTACTCTGTCTGAGGGAACACCTCTGTCCCATTGCACCACTACCTCAACTGAACTTTATTGGATGTGCTGTTGCTGAGATGCCCAGATTCCAATGTTTGGGCATTGCTGGATGCATTCTTTTATTCAAAACCAATCTACTAGAACTTCCTTTTCATACTTATCTAACAGAGTTCATGATTTTTAGCCCTCAGGGTCTGGTGCCAAGGTTTTTTGCTTCAGAGCATTGTGAATGGGGTAGGAGGTGTTTAAGTCTTGCTTCGTTAGGTGGTCGTCATAATTATTTTTAGTTATATTGAAGTTGGAATGGTGTGAATTTATACCTGTTCGAGTGATGTATCACCAGATTCTGGCTTGAGTTACATTGGTGTAAAGCCAGAGTAATCCTCTTGATTCTGAATTTACATCTGAGAACAAGAAGTGCCCTTTGATGAGTGCATTGTTCGAAATGAATGTCAGTCCAGCTCTCTCCACGTGGGCTTGTCAAAGGGTGGGAAGTGGAACATATAAAGGGGTGACTGTTGTGAGGTGTGGGGGTGGGGAATGGCAGGCTCAGTTTGAATGTTTGCCCTTTGAATTAATTCTAGCTGACCTACTTGAGCAACGATTGAAGAATTTTTTATTCAGTTTGCCCCGATCTATCCCCTGGTGAGGATGTGCTTGTTATTTTTTAATGAAACCATTTTCACAGCCTGTTGTTTTAGGTGTTGGGAAAGTAGGAGAGGGAGGTAGGGTTTTTTGTTTTTTTTTTGGTTCATATTCTATTTTCTGTTTCTTCAAGGTTGCTAGCACTACTAAGTTGCTTTTAACTGTATCCTCACAGCAAACTTCACCTTCCTTTCTATCAAAACAGCAGGACTGTTTTCACAGCAAATAAAAATAGATAGAATGAAAAAAATCAATTGTTTAAAAAAACTTTCTCAAATAGGAAAAACAACCGTTTGCTTCTGTATGTTCCTGTGATTCGTATACAAGTTTATTTGAGGAGCAGTCTTCCAGCAGTAAACTTTCCTGACTTAACTCATTTCACATCTCTAATAAACTCTACACATATTATGTGTTAGACATTACATGGTGAGGTAACTGTGTGAGAAATATTAATAATTTATGCTTTGTGTTCTGAGACTGGAACAAAAGGAGCTCCCCTACTGGGTTGGAGAACATCTATCCAACCAATCTTCTATCCTGTCAGTGATCAAAATCCTGCCTGTCACACCTTTCCCACACTCCAAATACATAGATAGGCCCAAAACCCAGCAGCACCAACCTGGTTTAATTGTGCATGGAACTCAGGATTCAGAGAGCCCGTGACCCCTGTGGGCCAGGAAGCTGTACTTCACAAGAGTTGTGCTGACTCCACCCCAGTGAGGATTTTGTGGGCAAGATGGCATGAAGCAGAGTTGGGGACGCTGGTGACTCAATGTGTATGGACTCACAGGTATGCACAGTGGCCATGAAGTAACAGTACTGCAAAAGGAAATGTATTTGGTGTCACAGCAGTAACCAGTAATGAAGGTGAAATTTCCCCAAATATCTTTACCACAATACCTCAGTGATTATATTAAAAAATAGCTCTATCCAGGAGGAAATTCCTTTCTGACCTCTCACAAGTGACTAGTTTGTGACCCCATGACTCCTTAAGAGAATCTCAACTTTCATTAAAAATTAAGAAAAGTTTTTAGTTTTCATGGTTACAAAGAAAAGCTGGAAAATGAACTCTAAATTTAGAGCCCCCAAACCAGGAAGCCAATATAAAGGTCTCCAAATATTGTTTTTGTTTTTGTTTTGGCTTTTTTTTTAAACATGGTTTTTAAAGCCAGTCTACATTGACCTAATTTACCAAATACCTATGGTTAGGGAAAACTGATAAAATGCAGATAACATTTTTCTTACAGAAGAAAAGGAACCAATGCATTCCAGAAAAGATCAACATCATATGGTGTTATTTATTCCATCACATTAGTGTGATCCACTAAGTCTGTTAAATATGTGAATTCATGGCCATATTGCATATATAATGCAAGTATGAAGATGAAAAAAGTGCTTATAGCAAACAAATGACTATGTACGGCTTTATTCCAGCTTCTCAATATAACTAGCCTAGAACAGATTTCATAATGGGACACCATTATCATAACTCTAATCTTGTTTAAATTCAAAACTCTTCCTGCAAGCCTTGAGGCCTAGGGAAAAGACCTATAGTAAGTTATCTTGAGAAAGCAGATTGCATTGGAATCACTGCTTATAGTCTATAAAGTCCTTTGTAATTTACAGAACAGCTGCCTATACTAAAACATCAGAGATGCTCCTCTTTGAGTCTTTAAATTGCAATAAACAAACAAGTGCTGTAGAAAGGTACCAGTACACCACATACAATTAGAAGTGCACAAGTGCCAATTACCAACTTTTCACCATGTCCCTGATGTACCCACTTTGGGAAAGCAGATGTCAGATCAAATAACTGACAACAGAAATCAGGTCAGAGGTACGCTGTGTAAAACAATCACCAGGCCTGTCAGAAAGAAGTGCAGCAGTAATGCGGTAGTGGGAAAACAATGACATTGCTAAATACAGATTTTTGTTGGGTCACTGAACCTTGTAATTTTCTGTTATTCTGCCTGTTATTTGTACAAATAAGTGCCAAGGCATTTTAAAGAGAATACAAGAGTTGAGGTAACTTATCAAAGGAAGCAGTATTCATTTAGTATTTGTTGGTCGTGATACATGATCAGAATGAGCAAAATGCTTGTTATACCATGCCTGTTCATAGAACATGTATTTATCCCAGGCAAACATCTTCATTAATTACAAAAGTTATGTGGCACCTTAAAGAGTAAGAAATTTCTTTGGGCATTAGCTTTCATGAGCTGCAACCCTCTTCATTAGATGCATGAAGTGGAAACTACAGTTAGGAGGCATATATAAATGCAAGGGTGAGAAACATTACAATGGGGAGGGCAAGGGCTAACAAAGTCAATTCAGTTATGGTAGATGAGACCCATTCACAACAGCTGATTAGAAGGTGAGGATGTGTGAACAGGGGCAATTACTTTTTGTAATGATCCAAAGGGGCAGCGGTGTTAGTCTAATCCAGCAAAAGAAGCACGGCAGTTAAAGACTAACAAATTTATTTACCACATGAGCTTTCATGGAAGAAAATGCCGTATCATCAGATGCTTCGAAGATGCACACAGGACTTTCGGGGTTTTTTGCTACATATAGGCTAACACAGCTATCCCTCTGGAACGTATTTTCATTAATGTATAGTTAAGTTGCCCAACTGAGATTTCCCATCAAAGCAATCATTAAGAATGGAGGCCACACAGTCGAGGCCACAATGAAATCCACATAGTCCTCATTTCATGCACTGTAACAGCCAAAAACACTCTTACATCCTCTTGATTTCTACAACAAACCTCCTTGTAACATATGGCTATCCATAATCCACTGACTGGGCCAAGGACTGAGTGGCAGTGAGATGAGACTGTCAGGGAAACCTTCATGTGAACAGAGGTTGGACTTCTACTACTGAGGAAACTGATCCCTTTGATAGTCACTCTGTGGTTTGCCAGAACAGAGTTCTTTTGATTAACATCATTGAGTCCATTGGACTGGAGTTGCCTTTGCCCAATTAATGGAAGTGTGAGGCTTGCATGAGTGGAGAAATGTCAACATGACTTGTCTGAGGGCTGATTTGCCAGCCAGCTGAACAGCTGGGGAGACAGGCTGAGCTGCCGGGATGGAACAGGGATGGAGGCTGGGGAGTCAGAGAGCCAGATGTATACCAGCTGGGATGCAGAGCTCTCTTCCCCTTAGCCAATCTCCTTTCCTCCCCAAGGTCAGACTGGTCAGTGAGCTTTTTGTGGAGCAGAGCTCTGAGGCAGGATAGGTAGTGTTGGAGAATGGAAGTTTACAGTGGATTCTGAGAGAACAATCTGTTGGATTTTACAATAAAAAAGATTATTAACTGTTTAATTTTAAAATTCTCAATCTGGCCTACATCCAAGGTATGGTAGTGATAGGCAGGTGTTTTTGAATGCATGTGCAAATGTACATGCATGCTGAGCTTTAAGTGTGTGCTGATTCTTTGTTGATAATTCATTGGAAGCCCAAAAAACGGAGATCATCAGGGCCAAATTTCCAAACTAGTGGTTTAATTGTTTTCTCTTAAAACAGTAACAGCTCTAATATCCAGATAAGATCACTGAAAATTCATTTGTCCTCTGAACGATGGAACTGTGTGGAATCTGAATACTGAGTTCATGCCCTGAAGTGTGCAATAAAGAAATTTTAATTTTTCTGTGAGAGAAAAACTCTACACAACCTTAACTTGAACACAACACCAATGTTTCCAAAATCTAGGACTCAGCGTATGTCTATACTGACGGCAGCAAAGTCGCTGCTGTCAGCGCAGCATTCCAGGAGTGGTTAGCAGTGAGTCTGAACTCGCTGCTCTTCTCCCAGAAGTTGGCCCTAGAAGCCCTGGAGTTCAAGGGGCAGAAAGCTGCGGCTTTTCCCAAATGTGTACCGGCAGCTAAAAAAAGTCACCAGCAGTTACACAAGGATATTTATGTTCCTTTTGTAACTGCCAGTTGACTGCCACCGAAAACTGGCCCCAATATAGACTAGAGCTCTGTCATATATTTCCACACTGATAAACAGGCTGAGAGTGAGTGCTGATAGGTAATATGTCACCCCTACAGAAAGAGCAGGAGCCTAGACAGAGGAGAGGAAAAGAGAGCATTCTAACAAAGCAACACTGTCTAATCAACAAAAACCCAGATCATTTTCCCATGTAAATGAAAATGTTAATTATTGATTTTTTTCTATTACAATTTGTCTATCACTTTTCTCTATTCCCTCCCCCCCAACCCAGATCAAATCCACAGATATGTACTAACCACAGCCTAAACCTTTCTAACTGGAAACTGCTTCCTGGAAGGCCTGTAAGTTAGCTAGAATGGATGAACCAAGCATGTTCAGGAAAAAAAAAAATCAGGTATTTCAGAAAAGCAAAGATATTTGCACTCTGGCGGATAGAACTACAGTTACTGATATGTGGTGTTACCTCATGTGTGAAAGTATCTCCCTAAAGATAGCTCTGCCAGGATAGATTAAGCCATGCTTGAGATAATTGGATCAGGTATGGTGTATTTCTTTTATCATTAGAGCACAGTGTCTCTCTTCTTGCCTTCCTTACATTTCTCTCCACTTTGACCAGGCTGAGTGTGTTACTGTTGGTAAACATAGGCAAAAAAAGAAGGTGAATCAGGTACATTGCAAGCCCCCCCTAGAGATCTTGGTATTTGGCTAGATACAATTAGTCTCATTTTTAAACTTTGATGAGATTTCAAGTTCTAAATGGGAAAAGATTGCCTTCATTTTCCTCCTCCTTCCATCCGCCACTGCATCTGCTCCAATAATTAGACAGAATTCTTCGTAGGTGCACAAGTTCTATGTGACGTCTGTGCATTTGTGAATCTAGGAGAGTAGAAGCCAGCAAAGACCCTGGAACAGGGAGCTGAATGGCAGAAAGTTCACAAGGAGGATGGCTGAAGCAACTAAGACTGAAGGAACTAGGCTTATTTAGCCTGCAGAAGAGAAAACTGAGGGGGGATTTGATAGCAACCTTCAACTATCTGAAGGGATGCTCCAGGGAGGATGGAGCTCGGCTGTTCTCAGTAGTAACAGAATACAGAACAAGAAGCAATGTTTTCAAGTTGCAGCTGGGGAGGTCAAGGCTGGATATTAGGAAAAACTTTCTTACTAGGTGAGTGGTAAAGCATTGGAATGGGCTACCTAGGGAGGTGGTGGAATCTCCATCTTTAGAGGTGTTTAAGGCCTGGCTGGACAAAACTCTGGCTGGGATAATTTAGTGGGAGTGGTCCTGCTTTTTTTGGCAGGGGGTTGGACTAGATGACCTTATGGGGTCACTTCCAACCCTATGATTCTATGAAAATAAAATAACTATTTCTTCTTGTATACTGGGGACATGCATTTGGTCAGTGCAGTTTACAGGTGGTCAATGGTGAAGCTGCTGAGGTGTATTTTGGGTCTGAGAATCCTCTCGGCACTCTCCCAATGGAGTGTAAAGCAGTGGCAAATCTGGAGGGAGATTAATGATGGAAATAATGATAGACCTCTACTCTAACAGGGATGAAATCCCATGCAACAGAGGGCACAGGTTAGCATGCTGAGGTGTGATTTACAATTCCCTGAACTAGCTTGGTCATTCTTGCCTAATAATGTCAAGGTGACTGTCTGTTTATTGTTCCCGCATACCTGTGAAATTCTGTAGTCTTAGAGGTCGCATTTTGCTTGCTTTGTAGAAAGAAAGAACCCCATTCCCACGATTCTCTTTGACCTTTAGCAACATTTTGTTTTATCAACTTATTTCCTAATAAGTCTTTATTCTGTTTTAAATGAAGTTTCTTCACTCAACAGGTAAAAACGGAAGAAGTTGTCGTGGTATATCACACACGTTTATGAACAAAGTACATGTCCTTTTTAAAATTCATCCTATCTGAATCTAGAGGCTGCAGAGAACATATGGGACAAAAGCAGAGCTCGCGTCAGAAGTGATAGGAAGATGAAGCTTAATAATCACTTCAGCCACAGCTAATGTTCTGATTATTCCCAATAGCACTTTGCCAAGTTTCAGCCTTCTAATGTGTTCCTTATGCTTTGTTGGCTCATGCCACCAGCTCAGCCGTGCATTGTAGGTTCCTTCATCTTTAACAACCTGCTCTTTCAAAGTGGCTGCTCAAGCGTGGCAAAGTAGAAGTGTTTAGGTGTAATAGCATTCCACTGGAAATAGATCAGCTAACTGTTTATGAGGCGTCAAGAATCTCCTCATGATGATTTTTAGTGACTTTTGCTGGGTTTGGTAATGGGCTGCTGAGAGAAAATAAAACTGCTGTGCTGTCCCGGGTGTACACGGAGGCCATATAAGCTTAGAAAAATCCACTGGGTGTGAAGAGTATTTCTGTCTTATATTTTTTTTATTGTTTTATTTAAGAATGAAAGAAAGGATAAAAGACTTCCAAGCTCCAAGATTGAGGAGTACCATATTAAGTTTCCTAGTAGCTTTTACTTTAAAATTTGTCCACTTCTGCTTTGATGCATTCTAAAGTGACAGGTTTAAAGTATGTTGTTGTTCTTGTGTGCTCCCTTCCCAGCTGCAAAATTTCATCTTATCCCTGTTTTGAACTCCAGTAAATGTGTATATAGATAAAATACTTATCTTTTTTTGGGCTCCCATCTGCAAATTGCTGCCCATATGTTACATTTTGAGACATAATTTAATAACTAGAAGAAATTAGTATGTTAAAATATTTTGGGAAGTGCATTTTAAGTACTGTAGAAGGTGCCAGATGGAATGGGAGTGGAAAGTGAAGGCCTTTTTTTTTCCTTTTTATCATCAGAGGATCTAAAATATAGGTAGCAGCAGTTCAAAGCTCTCCACATGGCTTCTTAATATGTCTTAAAATAAGGGTTGCCAACAGTCCCTTATTAGAAGGGACATCCCTAATTGTTTTAGCTCTGTACAAGATCAGGAGTTGCTGAGTGATACAAAAAGCAGCAAGAAATACCCCAGTCAATGTAGGTCAATACTGCTTATTTATTTATTAAATGATAATACTGTCAGGAGGAGTGGTGGTGCAGAGCTGCGAAGAACACAGTCCCTTAGTTTTGACATACAGTGTTGGCAACCTACTTAAAAGCTGACCTAGAAGGACATCTTCTAGGTGTAAAAAGTAGTGCTCATGCAATGCCAACAATTTGAATGGGTTCTGTGTTGAAACTTCCATCAAGGGTAGGCTCAATAGTCCTTTGGAATGTGGGAATAGGATTGATTCCCCAACTAAATTAGTGTAGTGCCATCCTTATACCCAAAGGACATACATGGAAGGGTGAAAATCCCTTCTTCTCTGACCCCAGTACATAGGCAATGAGCCAGGCACAATCTAATTATTTCATCTGGGGCCTGCTCCTGGTTAGTGCTAATAGCCACCTCGGTAGGGACAGAGAGCAGTCAGACAATGGCCCCATCAATCTCTGAAATGCTGGTTGGTAAAACCGGCTTACTGTGGACTGGAATGTGCACTACACCCTTCAAAGGGCATAGCTTGCGTAACTCCCATTGACTTCCTAACTCTACTTTGGTGTAGCATCTTCACTGCTCTGCACCAGTGGGAACACATTTCCCATTGAGACAATGCTATGCCACTTGAGGGGGGTGGTTTTATTAAGATAATCTCTAGATCAACTTAGCAGGTCTTAACTGACCGTTCACTTGACCTGGAAAGATCAATCTGATGACAGCAGATGTTCTGCCGTCAGTGTAGGCATGGCCTGAGTTTTAGAACTCATGCTGGAGCCAGGCAGTTCCTCATCAGACCAGGATAGGGTAGTGTCTTTATAATACAGCTGAGTCCATAACTAACAAGTATATATACCTAACTTGATATTCTACACTATCTCTGTTCTCTTCTGCAGATTCTTCTTCTGTGGAATCATTTTGACCTTCAAGCAGTGTGTAGTCAGGCAAGATTTTCTGGCTGGGCCCCAAATCTCTAGGGTGGGCTGGGCAGCTTCCAGTCACATGCCCGGAAGTTGAAATTGGGCTCACCCACTGCAGTGTGCAGCAACGCCATGTATATCTTCTCTGTGCCACTGCCGGATACTGCAGTGAGTGGGCCTGATCTTCAAGTGGGTGGGCTCTGGTCCAACCAGGCCCACATGTTACTAAGCCCCTGCCATCGAGTTATAGATTTATTTTGCAGAAAATTCCAATATTTCTCTTCCTTTTCAAAATGACCATCACATCTTTGAACTTGTTTCCACTTTTTGCTCCAAACCAGGGGCCTCAAACGTGTAGCCTGTGGGCCATATGTGGCCCCCAAAGTTATTTCCTGCGGCCCTCAATGACACTGTCACTACCAATATTTGCAATATCATTATATGAAAAGATTTCAGTGGTGCAGCCCTTGGGCTAAGATACTTGCGGCCCGTGTATGGTCCTTATGCAGCCCTCATGGTGATTTGAGTTTGAGACCCCCGCTCCTGACACATCTCCTCTCTGTCACTCTGCATGAAGCAGTGAGATTAGTTTTACAGCAGGAATAAAAGGAATTCACACAAATGAAGGAATAAGCTGTATTGGTACTTTGCTAAATAGTTGGAGAGTGTGTTAAAGTTGGTGGAAGAGACTGGCAACCTCATTAAAGTGAATGTATAAGGGCAAATGTAAACACAATGGCAAAGTTGGTGTTCTAAGCAGTCAATCTGCATTGACATTGGCTGTGAGTCGGTCACATTATCCAGAGCATAGAAGTAGTCTATTTAAAGTCTGTGTTTAGAGACTCATCTACCAAAATACTATGCATTGGACTTTTTTTAATTGAGGAGCGATCTTGATGGTCCAGAAAATGATTGCAAAAAGTCAGCTGTATGCTTAAAAAGCAGCAGTTCAGTATGTTGTTTTAGGGTTTGTTTTTTTTTATTTTCACCTTCTAAAATATATATTATTCTCTGTATGCTTGGAATGATAGGTCTCAGCATATTTTATTAAATAATGCCAGGCATACAGTTTCTGGTGTTTTGTTTAAAAATAGGTCACCAACAGTAGGTGATTTCTGTTATAAAAGAAATTTTGCTCACTCACCAAATGATTTTTTTTGTTTGCACTAGGACAAATGTATAACCCTGTTGTACAGAAGATGAATGTTTCTGGGCTCTATTTATCTTCCTAACTGTCTTGTAATCACTACCTGTAGTAGCTCATGTATTTTTGATAGCAGTCAACCACTTACTTTAAAAGCTTCTATGATTTACAAGATTCTTTGAGATCATCCATCTGCTTACCAAAAAGAAAAAGGGGGGGGCAATCTACAGGAAGAGACTATGATGTGAATGTATATAAAACCCTGCCCACTTGGCATTCAGGTGCTGCTGTTACAAATACTGAACTGTTCCTGAACTTCTGCTAGTCTACAACTGTGTCTGCAAGGTTGTGCACTTCAGGTATGGGTTAGGATTCATAGTGTGCTAAGCGATGAATGAAGCATAGGTTTGTGACGTGGCATGTTCTAGGTATTATTTTTAAAAATCTTTTGGACCGAGGTTTTGACATAGACTGGAAAAGATCATAGTAGAACTTTTCCTGATCTTGAGAATACAATAAGGTGTCTCCTCAGAATAGGATATGCATCAATGTGTAACATTCATGAGGGTTTTCTTCTTTTTGTAGCTCCTCTGATTGATGATAAAAATCCATAATTCATGCTGGTGAGAGAGAGAGAGCACATTTGAGACACCTTCTGTAAATAATAAGAAAATAAGAAATGAACAACATGTTCGATGGCAGTAGGAACAATTGCAAACAGGTGTAGCAAAGGACTCATTTTCATCTTGTACATGTAAGAAAATCATCTTGTGTCTTCAGGGTTAAATGCATAATTGTAGTCACTTGGATTGTGGGTAATTCCTGCCATGGTGCCTTAACACTGTCAAAGGTCTACAAATGCTAAATAGAAATATATTCAACCTTGGCCTTAATGTCTAAATCTGGGTGCATGCTTGAGGAATAGCCTTGAAACGTTTGACCAAAGATATTACAGTAATAGAAAAAAACATGCTTCTCAGCTAAGTAATGACAGAATTTTCTAAGGCCCTCAAAATGCTTTACAAACATTAATGACGTCTCAGAACATTCCAGTGAAATTGCTGTATTTATTTTTGAAGATGAGCAAACTGAGGTACAGAGTGTTTGAGTGGGATTTCTCATTGACTTCACTATGATCTGTGTTAAGACAACATTAAGCACTTTCGAAAATCCCACTCCTGATGGTTTACCCACAGTTATTCAGCAAGGCTTGATTCTGCAGAGGGCACTGCACAGGGAAGAACTAGAGCCTCAATGAAGTCCCTAGGAGATTCTGGATGTTCAGTGAAACCACTGGTCAATGTGTGTCTTCATCCAAGGCAAAGCAAGTCTGTTACAGATGTCAGCTAGAGAAGCTGGCTGTTCAGATCAGGTTATAAAGCTCATGGTTTTAGGTCTAGAGGTTTCTGGCTCAGTCCCCAGTGTCTTGGCTAAGAGAGACATTAGCACACAAGCATTTTTTAAAAACCAAAACACCTATTTAGATTATTGAAGTCCCTAACTTTAGGAACTTAACTTACTTAGATTATTACATCTATAACTTACTTAGACTACTAAAGCCCTAACTTTAGGAAGCCATTTAAAAAAAAAAAAAAAAAAGCTTGGTCAGTACATGGGTGGTTGTGAATCTTACCTCCTAATAAATAACTATTACCATGCTGAAGAGCTGTTATTCTTAGAATCACAGCACTGATGGTGGTGTAACCTTTGTCTAGGGAAGAAAGGAATCAAACAAAGCTTAAGGTTTTCAGTTCACTTTTTCCAATTGGGATGCTGTCTTCACTCCAGCTGTGACGTCGTGGCGTATTTTAGATGTGTTGCTTACTGCATGCTAAATTTAGTTCGAGTCCTATGCTCCCAATATCCTATCCTGCTGACAACACAGTAAATGGAAATTTTGGCAAATGTGTGACAGCAGTATGAAGAAAGTGCTCTTATGTCTCCAGTAAGTTAATCAGCTTTTGATACCTGAAAACTAACTATAACGTGCCCCACAAGACTGATAGCACAGAGCTGCAGTAAATTGTTTCTTAGCGGGAAATCTACAGTAGCAGTGTAATTTGGACAATGGAGCGTTTGACAGCTAACCCATCAAGAGCTTTGCACCCAGAGGAAGCAGCTCACTTTCAGTTTTACATTCAGCCAAGCATTGATGAAGCAGTGACTAAATAGGAGAATCATTTTCCAATCAAGTAACAGAGTGGCTATTTATTCCATTGCCAAAAGGTCTCTGTCAAATACTACTCTGTCTGAGGGCCATGTACTTGGCATGCTTATCCAAGAAAGCCCTATGCTTGACTGGTTATTCTTTATGCATCAGGTACTATAGATGGTTTTTTTAAGGCCAAGGAGTTAGTGAAGATGATGGAAAGCTTTTCTGTTACAGTGTCCCATCAGATTCATTAAGGAAAGATGGCATAATGACAGACACAAGAAAAACTGTCTAGGGTAGGTGTGGCTGTGAGAAGATCTTGTGTGTATTTAATAGATGGAGAAAGTGAGGAGACAAAGACCATACATACACAGACTGATCTGGCTGACTATACATACACAGAATGACCTGGCAAAGACTATACATATGCAGACTGATCAGTGTTTGGCTCATCCCGATGTCTGAGTATCCAAATAGCTTAAATGGTGGCCTGTAAACAATATTATGCATGTGCCATTGACTGGTAAGTCTGAGTTTGTTGAGGGTTTTGAAATCCAAAATGCAACTATGCTATAACAAGTGATTGTGATTATCCATGTCTTAATATAGACATTTCTTTTACATAAAATACACGATCCATATTTAGCTTCATCTTGCAGTACAGATCGTGTATGCAAAGAATGTTATACATTATAGTTACAGAACTACATGGCAGGATCCTGAAAGCTAATACTAATTTATATCATTATATTTTATATGTGGGAAAACATTGCGGCTTTTATATTATTTCAGCTATGGGTGAAATGAAGGAATATGGTAGAACTCCATGTGTGACATTATATCCTTTTGAATGTTTCCTACAACCTTTCCCACTATGTTAATATATTGTTCTTTCCAACATGAAGCAACTCTATTGTTTAGCTTTAGGGCAAACCAAGACATATTTTTTTTAAAAAAATCTATTGCTTTGTAAATAAACATAATATTCTATCTGAAAGGTGGTAGCCTATGAATTCAAGAGCAAGGGGGGCAATTTATCTTCCCAATGTTTAGCCACAGCTTTAGCTGTGCGTTTTTTTCCTTGAAATCTGTAGTAGTAAAACTCTGAATTCATCTACTTATTCTCTTACCTAATCTTACAGTTTCTCCTCCAGAACAACTCTTTTAGGTTAAGTGAGTTAAAAATTCTTCTCTTACTTACTGTGACATATATCCAGAGTAATTTCTACTGGTGAACACTACCTGAAATTTTGAAATCATTAATTAGACAGACTGAAATTGATGTGTATAAGGAGCCATGTTCAAGCATAATGAGGATTCATACTTAGCAGTAAAATACCTATCCAAACTACAGACCTTCAAACAGAATATCCATCTTTTCTGTGTTCGTTCCTATAGTTACATCACCTTGCACTGAAACTCAGTTCTTGTCCATCATCATTAGATGTAGCCTGTATGTCACTGAGACCACGGCCATAACAGTGACACATCTTGTGGGAAGTGACCAGCTTTTTTCACAGTATGTCCTATCTTTGGGTGGTGCAGCGGGTGCCTCTGTGACCAAGTCACTGTCTGCATGTCAAAGGTCAAGGCATGTCATTTTCTTATTGTTCCCTTTTAGTTTTATTTAATTTCCCATTAGATATTAACTATTGACAGGTTAATATTGATATGTCACAAAAGAGTGAAATATTTTTTTAAAAAATTTGTAAAAACAGGGGGATACTCCCAAGTTAAAATTTGGAAATATCTTAATGTCTTAGCAAGCACTTTTGTGATGTACTACTTAACAGTTCTATTGACATTTGGATGATGATACCAGATCTCCTGAGAGTACCTGTATACCATGACCTGACTTTTTTTCTTGACAGTGACATCACTTATCACTTGGTCTTTGGAGGCAAGTACTTTCTAGAGATGAAACTCAAACAAAAATCTTTAGAACTGACACTTGCGTCTACATCTGGGTACATATCTGAGACCATAGTTCAAATCTGGCTCTATAATGTCCCTAGTCCACACACCAATTCTGATGATGCAACATTTAAAGAAATGCAGGTTTGGATCCAGATTTTTGAACCGCAGATTGAGAATGATTGGATCTGAAAGCTTGCTTTTGCCCATTATGCAGCTATTGTACCTTGTGTAAGCCTTTTCACATTTGTATTCTGATTTGGTAGTACTTTGTATTGCAGTAAATGGTGAAACAACATGATAGGACCCTTGAGACTCAGGTAACAATCTTCACTGAAAATAATGATGCATCTTTGTATTATTGTTTGACTTTGATTTGGGGGGGTTTACCAAAAGTATGCTGTGACATATCCCATGAATCTCTCTACAGTCTTGCACGTCTACACAGTGACTTTAGAAAGCAAGAAAATCTAATCAAAATATCCAAGATTTCTGGCAATAATGGCTGGTGCAGGTTTTCTAGCAACCTCTAAAAGAAAGGTCATCCATCTGAATAATCTTCACATGCTTCTGTGGGCATTTGTGGTTTTCAGATGATATGAAATATGTTGGTTTTAGGTTTTTTGTTTTTTTTTTTAAAGATATGGATAGGTTTATATAAACTGTTGCTGCATGCTATTTACTATATGTCATAACCTTATCTTCTTAGCAGATTTTTCAATAGTGCAGAGTATGCATATGTGACTGAGACAAAATCAATGGTTATAGATTTAGCTGTGTAATCCTATCACTTGTCCTGCTAGATATGATTTGAAATGTAAAGTTTGTTAAGGTCTAAATGAACTTGAAGACCCAGGTCTCTAGAGGAGTTTTTAGTTTCTTGGAGAGTAGTCCATTTCTTTCCTTATCTTCCCATCTCCTCCCCCTCCCTCAGTCTCTGACTATGTCTCTCTTCTCAGCTAACATTCAGAAACACTTAGCCATGCTCAAAGTATTTGTTAATGTTTGTCTTAAAATAAAAAGGTCATCCATGTTACTAATCATCTTCCCAACAGTTGCAAAAGCATGTGGAGCACTCCAGATCCCTCCATAGGAGCCCGAGTTAGTATGGTGCAAGGGAAAGAAATCCCTTTGTTGCTTTTATCATAAAAGCAGTTACAAATCAATTGTAAGCTTCCTGAAGGGTAGCACATTGTATCTACTTACCATTTTCCTCTCAGGAGAAAAAAAAAAAAACCCCAACAACAACCCACCTCTCTCTGTCCTTACATTATCCTAAACTACTTACATGAGAGATCTTGACATGATGTATTTGGAATTCAGCCTTTTTAAAAAAAGTACTTAAACATTTTATTTTATTAGAGTTTATATTAATATTATTTCTCTCCATTAACTTCTGGTAGAACATGCACATCATAACATTTTAAATTATGGTATTAATAAAGCCAGTAGTATTGTATACCTCCTTAGAGGAAGCAACGTAAACCTGGTAGGTTTGCAAATGTCATTAGTCTCCCATTTGTAACCAGCTGTTACTTACTGGGATTGCATTGGCAAGAAGCCAGTCTCATTTTCATAAGAAGCAAAGTAGAATATTATGTTTTGGATCTTTTGAGAAAGGTGACTTGGTTTTGGCCTTTGGACATTAAAAGCAATACCTAATTATCTTTGAAGTTTATTCCCTTAATGTTGAGTCTGACATTGGGACCAAATGCTGTCTCATTTTACTAATGTTCTGTGATTTTCTGGATCAACTCTGAGGATTGGGCCCTGAATTCCAGTGTCTGCACTGCAAACTAAATATCACTCTACTCTTACTGTATTTCTGCTGCCACCAAAGGGTAATTCTTTTTGTAGTTAGTGGAAGATAGTGATCCATTCTTCTCCGTCCATTGGGGTATCAAGTATAACACTGTGTCCAAGACTCACATCAGACGGCAACCCCTTCACACGGAACCTAGGTTTTACATTTTATGTATTTGTGAACTTCAGCTGTGCTTGGGAAAGTTTGGCCTGAGTTAGTTCCCATCACTTCCTTCACTTGCTCTCCTCCAACAGCTGACCCTCCACACACCTAGGTCACCTTTGAAGATACCTAAAGAGGAGAACAAACAAGGAGTCCTGTGGCACTTTAACAAATATATTGTTTGTCTTTTGTCTTTAAGTGCCACAGGACTACTTGGGTTTTTGTTTGTTTGTTTGTTTGTTTGTTTTACTGAACTAGACTAACATGGCTGCCCCTTTGGAACTAGAGAGGAGAGGATCAGTGGTTTGCTGAGGAATTGGCAGCTGCATGTATGCATGATGGTGGTAAGGAAAATATGAAGAGGCCAGCTGTGAAAGAAATCCTTTTGGGCTTCTTAAATTTGTATTTCCAAATGAACTTACAAAGGTTAATAAACTTCTCTCCCTGGGGAGTTAACAGGTGTCAGTCTCTGACATCCTTTGTGAATTTAGCCTTCAGAGATTGCATATCCTTAATCCCACACCCCACAAAAACTGAGTGATTTTCCAACAGAGTCCGCATCCCAGGCAAACTTGTCAAGGAGTCCCATACTGATGTTTAAACTAGGGAACTCAGCAATTAAAAATTTTACTTTTATTTTCTTGTGGATCCAAATCCCTTCCCTTGAACAAGGGCTAATCCTAATGTTGTCTGAGGTATTTCTGTTTACTTGGCAGGAAGGCAGGCTTAACAAGCAACTTTAGAGGAAGCGACTTGGTGCTCAGTTCAAGGCATGTCCAACAAGTAGGGCTGATGTAATCTGTATATACCGAGGGTCTCAGAATTGTTCCAGCTGGCTTGCTTTTATAATCTAAGAAGAGTAGCAGAGGAAGAGATAACAGTGTTTGATGCAAGTAAGTGTCTCAGATCATTTATATAACACTCCCATCCAGTTCCCAGGTGCCACAGCAATTGGAAAAAGATGACTATTCCAGTTATTTTTGTCCCTCAGAGTGTACTGATAGCTCAGTACAAAGTCTTACTTTGAAAACCATTATCGATGTGGGCAGATGCCTGCTTACATATATACAGCCTATGGGCTGAGCTTTGATGTAAACCTTTTCACAGAGGCAAGAGTAATCCCCAGAATGACCTTCTCACAGTTCACCCATTTAAATATACAGCCTCTGAATCGAACACATCTGCCACTATGTAGTAAAGGTTCCCCTCTGTATGTAACCATGCTGTGTGGGGAGATCAGCATGGTGGGGGGAGAGGGCTTTCTCTGTTTCTGGGAGAAGTAATTCACTCTAACAAATCATTAAGACCCATGTGGTGTACATATTTGTAGGAAGGCAGTAAGCTCTGCTGTTGATTTATTAATAGGGAAAGACTCAAGCTATACTGTCAGACTGTAAATCTTGATATTGCAGCCCTCAGAGTTCAGAACGGGGAGTTTCTAATTCAGGACTTAGCTTTGGTGCATTTGTGGCTAGCTAAGAAATATAGAACTGGATGTGAATTTCAAATTTCAAAGTTGAAGAGGTTTTGGAAACAGATTTCTGATTTGTAGCCACATGCAGCTAACAACAGTTAGGACCTGCACTGAGCTTTACATCTTAACTTACTAATCTTCACAACACATTTGTGAAGCCAGTGATTATTATCATTTCCAATTTACAGATTAGGAAACTGAGGCACAGTGAGGTTAGGTAACTTGCCAAAGGCCAATCAGCATGCCAGTGGCAGAGCTAGGAGTAGAATTGAAGAACTTCTGTCTCCTGCTCTTATGTTCAGATGGGTGCATATGCTGTCTCTCCTAAACATTACTTTACACAAAGAGCACGGTAGCTGCACCTGCCATTCGTGGAAACCAGGGTGTGTCTACACATCAGCGTAAACCTGGGTCTGTTGGGCCCAGGCTTGTGGACTTAGTGTTTCCAAGTCCGTGCATGCCTCAGCATCCACCCTCTGTAAACCTGGGCTTAACAATTGCTAGACCCAGCTCTCTGTCATGCTAATGCATTCATGGTGCAGCATACAGACATTTTCCCATAATTCTGAGGTTTGAGCAGTGTGTACCTTGCAAATTGACAGGAATTTGACTCACAGTGGTTCTTGGGCTCTGCCACTGCTTCCCCAGCAGGGTCTTGCATCCTAAGCGCACACTTCCCTCAGTCAGACTGGTTTGTGTGTTGATGGAAAGGGGGAGTCAGGCTGAAATCTGAGTCACAGTCCAAGCTTAGTGTGAAGGATAGACAAGACACAGAGGCCTGCAAGGCTTCTCTCTCAGGTCAAACCAGTGGCTACATTCTTCTTCTGGAAACTTCCTTCTGGACATTTCTGTGAAAAAATAATTGATGCCTATGCAGCCAGCTGTAACAGCAGTGGTGCTGAGACTTTAAATGTGGCTTAGGACTGTGAAAATCATCTATTTTAATAATTGATTGTTCAATTAGTAAAGCAAACGTAAAAAAGTTAGACAGCTCTTTTTATCAGCGGTGGCATGGAACAGTTGGCTGCAATTCATTATCAGTCTGAGGCTGAAAAACAGAGTTAAAAATCTTATTTGTTATTCCTGTTGCTTGTTTTTTTTCCCCTTCTCTATTGTTCTTAGATTGTGTAATATCCTCAGACATCAACATACATGCTGTGAATCATATTAGATGGTGATTTAACTTTGATTATTATACCAGTGGTAACAGCATAAGAGCCCCCAAACTTGTATACCGAGAATAATTCTAGGCCCTTAAATTCTTCTGAAAACTTCAGGGTAGGAAAGCAGGCAAAGCAACTTTTTTGTGGAGTACTGAATGACCTTCCTGTGCTGCTAATTACAGTTTGCTCTCTCAGTGTCATTTTGTCCAAGGTGATTGGATTTTTGCAGAAGGATTCTGGAAATGCAGTGTAAGCAAAGGAAAAATTTTGACAACAGTTAGAGGTGTACATATTTATGATGCACTTTAGTGTACATTTTTAAAGGGTTACTAAGTTGATTGCAAGGAGTTTGTGATTTTCTAGCTGAGAGGGTTACTTAAAGTCCTTATCAGAAGCTGTACAACAGCTGGGTTTTTTCTGAGTACTTTGTTTGAATCTAGAAAATTAATTTTAAAAACCTGCATTAAAGATACTGCACAACCAATCATCCTTCCAAATTATCAGTAACAGTACATAGGACTTCTGTAGTGCTTTCTTTACAAGGGTCGCAAAGTAAGTCACAATCATTAATTAAGCTTCACTACAGTCCTGTCAGGTAGTATGACAGGTACTGTGTTGTTGTCCCCATTTTTCAACTGAAGGCTACAGCTGAAGGGAGGTAGGTAATAAATGGATGTATCCATATATATGGATGTCTTGTACTTGAAAGCTTATGCAACACTGCTGTCCCTCCCAGCATTTTTTTGCTTTGCACCCCAGAGATTTGGGAGTTTTAACTTGAAGGGGAATTCTTTTGTTCCTCCAACTTTCAGGAAAAAGTAGAAACTAGAACATTAACGTTACTCAGTGGAGTAGAAAAAAAGGGAACTAGGGGACATGGGCGCATGCACGTGCGCACCCTGCCTTTCCCAAGTTCACCTGGGAGGCAATGGGGGCAGTACTTTCACAGGGACAGTTGTGATGGTATATGACGAGATCTGAAAAAAATCTGAGGAAGGGTTTGATTCTATGGCTGTTGAAACCTTTGTTGACATAAGTGGTTCAGAATCAGAGCTAAATGCTTTTATGCAGATGTATGTTTGGAAGGAGGGCACAATTAAGGAAGTAGCTGACTGGATTGGTAAGTGTCTAAGATGGTGAAGAAGTCACTGAGGTACATTTTAATTACATAAAAATTTTTTTAAAGGAACAAAGGAGAAAAAGAGTAAGACAGTTAAATATAAAACTAATAAAAGCAATGGCCAAATGTAATTATAAAACAAACAAAATAAGGCAAGGCTTGTTTTATTGAAACAGCAATGGTTTAATTAAAGAATAAATTGAGGAGTGTTGAATAAAAAAATAAGAGGCAATTAAAGCAAAATGGTTAGGCTGACAGATTGTGCTTGTCCTTTGTATCACATTCCTTCTCCTCTTCTCTAAACTCTGCCACCTTCTTCTCCAGGTATCACATAAATATCACCTCCACATATCTGGCATATGAAGTAGTTTCTCTACACATATCGTATATATGTTCAATCTTCTACCCATCTACGAACATTAGCTATTCTGTTCTTCCAACTGATGTAATTTTGACAGGGAAATTTCAAAATTGCAGACTGATTTTCAAAGCAAGAGCAACTGTTTGAAGCTGTTCAGAAATCTGAAATATTAGACTGAGTCTCAGGGCAGCTGGATTAGTGGAGAGAATGCAAGCAAGGCCATCCAAGGTTCATTATAAATGATCACATAGCTCTACATTCTATAGCGCAGTTCCATGTTTTGCATAAGGATTTCACTACTGCATCTTTGTCGATCTACCCAGTTATAAATAATAATTAGCTGAAACTTTGGCATCTAGAGGAACTATGTGGAAATAGCTTCCACAGGGCACCACTGCAAAGAAAGGGGCAGGCAGACCCCTAATATTGATGGTTTTTCCTTCCCTAAGATATACTAAGGAACAAATAACTTCTGATCCCCTTGCTGATTACTCAGATTTTTTTTTTCTTAAAAATTACTTAGTGCCATAAAGCCATTTGGCTAGCTCCCAGACAGCCAAGTCAAATGTGATGTGGATTGCTGAAAAATCTTTAGCCATCATATGTAAAATAGTTCTATCAATCCCAAAGGACTGGACACATTACTGAGCAGGTCAGGAAGCCCTGCAGATAGTGTAGTGGCTAGCATACCTGCTTTACATGCAGAAGGTCCTGGCTTCAAACCTGAGTGGGTTGAGCTAGATGATCTCATGAGGTCCCTTCCAACCACATGATTCTATTCTAATAGTTTAAATCTTACCCAAATACATGCTTAAAGTCAGTGCTTATTAACTAATATTTGTAAAAAAGAGTGTGTAATAGTTACAAGATCATTATACGTGTAGTTGAAAATTAAGTTTTTAGGTCAAAGTAGAGATAATAACTCAGTTACAACGTTCTTAATTTGCAGTCTCTGGAAATTACCTAAAATTGCTTGGGGTCATCGGTTCTTGTTTAAAGCTTCCTTGTTACAAATCTGATTCGCAGATATGAAACAAGACATGAAGACCAAGATAGTCCATGGCGGAGTCTGTATAATTTCTTCTATGAGAAATAGTAGGGGAGTAGTAGAGCTGGGATCCCAATCTTGAGGTCTCAGACTTTCCCAGATAAACCTTGGACAGGTTTGTCATGAGGGTCAGGCCTGAGGCATCTTTTACAGTTTAGCAAGCTAGAACAGTTATTTGATAGCTGACATCCTGCCAGGTAATCCTTGAGTGCATAATAGATAATTACCTGTGGCTTTGAAGTAACATCTACTTTTTTATGCATGCCAATAACTGGCTATGTTTAACATGAGGCAATTGGCAAATTACAACCACTTACAGCTATTTTCTTTTTAAACATCAAAGAGAAGTAACAATAGTATTGTTACATTCAAGTTCCATCTAAATGTTAGTATCACCCTTTGATTTTTGACTGATAAAATATACACAGGGGTGGCCAAACTTATGGAACTCAAGAACTACACACATTGATTATTAAATCTTCAAGAGCCCCACTAAAGCATATAGCTATATATTTTTACCTACTCCAAAACTACTAAGTTTAAAATTCATTGCACGCTTTAATTTTATCATAAAAAGAGTGCAAATATTGATCCTACTAATGTCAGATTCTAATAATTACTTAAGGTCACCATGAAAACTAGGCCTATACAGTAAACGATCTATTTTCTTCTTATTATTTTTGTTTCTGATTATTCCATATCATGTTTAGAAGAACTTGTAAAACATGATTTTATTTTAATGAGTAAACTGTGTTAGGGCCTACAGGAAAATCTAAACATGCCACGTTTCTCCTCCCCGTCCCTGATGATGATGTGCTTCTCTTCACTGTCCACAACCATGCCACACTTCTCCCCACAGTCCCCAACCATGCCGTGCTTCTCCCTGCCGTCCCGACCACCTCCCCCAGGGCCGCCTTACCTGGTCACTCTGGCGGCAAGGTACAGGCTGGGGCTCGCTCTTCTTGCTTTAAGCCCTGCCCAGGCTGATCATCCAATATGGCCGCTCCAGCAGCTAGACACAGGCTGGGGCTCCCAGGAGTTAAAAGCATAATTTGGCGGGCCCTAGAACCCTCCTAAATTGGCAGCCACCCCCTCAAGCCGGTCTGGGCCCTCCTCACACTGGTGCAGACCCCCCTCACATTCCAGCTACTGGCCCCCCACATCTACCCCCACCCCAGCTACTGCTCCCCACATGCCTACCCCTACCCCAGTTACTGCCTCCACACACTTACTGCCCACCCCAGCTACTGGCCCCAGCCCCTGTCTCACTGCTGGTCCCTCAACCCTTCCCAAACCCCCCTCCCCACTGTGCTGTGCCATCTTCCCCTGCTGCTCCAGGCCAAGCCCCTATCCCACACACTTTCCCTACCAGGCTGGCTCTCCTGTTCCCAAACCACCCTCCAGGGCCCTCTTCCCTGGCGGCCGTATCACTGTGGAGCGGCCTCTGCCTGGATTGAGGCTCCCACCCACAGCCTGCTCTAACTGAACATGCTGACAGGTTCTGAGCAGGCTTGATCAGAACAGGCTCAGGCCAGAGCCTTAGCCTGGCCTGGGGCTGCTTCCTGCCCTCCTGGAATGCACAGGAATGGTTTTCCAGGGCCTCCTATTTTTAGGGGCTCAGCATTCAGGGTGCCCCTAAAAATAGAAAATGGAGTCAGAACGCTGCATTCCAGGCCCTGCTATTTTTAAACAGTGGGCCCTGGAATTCAGCGTTCTGGCTCCATTTTCTATTGTTAGGGGCCCCAAAATGCTGAGCCCTTAAAAATAGTGGGCCCTGGAACGCTGTTCCTGTGCATTCCAGCCTACTTTAACCACTGGGGGCTCTCTCCCAAGCATGCTGTGACCATGCTCAGGGTGAGAGACTTAGAACTCCTAGGCTGGGACTGCTTTCCTCTCTCAGACCCACATATAAGCCAGCTTCTTTTGTGACCTGCACTTTTTCATTCAAGAGCCTCATGCGGCTCCTGAGCCACAGTTTGGCCATGCCAAATATAGTGTCAGACAGGAACTATTCAGGAATATAGTGTCAGACAGGAACTATTCAGTTACATCGATAATTGCTAGCCAGATTATAGGTAACTACAGATGTATCTACTTCCAAATGCTTAACAATTCATGATTTAACCTCAAAGTCTTAACTTTTTACAATGAATAGGTCTAATTACCTTTTTAATACCTTTAAACATGGACTTAAAGGCTGTGTAGCATTATTTCAGTCTGCTAGGCTCAGCCCTACCTGATCCATGGTCACTTCAGAATTTTTCATCTTTAGAAGTCAAGGTGCTTTACAAAAGAGAGCAGTATCATCATTCCCATTTTAGAGATGTGCACATTGAAGCCCAGACACAGCTAGTGACTTACCAAAGGTCACTCACCAAGCCTGTGGTAGTCAGGTCTTAGTCCAGTGCCCTACCCAATAAACTGTACTGCCTGGATACAAATATAGATATTTAGCTACAGTTAGAGGGATGATAAATGTTTTGTCTTTTTCCCTGGCAGGTTAATTTAAAATGAAGTGGCAGCTGCTTGAAGCTGTGTAGGGGCTAAGTGTCTTTCAGAAGTAGTCGAGGAAGGTAGATCAGTAAGCAGAATGCAGGCAAGGCTGTCAAAAGGCGTATGGTAAATGTGTTTATTACAGGCTTCTGCAGGTTATAGATAACCCCGTCACAGATGAGCTGACTACTGCTTTGTTTTGTCAGAAGATATTGGTGAATTAGGCCTTTTAGTTTTATGCTCAGTTTCAATGGAATGTGCAGAGTGGCTTTTCAGAGAGCTGGTCTCAGTTTGCATACGGGCAAAGTTTCAAGCTGTTTTTGTAATGAATATGCTATCCTGATTGTGACTAGGTGGGGAATGTCCTACAATAGCCAGAATTTGGGCTTATTGTACAACTATAGGTTTCATGGTAATCAGTCTCCAAATGTTATGTTCAGTTTAATCAGCTAGCAACCTGCAAGAATGGATAATTACTACCTAGTTATGTGACATTTGTATTGCAACTAAATAAGAGTTACAGTGCATGGTTATACATGCTACATATGGAATAAATTGATGCCAAAGGAAGAATAAATTGGTATGGGTGAGGGATTTTTGGTCTGTATTAAAGAAATATATTGAAAAACACTGGTTCTCTGAACCTGGATTTTTGTCTCTTTGAATTGGATATCTGAGCAGTGATATCCTGGGGGGTATGTCAAGTTAATGGCAGTGTTTGTTTTTAGTTTAATTTAGGCCTCACACATGGAAGCCAACCACTCACAAATCAGTTGTTCTTCTAAATATATCAAGCAATTTACTTTAGGTAACATAGCCTATAAAATTTTAATTTTGGATTAAATAAACCATATCCTTCAGCATGACTATTGCACCTTGATGTTTTAAAGATGAAATATAGGCACAGTTAGTGAATTTCTTCTCCAAGAGGCTCCACTGGAGAAGGGTCAATAGTTTTCTAATGAAAGCAGTCAATAGCAATTTCTCTCAGTAAGCTCAAAGAAATTAGCATTAAACAACAGGTGTCAAGGTCTGGAATGTTAAATGATTATGTGGTTGGATTGCTACATGATTTAGGAAATAGCTTTAGTAGGTAATGCACTGCCTAGTCACTGGTTAATTGATAGGAAACAGTTTAATTATCCCAGTGCTGGCTGGTGGCATGTGCCATAAAGAGTGCAAACAACTGGGCTCCAAAGGTACAAAAATTTGTGTATCTGTGTGCATCCATGTATGCTTTCAATAGTGTTAATATTATGCAGTTTAATTTTAAAGATGTGAAACTGAACAGGTGTTTTGCTGTGCTAGGATGGGAGTT
The DNA here is from genome assembly GCA_007922195.1 of Podocnemis expansa. Lineage (NCBI taxonomy): Eukaryota > Metazoa > Chordata > Testudines > Podocnemididae > Podocnemis > Podocnemis expansa. Next base: position 68,034,497 of record ML681966.1, read on the forward strand.
GAAATCCCTTTCCCTTACAGTAATGAGTTATTTCACAAGTACAGTGCTTCACCTTAAAAACCTGTCATTTTAACCTCAGATGGACTGATCAGATTATATCAGTATTAACTTCTGTAGGAGACGAGATCCTCAACTGGTGTAAACCAGTCTCACTCCATTGATATTAGTGGAGCTATACGTTTCACATCAGTTGCGAATCTGTCCATTCTGTATTTATTCTGGTATATACTTAGAGTGCTGTAATACAAGGAGAGGTTAGTTATCTAGAGCAGTAACTGAGGCATCTGTTAGAGAGATGTTTTATGGTTCAAATCCAATTTCTGTTGGAGTCAGTAAGAGTTTCGCTACAGACTTTAACCAGCTTTTATATTAGTTCCTAAGATAGTACAATAAGAGATTTCAGCAGGGAATACAGGTAGTTACAGAAGCAGTATTAAAGATGCAGTCAGACATTTCAGATTTGTAAGATATTCCAAATCCCATTTAAGGTTTGTAATATAATATGTTGAGCACAAAGGTCATCTATATCTACAGGGCTGTAATAAATACATACATCTCCACCCTACACACCCCACACAGCTAAAAGTCAATGCACATCTATTAACTCTTGTTTTTCATATTTATTTTGGCCTCATATTAAATTTTTACTTGCAATGTCACATACATTCCACAAGTGTGAGGGATCAGAACTTGATAGATGTCATTGGTTAGTGTAAATTGAAGCTTTAAGAAAGGACTACTCTATACAATACACTCCTGGCAACTCTTCTCTACCTCTTTACAATGAATACTTTCTGAGAAGTCCTTCTTTAATCCATTTCTAAATTTGTACAATCTATATTGTAGTATTAATTTGGAATAGGCCAGAAACTATACTATTGATAAATTATGGAATGAAGGAACATTTTTAATAAGCACATTTTAAATATGTTTTAATAAATAAAACATTTTAAATGTATGAGATGGTGCTGGGAGCTCTTCATTCGTCTGTGTTCCATTCTGGATTCATTAGATCTGAAAACATACATACATTTACACAGTCAAAAGGATGAGCTAAAGCAGGGGGTTTTTTTTAGGATCTTGCTCTTTTGACAAGTCTCTCTTTTTCAAGATAAAAAAATGTTTATTAAGGATATAACTTTGAGATGTGTTTACTTTTCTCTTTAGGTTCAGTTAGTGCAGTTGGAAAATGAAGTATTGTCCATCCCTGGTGATAAAATTCCTCAGTTTATCCACATACCATATCTTGGGTCAATCTTGTTTCTGACTGTGCCTCACAACAGTTTTGTCTCCTAAGGACTGAAATACTTCTATCTAAACCACATTACTGGGCTCATTATAGGGATAACTAGAGGAATAGCCTGTAATACAAAAGAAGTCTGACTAGATAGATAATCTAATGGTCTCTTCTGCCCCTAAACTCTATGAAATTGTGCAAGACCAAAGTCAATATTTAAATCTGAGTTTGCATTGCTTAGCTGCCAACGTGCCCCTGTCTTGACCTGGAGGATTTACTTTTGAGAAAGAAGATAGTTCTCATAGCTGTCTTTCTATCTGGATCACCAGATAACAAGTATAAAAAAGTCAGCATTGGGGGTGAGGGATAATAGGCACCTATATATGACAAAGCCCTGAATATTGGGACTGTCTCTATAAAATCAGGACATCTACTCTCCCTTTTTTCTCTCCTTGGTATCTCAGGACAAATGCCAATTAGTGCCACCTGTGGTAATGGTGGGTTTTTATTGAGCATGCTTGTTCACTGAGGACTGGCGTAAAATAATTTTTCATTATAATTTATCCTTTGGATGCTAAGCCATTATTGGGAAAAATTTACAGAACTTTACTCCTAGCAGAATAGCAATTCAAAGTAAGGCTGTTGAAGTCCTTTGTAACAATACAAAACTTACTATAAGCCCTAAGTATCTATGGTCAACTTGTTTCCATGTGGTTAGGTGAGATATTTGTGAGATGTTTATTTTTAAACCCGTGAAGAGTAATTCCAAAAACATTTCTTAGCATATTTTGATTCCCTCCTTCTCAAAATTCTGATTGTGAGAGTCAAATGAACTTAAAATGGCTGGAGAATCTCGAGCGTGAGAACCACAAACCTGCTGTGAGGTGTTCAGGAAGAGCTTCTGAAAGATTCGCCCAAGAGAGATTTGCAAAAACCCTTTGATCACTCATAGAAAATTCTGTAAACCTCACATACACCATCCTACCCTTTCCTAAACATGGAAAAGAGTATGTTCTTTCATGTTTATTACAGGTTTCAAAAGCATACACAATGCCATGATGAAGGCTTTCTGCCAGCATAGAGATAAACATGGTATATAAGTATCTAGGTAAATAAGTTAAGATGCTGTTTTTATTTCTATCACCGTAGGGCCTCCTAGCTCTGGGCAGGACCCTATTGTTCTAGGTGCTGCACCCTAACATTGGGAAGATATAGACCATATGAAAAGGACCTTGTGCCAAAACAATGTGCATTTGCCTAAAAGTTGCCATGGGGGAAAAAAACCAAAGCATGTATAACTCTTCATCTGCTTGCCCATTTTTTTAGAAACTTGCATTGGAAGAGGCATGGAATAAACGAGGACAAACTCTGTGTGAGTTAATTGACCTGGAGGCCAACTCACTACACCCTATTGATTAGATGCTGAACTGAAAGATGTATGAGATCATGAGGCTAATATCAAATACAGGTGTTACTTCTTGCTTGGATAGCTTAAAGATTAGCTTGTTATCTAACAATCTTTCAACAAAATACATTTGAGATCATGAGAGATAGAAAAGTCACTTTTATTTACATACTGTTACCGGTTATTTTGTCAATGTAGGGCCATACATCTATATTTTTTCTTTGATGGGGAAGGTAAGATAACATTATATTTCATGTACTTTCAGAGCAGTTGTTGGATACGGAAATTCTATGTGAGGCATGAATGGTCTATTTAAAAGTGTTGATATTTATTCTTGGATACCTATCCATCCAAGGCTGGCCCAAGGTTTTATGGCATCCTAAGCGACTATGATTTTGGCACCCCCTCACACACACACCCCGCCCCCTTGGTGGCCTGGACTGCACAGGCCAGGTACTGCGCCGGACTGGCACATTCCGCGGGCTGGCCGAGGGGCCCTGCCCACCCTCCATCCAACTCCACCTAGACTCTCCCCAAGCTCGGCTGAGGGGTGTGGGCTGGGACAAGCTGCAAGGGGCACAGGCCACATGGCGGGCCAGGCCAGGACGAGCGGTGGCTGCACAGGCTGGGTGGTAGGCCAAATTGCACTGGGCCGGGACGAGTGGCAGATCAGCCGAACTGTGGGCCAGTCAAGGGGCCTGTGTCCATCCTTTCTCCCACTCTTCCGAGGTCCCCCAACCGCCCCCCCCCCCGGCCTGGCCAAGGGGGGTAGGCCTCCAGGCTGAGCAGTGAGCTAGCCAAGCAGCCCATGCGCACCTTCCCTCTCATTCCTCCTAGCCCCCCCAAGCCTTTCCCTCTGAGCCCTCCCCCCCACCCAGCACTTACCTTGCTGAAGGAGGAGCAGAGGATTACCCATCTTGCTCCTCCCTGAGCTATGTGCCTGGTGCGCAGCAGGACGGGAAATTTAAAATAGCCTCACTGGCCCCAGGCCAAGCAGCCCCTGGCTCCCTCTAATGTTTGGTGCCCTAGGCAACCACCTAAGGTGCCTCTGTGGTAGGACTGGCCCTGGATCCATCCCACAACATAGACACAGGGTAAAATTCTTCAATCTGATGCATTCACAGGTCTCCCGTCCACCGTGCACATCTGTTGCATATTCTGCATTAATTCCCTACTGATTATTAATGAAAGTTCCATGCACAGAAGATCTCTCCCATAGATATTTGCCCTGCTGATGAGAGAGAATTTTGAGATCTCTCCCATAGATATTTCCCCTGCCGATCACAGAGAATTTTGCTCTTAGTCAACCACTATTTTATGAATAAACAGAGAATGACTAATGTTTCTGCCTCATGTGGCACTCTTGATATGTACTTCAGATAAGGTTGAGTTGGGGCTGTTTCTCTCAGTGGAGTGCTGGGAAAACATGAAATGTCAAGTTTTCAGGGTAACATATAATTCCATACCCATACAACTTTACTGTAATCTGTGACACTGCGTGGCATGTTCAAATGGACTGAATCATAAGCAGGGCTGGGACTCAGGATCTTCCCTGCTAAAAACACAGTCCCCTATCATGTGAGTTAAAGGAGAATTTCTGTTAACTGAATGTATTATTTAATTGTTATTTATTTAACACCTACTGTATAAAACAATACTGTACATAATAATAGTGAACTAATAATATACAAAGGCTAACTAATAGAGAAAATAGTCATAAACTGTTGGCTGCTACACAATGTGTTCTGTATTATTTTAGGACAGTGGTAAACACTCCTGATTTCACATACACTGTAGAGTGTTGCATCTAGTTCTTCTGCTCTAAGCTGTTGTAGGATAAATTATTTTAAGGCATTTCAGACTGACTCTTGGCTGAATAAATCAGCAGTGTACAGCAGTTGAGTACTTGACCCTTCATGACTTGACCAATGTCTCCAAGCTCTGATTGGGGTTGAGACTTGGAATACATGTCAATAATTTAAAGTACACTTGAGTGATGGTGAAATTATCCCAGATCAAGTGTTATAAATGCCAGCAATTCAAAACTGAGGGTTTTTTTGTTTGTTTTTTAAGAAAAGCCATATATATTAAGATATGGAAATTCACCACTAGAATCCACAAACACATTTAACTTTGCCCTGTAGTGAAACCACATAACAATGCTATGAATATTATTAAGGCATTTTAGAGTTTGTGGTCACCGATTATTGTTCTTTTTCTTTCCCATCAGCACTTTTGTTACAGAGATTTCCCTCTTTCTTGCAGTCCCCTGTATTCTCATCCCCTCCCCCCCAAAATAGGACAGAAAGTCTTTGTCAGCGGAGGCTTGTGCATAAAAAAGCATAGGAAACTCATGAAGAATTGGTCCCTTTCAAAATGGCTGCCATCTCCCATTATTCTAAAAAAAATGCTGAGGCAAAAGCTGCCCTCTTCTTAGGTGCTCTCTTCATAATGACCACTTCCTTCCATTGTTTTCAGTGAGTGAAACAATCTTTGCTGAGAACAGTCTGTGGCCTCTGTCTGAGTATGAACAATAGGAGATGGATTCCAAAAACAGCCATTGACTATAGGTAGGTTATGCTTTGAGTCTCACTGAAAGCAATAGGAGATGACACCCATTTTAAAGGAATACAGTTCTTCCTGGAATTCTCTGAAGTGGTCTTTGTCATTCCCTACTGAAGAAACTTTCAGTTATGAATGCTAACAAGAAAAATTGCTATTACTCCTAAAAAAATTGTCTTCAGTATTTCAGAGAGATTTAACTATAAGTGATGTCTGAAACATCTTCATTATTGTGTTAAAAAGATCATTTCAGGGAAAGATGCTGGCATTATATGCCAAATTACTTAAACTAATTTTAACTTTAAAACTATCCATAGTTTTATTTTGCATAGTCTCAGAAATTTTTTTTTTTTTTTTTTTTTTTTTTTTTTGCTCAAAAAATAAGTGCTGTGATTTTGGAGTGAATACACTGCATTTTTTGTACATAGCAAAATGGTTGAATCTTTGCTTTCAGTTCAAATTCAACTCAACCATTGCTCTAGGCACTGTATATGTATGTAGTAAGAAAGTCTCTTTGCATTAGAGAATAATTGGTCTAAGCAAACAAGGGTTGGAGAAGGAGAATTATTATCCCCATTTTATAGATGAAGAACCAAGGCACCGAGGAATTAAATAACATCTGAAGTTCACACAGGGAAATCACAGCAGAGATGGGGATTAAACCTTCATCTGTGGAGTTCAGGACCAGATTAAGACATGCTGAGGCCCCAAACTATGTCAAGATTCAGAGGCCCCATACCATGAAAAAAAAAAAAAGAAAGAGAGAAAAAAGTGTATTTTGTTGTAACAGAAAGGGTGATGAAAAAATAAATGCTAAACCATTATATTTGCATCCATACATAGGCAAAGATGCAAAGAAAAACAGCTAAATAAAATATACATCTTGCAAAAGCCCTATTTACATTATCAAATACCTTATGATATGTGTTCTTAGTTATTTCTGACATTATTAGAGGCCCCTCATAATGTGAGGCCCTAAACCACAGCTTACTTGGCTTATGCCTAAATTCAGCACTGACAGAGTTCCCTGTTTAAGCTTCACCTAGAACAACATCTTTCTGCATATCTAGCGTCCCTGCATGTTGCATTTCATGCAGGACCTTACTGTCTGATTCATGCCATGTTGGGTTGGCTGAGACTTGATTCCTCTGCAAAAGATTAAGCCTTTCATTGTCCAGACCAGTGGAAATCTTGCTTTACTTACTCCTTCAGCATTTAGTTTTTCAAAGGCAACTACAAAATGCTGGGGAGTCATATAGGGAATTCACATACTATTTAAGGGTGTGATCCACCTGACTGGCACATCATTACATACCAAATATACTCATTATTATGATATCATTGCAGTAGGGGACACAGCTGTGAGAGAACTCAAACAGAGCCCTTTCAGATTTCCTGGCAAATCTGATATATTCTGTACACAGTTTGCTTTACAGTGATGGTAATCAGATGTTCCATAATGATGCATGATTGAAAAATGCTCCCATAACATCCAGCCCGCCCACCTCTTACTCCCTCAAGAAAAGTCTTTTATATTAATGGGCATCTTTACTGATTTGTCTCTTGTATTTTGTGGAAGTTCATCCAGGCAGCTGCATTGTATTAAATGTTGAACACATCATAGCCCACTGGCATATGCTAGTTTGGGCAAAAAGCCTAGCAGAGACATCCATTCACTGGACTACTCTTGAGTCTCCTCAGAAATATTCTTAGTACGCCACAGTGGTTGCAGCTTTAAGTTTAGTGCAAACCTGAAGAAGTCTGCAGTTTTGAGCATGCTAAAGCAATGGGGGCTATCACCAGCATGTGATAAACTGATTACATGAAGGCATTCCTCTCCCCCACTTTTGTCAAAGTAAAGTAAGAACTATCCTCACCACCATCACTACAAGGATAAATAATAGGCAATTCAGAATGGGTTATTATTATTCTGCTGATATTGATTGGTAGTACCAGACTCTGCAGAACTGGCTTTGTGTAGCCAGCAGCTGATCATCAGTGACAGCCCTAATAGTGCTTATGTCAGGAAACAAGTAAAGAGCTGCCACAAATGGATAGCACATACATAATTGCTTTGAAAGCTTATTTGCCAATAGAAGAATAGGAGAAAATTGTCAGAAAAAAATGGTTTATTGCATGCTGAATTACCCAAGGTTTTTTTGTTTTTGTTTTTTGGGTTTTTTTTAAAATAATTGGGACTCCATATCTGCAGAATCTAGTTCAGAAAGTTGGGGAGGCAGGAGGGGGAGGAGGAGGAAATAATAAGTAATAACAGTGATGAATTGTGTTTTCCCTCAGTAAGATTTAAATTAGGACAGTTGGATTTGGCTCAAAATGGGTGTATCGAGCTCAGGTCAGAAGTGTTTGAAAGCTATTACTGGTCTGATGGCTTTTTGGGGTGTACTTATTTATGTAGATTGCACTTTGTAGGCAAATGAGAAGCCAAGTTTCTTGCCTTAGAGGTTATGAAAGTTTAGGGCCAAATTGTCTTATACAAATTGTCTGTCTATAGGGGAGTGAAAATGTTGCCACTTTTGGCTCACAGATTGCCACTTATTCCTACATTAGAAGAGTTTGCAGAAGAAAACACTCTTCTAATGTAGAAATATGCAGGGAGAGGGAATTCTACCCCCTCAATGTGCAATTCCTGAAGATCTATGTGGACAGGAACATCTATTTTGAGTCTATTCCTTCCTCAGATCCTGAACAGCAAAGTTGCAGTATTACTCACATGAGCAAGCGGTTGCAAGAAGGGAGGGTATGTAAAAATAATTGTGATGCAGTATTATGAATGAACCAAAAACTGAGTTGTCACAGCAACAATGTAGGGAAAGGGAGGGAAAAACCCCTAAAATAAAAAGAAATTAATAGATTTAACAGGTGAGCCAATAAGGCAGATGATAATTTTTGTGAGGCAAAAGGTACCAAATAGTTGATCAATCTTAACTTTCACCAAAGTCACTAGCATGCTCTGGATGACATCAGTGGAGGCAAGATCAGGCTCAGCATATGTAAAGCCAGAGAACTAGTATTTCTGTGAAAAATTGATTCTGTAGTAGTTTTTTTGCTTCAGTGGAAGGAATTTAATGAAAAAGTTACTTTTTTAAATAAATTAACTGCATCCATCTCCACCATTTTTTTAAAGATCCACAACAAACAGTGAATTGCTGCTGCAACAGCTAGAACCAAGGTGGGACAACAGAAAATTGTTACCTTCTGAAGGATATCTATTGGCCTATGCTATGTGAAGTCAATTTGTGATCTCAGTATCATTTTTAATAAACATTTGTCCACCTCAGCTTCTCTAAAACCTGGCATCTAAATTGGCAATAATTTGCCATTTCAGCAGAGAGGCCATGGATTAAATTGGTTCAGACATGACATCGGCAAAGCTTTTTCAGAGCAGTCTAGGAGTATAGACAAGTTGATTTTGTTTCTAAATCATATAGGCTGCTTTAAAAATCTCTGCTAAAATGAGATTACTCTTAGAGATGCTCCATCCAGATGAGTGCTAAATTCGGTGTTCAAAGAAAGAACTGGCCTGGAACTTGGGAAACCTAAGCTTGATCCTTGGGTCAGCCACAAACTTCCTTTTTGACGTTGGACAAGGTACTCAGACTATGGCTACATGGCCATTAATGATCTGTGATTGGCCCACACCAACTGACTTGGGCTCATGCTGTGGGGCTGTTTAATTGCAGTTTAGCAGTTCAGTCTCGGGCTAAGTACAAGCTGTAAGACCTTGCAAGGTAGAAGGGTCCCAAACTTTAGTCTGCAGTCTGAGCCAGATTGTCTACATCACAATTAAACAGCTCCACACTGTGAGACACACAAACCAGAGTCAGCTGGCACGGATGAGCCATGGGTATGTAATTGTAGTGTAAACGGACCTAGTCTGCCCTGTGCCTCAGGTCCCCATCTGTGAAGGAGTATGGGGAAGATAAAATTCATTACTAATTGTGAGATGCTTGGAAAGTACAATAATGAGAGTCAAAGTGGGGGGCAGGTATTGATGCATATTTATTGAAAGGGGCTGTGCTGCTGCTCAGCCTGTGCTTGTCCCATGGATGAATAGAGTGGTCTGAAGCTGTCAGTCTGGTGTTTTGGCTAGCACTCATTTACATTTAAAAGGCATACAAGGAGAAAAAGGGTGTTGGGGAAAACAACTGTTTTCAAGCTTCTAAGAGATATTAAAATACGTAGTTACTTTTACACACAATGGAAAGTGAAAAAACAAAAGGAAGTAAAAACTATTTAAACAATGTTTGTTGACACTGGTCTTTTAACAAGGAGGAAGATGGAGGTATCTCCACAGCTAACTCCCATGATTGGTGCTGAAATAATTTATGGTTGAATCCGTTTTCACACCTGTCATCAACTTGTTTGAGGATTTAGCACTTACAGTGCATTATTTAAACAGAAAGTGCAGTTTCATATTCATGATTTCCTTAATTACAGTCTGTTCCATAGCTTGGGGGTCAGCAGAGCAGCTACCACATGAACCTTCACTGCTTGAGAAATGAAGAACAATTTGCAGTACATGACATTTCATTTCTGAGTAACTAGGGACAGTAATGCATGAGCTGCAGGTGAAGGCATTAATCTCCTTAGCTATCCAGAAATGAACTGTCATGTATAGCAACTTGTTTTTTGCTGCTGCTCCTATGTATTTCCTCTTCTACCGCACCCAGTTTGCCTTCCATATACATTAATTAGATACTTGTGGGATGCACATTCTCTCTGAAAGTGTCTTATTGGCTCTTTGCTTGCTGACGGCAGATTAGGATGCTGTGTGGCCCAGGAAACTGGGTCCTGCAGTTTGAGGGGTAGTAGGTGGCTTAAAGAACAGCTAGTAGCTTCTGATTCAAAAGGAGCTGTATCATGGATCTGAAGTATTCGCCAATCAGTGCTTCAGATCACATAATCAAAGGGAAGGTACAGACATGGTGTTCATTCCACCAAAGAACCTGTTTTGAACTGGGGCTGTAGTATCCTGGGGAGCAACTCAAAAGCTGATATCATCCCAGGCAGCATAATTTCCAAGTAGATTAATTATCTGTGCAGTCAACATCAAGACGGCATTTGTGTCCCATGGTTTTTGATCATTTTGTGCAAAGTTTAAAATAAAATGGTGTATCTGGTGAAAGGGAGGATCCTTTCAGAAATGAGTGGTGATTTCCTGCCTTAGTTTGGCATTCCAAAACTACAGTCAGTGTAGTGCAGAGCTGGCCAACATTTCTGGCCTGAGGGCCCCATGCCATCTATGGCCACTCAAAGCAGGCCATAGGTGGTGAGGGGAGTAGAAGGTGGGGTTTGAAGGAGATGTGGCGAGCACCCCCTCCCCAGAAAAAGGGCTGGAGCTGAACTCCACTCTCCCCTCCCAGTCGGCTTCTGCTGGAGCTAGGAGGAAGAAGCAGCAGCTGTTCTGTGGCTCTAGTGCGAGCTTCTGCTGCTGCCTTTCCCCCTCTCCATCCCTGGTTGAGCAGTAGCTCATGCCGGTGTCCACAGCACAGCTGCTGGTTCTTCTCCCTCCTACCTCCAGCTGAAGTTGGGAGAAAGAAGGAGTGGTGGCAGTGCTCTGGCCCCAGAGTTAGCTGCCACTGCTGCTCTCCCTTCCTCTCCCAGGTCCAGGATTGACTTGCACTGGTCCTGAGCAGCTGGACCTGGGAGGAGAAGGCAAGGGATGGCAGCAGCTTGATCCATGCTCCTTTTCTCCAAGCTTCATTGGTGGCTGCTTTGGAATCAGAGCACTGCCATTCCTCCAGGAGGCAGAGCATCAGCTCACACTGGAGCCAGAGTGCTGCCCCCATTCCATCTCTCTCCTAGCTTCAGCGGGAGCTGGAAGGGGGGCAAAGTGGTGGCGGTGTTCTGGCCACAGTGCAAGCCCCCACTGGGGATGGGAGAGAGAAGAGCAGCAGCTAGCAGGCTGCAACATAGTCACTCTTGGACCTAATCTGGCCCATGGTCCATAGTTTGCCCACCTCTGGTGTAGTGTCAGGGAAATTTTATTCAAATTTAAAATATATGTATATAGTGGGCTTTACAATGCAGTACACCTTGCCAAGTAGCAGCAATGGATTTGGGGAAAACTGTAGTTTTGGAAAGGACATACTTGATTGCAGCTCACCCTCCTGAAGCAGAGTAATGACTGCCTTGTTCTTACAATACCTGTTCACAGCTGGGCTATAATACAGCTTGGCATGATCTTAAAATATGGTGGGAACTAAACCAAAATACTGTCTTTGCCTCAAATGTTAATAGTAACCATGTGAGATTTCTTGCAAACTGTGTATGTGAAATACTATCCAAATGCACAGCTGTTCTTTTAAGATGGATATTAATTTACTTATATGCAATGATTTTGCTATTTAAGATGAAATGTGGCCAATAGTTTAAAAATCAAATCCTTGTAAGTGGCCTTCTAGATGTAAATTTTCACTTTCAGTGTGTTGTATGTGTTCTAGCCCCTCTGCCCCAAGACCTGGGCAGTCATGAAATGTGACCTATTTTTGATTTAACACTACAGTATGCTGCTGACCACAAATGAGAGATTTGCTGAATGAGACCTTGTGAAAGGTTTACACCACCGACTACTGTACTGGTGCCTCTTGCTGGTCATCTGTGGATTAATTCCAGGCCCACATCCACATCCTGTACACCATCACTCTTTCTCTGAAGTTCACTTATTGCTCATTTCACAGCTGTCAGGAACCATAGTACCCTCTTCATCTCAGCCATGTCACTGCCTGTGTTCTTCCCCCCTTCAGGAGGGGGTATGGCTCTGCAATAGGCCAACAACTTCCCCACTGATAACTGCAGTTCACGGGTGGCAAATGGGAAGGAAGGGACTGAGTACCACCCACTACTGAGGTCACAGCCTCTTGCTGTGCTTCAAACTCTAGTCCTTGTGACATTTTCCCAAAGCCCTAGCAACTTCTTCTCCCACCTTCAGGGCTTGCAGCTAGTCTCAGCAGCCATCCAGGAGCTCCTCTTGCTTCCCTAGTCCCTGCCAGTAGTTGCTCTGTCCACAGTGCTGCAGGCCTCCTAGCCTGCAGGAGAGACAATCTTCTCTCTTTGAGTTTCAAGCAGTGACTGCTTTGTTCTGTCCTGCAGCTCTTTTATATGGGTCTAGCAGACCCTGATTAGCTGTTCCTCCCACCTCCTCTCCCATTGGCTGCTTCCCATGCAGGGCTCTTATAACTCCTTCAGGTAAGAGCGAGGCAGTTGCCTCATCACACACCAGAAAAGCTCATGTTTGCTTTGTGTTGTTTTGACAGGGTTGCCAAATGTCTAGCAGAAGATTTGTCTACTGAGAGTGGGAAAACCAACTCAGATTGTGGTTGTTGATTTGCCGCTCAGGGCTAGGTCTGACCTCACACCTGTATGCATCAGGATTCATTCCCCTTTAAATCCTTGGTGTTTTACCTTTGCATACTGATGTGGATAAGATTAAAATGACACCTGTAGTTTAGTCAATAATTTTGTAGGTAGAGTAAATGAGAGTAGATAGAGCAAATTGGGATAATTGTTGGTTTGTAGGATAGGAATTCTGTCTGATCATTACCTGGCTCTTCCTATTGACTTCAAGAGCTGCAAATACACATCTTTATTTCATCTGTGAAACCCAAGAAGATTTATTTCTGAACAGGAAGAGTGGCCATGGTATGGGACTGAAATAGAAGGGAGAAGGAAAGACAGACAGAGATAAGGGGAGGAGAGGAAAAGAGAGTAGAAAGAATGGAGCAAAGAAGGGAGAACAGGAGGGGGAGGAGAAAAGAAGGAGCAATGATGCACAAAGAGGCAAAAGGGGAATGGATTAAGAGCAGAGAAGAGGTGGTTGGAGGATAACAGAGGAAAGGTGGGGGATGGGGAGCAGAGGAAGGAAGTGAGAGTACTTTACCATGCTTGTAAACCCTATTTAAAAAAAAAAAAATTTTCTTGCTTAGCAAACATCGGAGGCAGCCCTCCACTCTCAGCCAAAATTTCACACACCAATGTCGATCTGCATTGCCTGTGAGATAATTATAAAAAATCTGTAATCTGCATACTCATAGCAGCAGGACAGAACTGAGAGGAAAATCTTGTAATCCTGCAGCTTTGATCCAATATATTGGGAAGCAAAGAACAAATGAACTAGGACTACAGAAAAAGTCTAGTGAAGACCCTGAATTAATTAAATCTGTGTCATTCCTCTTTTTAAATTTCTTTATATTTATTATTAATTCATTTAACTGTCTTCAACCTCTTATGTAAGTCTACATTTAAGAAAACAAATATAACCCAATAATTGTCATATTGCTGAGGGCTCTCGTGGAATGCAGTGTAGCTTTTCATGGAGGTCATTGAACCTCAAGAAGATTCAGAAGTTAGGATCAAATCAAGATTTGAGCAAGACAATATATTCAAAATGTGGTCTGCATCTGCTGGTTCATAATAGTTGAACAGTTATTTATTTGTACAGACATGGGAGACAACAGCAGGCACAAATGGATGTACATGCAGAATTTGCACATGTATATTTACAGGCCAGGTTAGGGTTGTTTCTTCAGTGAAAGTATGGCCCTCAGTATTTACGTAAATCTTATCTGAATCTCTGGGATCTGCAAAATCGAGCTAAAAACCTCATCTCATTTTTTATTTAGGCTGCTAGGAATGGTCTAGCTAGAAATATCTCAAACAGCCTTTCTCACACTCTATCATCATGTTCACTTTCAGTTACAGTTCTTGAAATTTGAAATATAATAACTTTATACTGTTGCTATTTTTGAAATCTAGAAAAATCTTAGGATTGAGTTTTGGGGTGCTTCTGATTTTGTCCATTCCAGGATAAACAGCAAATGCCAAGTAGCATAACCGAGAGCAAAAGTGCAAAGCAGGGTCCTTGGATCCTATTCTTGCAGTTTGTTCCAAATGGGCAGACTTCAGTGCCAACAAGATGTCCTATTCACCCATACTACAGGATTAGGACCTTGAATTCTGTTTTTGACTTTGCTGTGTTAAGAACATTTGCTGTGTGACCTTGATGAGGTTCCAGACTCTCACCTTAAAGCATTTTGAGGTTTCTGGGTAAAAGCTGCTATACAAAAAAGTAGTATTTGTTGTTGTTAATTTATCCCTAACTCCTTGAAATTGCAGCAGTAACATGCCTTGTAGATGTGACAGCAATACCACTGTATTTTTTCTACATGTACTAGATCCATTAGGCAGCAGTAGAACAGTTAACATGTTCATTATTTATATTATAGTAGTGCCTAGAGGCCCTAACTGAGATTAGAGTCCCATGGCCAATGTCATTGTCAGTAGACATAGTAAGAAAATGTCTCTCCCCATAGAGATTTAATTACTAAAAGACAGGCTGGAGAAAGAATTATGAACTCCATTCTACAGGTGAGGGACTGAAACATAGTACGTGTATGGCAGAAGCAGGCACTCATACCCAATTTCTTAAGTTTTTGTCCAGTCTCTGAACCAAAGGAAAATTTGTCCTTCCTCAAAAGGTATGGGCTGGCATTGTTCTCAGCTCCTTCTAAGGGTAAGTATGGGAACTGCTCTTAGGAGCTTTTGTTTACTTTGAGGTACATCTGCGACTGTAGTGGTAGCAATGAATTCTCAAAAGTTACTCTTTTTCATTTGATTTCTAATATGTTGTCTGAGAGTAGCTTCTTTCAGAGGGAGCTGGCCATCATGTTAAATTGGAAAGGGTGGAGATAGGAGAAGTCGAGGATTCACTGGCTCTAATAGGCAGAAACACTCTGACCCAGCCACAGTTTTATCTGTGTATGAGTGTTCATAAATACTACATCATGAGTCTGTGATGACTCCTCTTCACAGAGCTGTTTCATAACACTGCCAACAACTTCTGTTTGAGCCAACTTTCATGTAAGACTGCAGGAGATTAAAAAAGAGAACACTGCACAAGAACTTTAACTGAACCCATAGAGAGTGCAGGGTGAGGCAAAAGTCAGGAGCCTGCTGTCCAAGGTTGCTCTCCTTGGTTAAGTAAATTGGAGCCGGAGAGTGACAAATCAACAAGACTTAGCAAGGGAGAATGGATGAAATTAGTCACTGTAGGTGGAAAATTGCAATCTGTAACCAAATACTGCTATGCATCAGGCCTTTCATGAACTTTTGAAACGGGTCTATGATTTTAGATTGTTTCTGAAAGTCATATGAGCCACACTGTATTGTACTATCCCACTGTGAGCCCTGAAACCAATCCATTGATGTTTCCAGCTTTAGAAAAGGACAGGGTGTTAGTATCAATGAACTAGCTATATTTTCCTAACATTTTTTCACTTGCCAAATTTACTGGTGAAAGCTGGGAGGGAATGAGGCAAAGAGAGGAAAGGATATGTCTTCCTAAAAATAAACATGTCCTCCAACAATTACATTGCTTGTGCATCTCTTCAAATAAGCTTCCTCTGCATGAAGGTGGCAAGCCATTTAAATCAATGCATGTATCTTCACGTTTTATTTTTCTTCATAAGGAAAGAATAGGTTTGATTTTTTTTTTTGCATGAAGATTTCAGTTGCATGCCCACTTTTTTCCATTTGTGAACATTGAAAACCACAGTGTTTCCACCAATCCTGTGTTTTGCATCTGCCTAGGAAATCCTCTGTAGTTGCAAAAGTAATTGATAATTTAAAAAAATACATGTACACCACATTTCTGATTCGAGGCTGCAGTTCATGTTCTTCCATCTGCTTGCCTAAATACCTGGATGTCTAATTTAATAATGAGATATTTATCTTTTTTCCCCCCTTTACGAAGGCTGGCAGACAGAAGTCATCCCTTTTTCCCTCTCTCTACCCGCTATAATTTAGCTAATGGATTTCTAATGCAATTTGAACTTCTGCTGGGATAAATCAGTCACATACAAAAGAATTTATGATTCTTGAAAAATTGGTCACAGATACAATCAGATAAGTAGTACTGGGCAAATAATAGTGGTCATTAAGATCCAAGAAAGTAAGTAGTGAATTGGGGCTTTTATGTAACATTTGTTCATAGGAAAAGTGTAATTGTGTGTCCACCTTTTGACCCGTGGTACCAATAGATGCCTGTGATGAACTCATATACTTGGGGTAAGAAATCTTGACTCTGCTGAAGTAAATGGCAAAGCTGCCATTGATTTCAATAGGCCAGGATTTTAACCTTGCTGTTTTCTGAACACCCTGACTTCTGTGTACTTTCTTTTTAATGTTTGCTTTGGGTTTTGTGGTTTTGATTACTAATTTTCATCTAGAGTAATTCTGTGCATTGAAAAAAAGGGGAGGGGATTCATGTGGTTTCCCCTTTATATGTATAATGTGAGTTGGCATGTTACCTGTTTTATATATGGTACCCTTCACCATAGTACTTTGCCTGTAAGGTAGCGAAGTATTATCTCCTCTTATCACATTGTTTCTTAGCACAGAGGCTGAGTTCTGTCTATATAGCCTGAGTTCCAGCTTAGTGCCTTAACCACAAGACCCTCCCACTGAGTCAGTATTTCAGGCACAGATAAGCACACAGAGCATCTCTGGAGTACATTTGATCCCACTAAAGATTGTTCATGAAGATTCATAATGTCCCTTTGGACTTCAGCTGTCTTAACTCTGTAAGGTTTTTACCACTGCCACAACTCAGAAAAAGAATAGTATTGGGGCAGCTTTCTGGGTAGAAGCAAACTAGAGGGAAGTATGCAGAATTCTTTTAAGTTTGGGAAGGTAGTTGTAAAAATATTCCCTCTTGGCAGAGGTAGAAGACTGAATTTACAACCCAAAAATGCTGGCTTCTAAACTCCATCTGTCTTCTCATGCTATTCATTCTATATATGTTCTTATTCTGTGCTCACCACCACTGTCTCAGCTCCTGTGAGCAGTGCGTTAAGCAGCATGACTAACATCTGTTGTGGTGTTTTTTCTCTCATCTTCTCCCCTGGGGGGCAAAGCATGTGCAGTGGAGTGTCTTGTTTTGGTAGGTTTAAGAGAAAAAAACTATACATGATAGTATTTATTAATGCTAATAAAACAAGATCAAAGACATTCACCTTCCACTTGAAAAGGAAAGCAGGGTGGTCTGTGATGATCCTTAGCATGTTTGTTTCCACTTCCAAGAAAGTTTGTTCTCCTGCACAGATGAGCTTTACCCTTATTGCAAAGAGTTCCATTGTGTCAGCAGAGTGGAGTTGTTACCCAGTGTCTTCAACCCAGAACACTTGAATCTTCTGTACTAGTTGGAGTTTCCTAATTATGGAGGGCTTTGTGCCCAAAACCAGTACTCATGAACTAAGAAAACATGGGCAAGTGCAACAAATTTACAGAAGCTTCGACTTGGAGGACAAACTTGGATTCCTTTCAGCAAACAATAGTTATCTGCCCCTGCCATCTCCATTGACTAAGCCATTAAGCTGCATTCTGCCATATGGAGTGACTTTTATATTTACATCCAGCACCCCCATGTGCACAGATGAGAACTATATAGTTCAAGCTCTAGCATTCCTACCAGTATGTGAGTGTATCAAGGAAAGTTATATGTGGAAAGGCAAGATCCACCCTCTAATTTGCTAGTTTTATTCACTGTCACACATTTGGTTTGTTGACATGGCACTCAGATAAAGGACTTGAATATAAATTTCTAACTAAAAATACATACAGAGTTAATCATCCTCAAGTTTTGCCAAAGATGTGTGCTTCAGACTTTTCTCAAGAAATCTGTTGCTAATGCATGCTGGGAATGCATTTTTATGTTATGAATGCATCCTACATTCTAACCACAAAGGTTCTTTTAAGTCTTGTTAAGAGGTTTTTTTCACAGTAATATAATAGGCACCTTCTTTCATCTTCATGTAAATATGGCTGACTTTGTCCTAAGTGACAGAGTGCCTGAAGGGGACTTTAAAATGAATAGGTTTTACAAAAACTATTTTAGCCTAAGCCTTGTCCATCTTTAATTAGTTATCAGGGTTAAAGGAGGGGTCAAGAGCCTGAAGCTGCTTCAGGACTAATGTGTCAAAGAAAAGTGAAGCATAACACTGAAAAGGAAATGATGGTCCTTGGAGGTTTAATAATTTTTTGACCCTGTGTCAACCATTATGACTACTAATAGCAGGAGGGGCAGAAATGTTTCAAATTAAAGTTTGCATTTCAGGTAATTCAGATTGAATTCTGTGCCATCCACTTTGGGATACACACAGCCTCTTCAGTCCTACAGTCTCCATGGAAAAATATGCTTAGTTTTTTTATAAGTTATCCACAAAGAGAGAATCTGTGTGTGATCCACAAACCCTATTACAGCTCAGACATGGTGTAGCATGTATTCTTTCCTCCCAATCAAATATTCATTATTTAAAGGGGTGACAATAAAAAATGTTAATGAGATGTGGCTAAACTGCTCATAATCTTCTGATGTGCCCCCATCTAACTTGAATAGTGTCAGTTTTCTAATTAGATAAAGTGCCTGGAAGGGAATTCAGTCTTTTGTAAGGATCTGTGTGTGCTGGATAAACTAAATACTTAAATGTTACTCTCTGTGTTTTGTTGCATGAGAGAACAGGAGATAAAGTTTCAGACACAATCTGTGACTCACTTTTTTTTTTTTATTTTTAAACTTAAATATTTTATGCAAATACCGAAAAGGTGACAATACAGAAGACAATAATACACAGCGGCACTGTAATAGTTGGAAGTAAATTTCATCACATCTTTTCTAGCTTGCTCAAGCATTTTGTATCAGTTGCTGTGTTTTTGATAACCTGACTCAGTAAAATGAAAAATCAAATCATAGGGCTGGAAGGGACCTTGTGAGATCATCAAGTCCAACCCCCTGGGAATTGAACCCAGGACCTTCTGCATGTTAAGCAGAGGTGTTAGCCACTACACTATTTGTAACCAGCCTATTTCTGTATAGTAGCACTGGGCAGGCAGATTTGAGTTAATTTTCCAATAGAGCAAGTAAAATGTTGATGAACACAACTTCCCAGAATTCACACACTAGGTTACAAGTGTAGGTTAAGAGTTTTCACACCTGTCTTCTTTGAAGCTTGGATAATCCTCTGTGCTTGTGCCAAATGGAGGGGAGCATGGCTGTTTTGATAATGTGAGTAAGCATGAATCCTGATCTTGGTAGCATTTTGTATCTACTTCTCACTTATTGTAGACAGCTGTGAATGATTGTGCAGAACACAAGGCAGAGGAGAATCCAAGCCTGTAAGTCACTATCATTGGAAAACCAGTGTCATATTTGTATTTCAGAGGGTCATCAAAATCATATTATAAAGAAAAAAAAATGCCTCACTATGTCTTTGCTACTCTAGATCTCTGTAGATGCATGTATGACAATGAACCTGTGTTGAATTACCAATACGACACACTGAGGAATGTCCCTTTCTCAGAAGAATGTGAGGTACATTCTGAAAGAACATCTATAGGGTCTGCTTCGCTTCTGAGTCCTGTCAATTGCAAAACTCCCATAGACCTTAATAGGTTCTGGAACAGGCTGTTAGTTATAATTATTAATTAAATATGATTAGGGGATGACACATGCTTTATGAGGAGTATTAATTAACCTTACAAGTTGTCCTATAAAATCAGGATGTGTAAAATAATGAAAAATCTTTTCTTCCTCTGTTCAGCCCTCTTCAACAGTGGAAATCAGGAGTAATTCCACTAAAGTTAGTAGCATTACACCAGTTTTACAGTTCTGTACATGAGAGGGCAATCAGGCCCTTTGATTTTTTTTTCTAAACATTAATTGGTGTTAATAAGGCTATAACATAGTATTCTCCAGAGGAAACACAGAGTAAAAGAAAAGAGGAGATCTAGTATAAAGAAATTACACTGTTGATTGCTGCAAAGAAGTTGGTTGCAAAGAAGTGACTACAACGGGCATGACTAGTTCAAATTGAATTCCTTTCCCTCTGAATTCTTCTATTTTCTGTTTTAGAAAAACCTATCATGTCCCATGCAGTTTAACTGACAGAGATAGCCTTTGTGATTGAAGCAAAAGTGGAGGTCTCATTCTCCTCTGCCTTGCATCTCACATAACCTTTTATTTCTGTGAAAACAGAATGCAGAGTGGGGTAAGAAGCAATAGCCAGAGGATGAAGACTCAATCCCCTATTGTTCAAGCAGATCCACTGTACCTAGGGAGCATCAACAATAAATTTCCACAACTGACCTTTCCTGTTTTTGGATTCAGGTTCTTTATTCTAAAAGTCAGCAATGGTAAGTTGGTATGTCTGCTGCAAGGAGAAAAGTATAGTGGTTTTCTCTTCTTCCCTGGCTTCTGAGTTAGGTGTGCAGACAAAGTCAAGGCACTACTACTGGCCCATAAATGCCTGTAACAGGATAAGCATCCCTATGGGGAAGTTTGAGGGGCAAAGGAGTAGCAAAGGACCATCACTGGCACAGTCTAAAAGACTGTTCCTGACTTTCTGGTCTTATGACTCAAAGGTCTGAGTCAGGGTAGCTGCCTTTAGGGCCAGGGCCTCACAGCCTAATGGCCAGAATCAGTAGCTGCCCTTAGCTGAGGGTGGGGTAAGCAAACAGTCCCTAGGTTCAGGGTGGGGTTGGGCCATCCCTAGCAGTGGGTGGGGCAGCGTAGGGCCTGCTTAGCCCTGGGACCCATGGCTGTCACCCTGCTTGGCCCCCCAGGGGGCCCTGGGACAAGGGAGAGAGTCTGTAGCTAAAGCAGTGCTTTGTGCATAGCTGCAGTATGAAGCTCAGGTAGGGGGCTCCTATCATGCCACAGGGAATGCCAGGGGTAAGCAGGCCTGCCAAAGTTCAGTATCCCCGCCCAAGGCTCTGTTTATGACAGGGGTGGTCACCACCCTGGCCGTCAGAGACCGCACCACAACACTCTGACTTATCTTACACAGTAGATACCACTAATACCATGCCCATGGGCCACTTCCTACCATGCCTCATGACTCTGTCATCCAGGTCTTTTCAGGACCTTTGTGTTCCCTGGCATTGGGAGCCCCATGGACTTCTGACTCTAGGCAGCTGGCTATGAGCAGTGGGGCTCGGGTTCTCTCAGCTTATGTCTGAAGTAACTCCTTGTTTGGTGCCTCCATCAAACATCCTTCCTCCTCTGTGAGCTACTTGAAATGAGCTGAACTGCTCACTTTTATCCTGGGGCAGCCATTGGAACATGCCCAGCACAGCCTGGGGAGGGGGCCTTCTGCGACCCCTACTGTGGTTTAACCCTTTGCTGCTCACCATGGGGTATGCCCATGCCACCACAATGCCCTTAGTTTTCAGAGTTAACAAACCTGTCACTAACTAGTCCATCCCTGGCAACTACTTCTGCTCACTCACCTGCTGATCCTGAGTCCAAAACCCTTCTCTCATTCAGAGCAGCTTGGAGATTTCTAGATGAGGATTTCTCCTCTGAAGTGTAGACCTTGTAGCTGCAGAATGCCGTCTTTTACTGACAAACTGGCAGCACTGTTGTTTGATATGCTACTAAGAATAACACAATTGTTCTCTGCATGCTGTCTTAGGTTTCCTCCTTGAGGGGCTTTAAAAAGGGCTTCACATTGGTACCCTTCAGATGTGGGGGATGAGATGTTTCAATTTTATAGCAACAATCCTGATATTCAGGGCTTTGTTTTATATAAGCACCTGTTACCCCACCCCATCCTGATTTTTTATACTTGCTATTTGATCACCCTATTCAGATACAAATGAGTCATATCCTACCAGGGATGTTGGTTCCCATCCTTACGTTGAAACTTGTTGGCTTGGTTTTGCTGAAGAGCCCCTGGGATCATTGAGTGACTCTTCAATGGCTTTGTCCCTTTTTTCCAAGTGTTAGCATTTAGGCCCCTATTGGAAGCCTCCTCAAATACTATGTTAAGGTGGTTATTTTAGTGGCATGTGCCAAAAACATGGGAGCATTCTGTTCTTTCCTGAGAACATATGTTTTTGGTCTCTGATCAGAATTCATTTTGAACACTGCATGGCTGCTGCAAATACTTCTCCTCCTTCCCAGTCTCTGCCAGAACTCTGCTTCTGCACAGGAAAGAGCACTTAATTCCCTGGATGTTAAATAAATGTGAGTTTGAACTTCTGTTTGCTTTGTTCAAGAGAATTTGGAACATTTCCATAATTGTTTTGTTGGCTGCCACAAAATGCCACCATGATCTCCAGACTGGCAACTAACAGCATTGTATCAGCCCAGAAATGCTGACACCACCTTCCAAAAAAAGTTAAATACCATTCTACTGTAAGGCTAACAACTTCTTGGGATGTTTTTATCTATTGACACAGTATGGATGTCTCAGCACACATTCATAATGATCTGTTGGGTGGATCAGTCTACCTGTGATGACTCACAAGTCATGGAAGGTGTTTCAGATAGGGCCATATGCCCTCCTTCTCAATGTACTGCTCATTGCATCCACATTTGTTCTTGACTGTGTATAGGAATATGATGCAAGAATAGGGGCATCTGACAATAGAACATTATGTACTGATACTTCCTTTTGCCATACTACTCTACACTTAATTTAAGACGGGAGAATAGGGGCATCTCAAAATTGAACAGTACACACTGGTATTCCTTTTTACCATAGTCCTCTACATTTAATTTATATCTCACCTTCATTCCCTCTGAGAAGAGTTTCTGCCTTAGGTTCTCTTTTCTCATTTCTCTATTCCTTTCACATTCTTTAATTCTAATGTAATTCTCATTTATACTGAGGGCTTGTCTTCACATACAGTGCTATAGCTTCTTCCCATCACTTAGCTAATCCACTTTCCTGAGGGGCAGTAGCTCTCCCATCAACATACTGCTGTATATATGAGGGGTTGGTTCGCTGTGACTGTGTGGTTCAGGGTGTATATACCCCTAAGTGATGTAATAATACCAATATATGCCTTCAGTGTAGACCTGGTCTCAGTCATGTAAGTAGTCTGGCAATATGAAGTGTCTGTAAAGGGTGTGTAAATTATACTGTATACAGAATTTGATCAACAAATTGTTTGCCACCATGCTTCTCATTTGGTGGCATCATAATGCTGTGTGTCCTTGATAGGAAAAGAGGACTGCTACAGCCAAAGGAATTCCCAATGCCTAATTTTCTTCTATGGAAAATGTTTTTGCTGTAAAACAAACCATTACCTTCCCTGATAAAGTTATCTTACATAGCTAGCACCTACTGTTAATTTCACAGTAAACAGGACTTGTTGCTCCGGAAAGCTTTTAATCATAACATTAAAAACTAAGCAGAAATCCCATACATATATCAAGCTCCAGCAGCCTTTATTGTAATGCATCACAAATGATCTCACTGACTGATGGGTATCCAAATGCAAATAAAATTAGCTTTCCAGCCATTTTAAATTGCTCTTGAATCACTCTGAAGTAGATTTCATTTGAGAAGAATTTGCTTCAAGTTGCAGACAAAGAGATAATGGTCCTACATATTATGATGTAAGCAATAATACTTTATGTCTTGCAATTCAGAAATATGGTGAGTTATATGCTGGGCTGGTAAGAATTAAAGCTTGATATATAGTAATAAAACTAGTGATCAAAAGGGATGACTAGAATGGTGTACAGAGCACATATTTTCCTACCCTGAATTAGAGCTGGTATTTTAGTCCATAAAAAGTGAGACAGACCATAAACTCTTCCTTTCTCACATGTTAATACAAAAAGTGCTGCACTATGTATAGTTTCAAAAACAAATGCCCCACAAGAGAACAGAAACTTAAAAATAATAAAAAAAAAAAAAAGAGAGAGAGAGGGAGAGAAGTGGGGCCTGACTATGACAAAGATATTTTTGCCTAAAATAAAGATTAAAATGTAATTCTCTCACAGGTCCATCCTGTGTATGATCATTAGTGTGTAAATTGCTGCAGATCTGTTGACTTCTGTGGAGTATGGTCCATTTGTCTTAACTTTGGATGTGGCTGACTGTTTGGGGGGGGGGTTGTTTTTCCAAAATATGGTTGTGAAATGTTTAAAAAGCAAGGTAAAGTAGCAGCTACAAATTCAGAGAAGTCGTTAAAGTATAAATTTAGAAATAAATTTATAAATGAAGGTGGCTTTAGTAAATTTACTTTCTCAGAGTGGCAGTGTGAAGCAGTCAAGAACAGCTGGGCTGTATATTTTAATACATGAAAATAAAGATTAATGTGACATTTTACAGACGTAAACTCACCATTTGAAATAACTGAGCACAAATGGAGTCCTGCTATGTAGGATAGCACATCTGAATGTGTTTGATCCAAGGGGCATGTTACACAAGTCATTGACATACTTACTGAAAATCCAGCACATGATTTTCATATTAGAGTTGCAGTTATTTTACAAACCAGTCTTGAATGGGTATTTTTCTTAGAATGGTGAGAAAAGTTGAGATATGGTAATTCAAGAGATAGCAAAATGCTGACCTTTTTTCCATTTCTATGGGACGAATTTTTACCAAGAGATGTGCTTTGGGAGGACTCAGCTCAGAATGTTGGGCAAGCTTCGCCCCCTCTTACATATACACAGGCATATAAGCATAGAGGCACAGGCACACATATGCACACATAAAGACTGTGTGTTTTAAGTCCTATCTAAATTATAGAAAAGAGCATTATTCAGAGACCTGGTTGTCAGCACCCCCCTCCCCCCCACAGATGGCTAAAACACAGTTTAGTCTTACTTATTTAGGACTGAATTGCATAGTAACAAGTTGGTCAGAAATATTTGGTAGACCAGTTTTCTACTAAAATATAAGTACTTGGAAAAAATGTTTTGATTTCCCCCAAAACTTCATTTTGAAAGAGGATAAAAGGAAAACGTTATGACAGCCTCAAAATGGGACATTTCAATTATACTTTTCCAACAGACTTTTTGATTTTTTTTAAATTTTGTATTATGTTATATATTATAACAACAATCTAAACTAAATGTTTAGATAGAACTGAAACAATATTTTTCTTAATTTTCTTTTGGAGAGAATTCTGAAATTTTCCAGTTTTGTTCCAAAACAGAATATATAGTAGTTTCATAATCCTCCACAAAACAAATTTACCAAGATGTGCTCAGTTCTTGTAGTAACTGTGTTCCAGAAACATGCTACAGTCCTGCAGACCTCTTGAAGCTCTGAACAGATGCTCAAGGGAAATGAGAGGGTTTAAAATATTCTTCCTCCCTCACTGCCAGCCTTGTGAACCTAGGAGTCATATGTGGATGGGGAGCAGAATACCATGTTGGCACCACTTGCCTTCCAGAGCAGATTATGTGATAGTTGCCTGATAGGGGCAGTACAGGTGGCTGGGAATGTAAGGGATCAGATTCTGTATAAGTTTATAGGGTCTTTGAATCAGGATTCTTTTGTGAGACCTCCATCCAACCCTACCACAGGACAGTGCCTGAACAGCACAATCAAACCCAATGAGGCTGTGGCATAATTCTGTAACACAGCTAAAAGTTGATTTTTTTCCCATCTGTATTGCAAGGCCAAACACTGTTTTAATCTGTGTCATAGACTGCTGTGTTGTAACTTGGTTCCACAACACTGCAGTTTCTAAACTATAAATAGCTGGAACTTCTAAGACCTCAGTTTCTCTAACTGGGGGAGAATGGAACAATGGTTTGCTTTCTTGCAGCAGGAGATCTAATCACTTCTGGGAACTTAGAAGCACAAACTGAGTTCCAGCTCTGATTCTCACAGCCTGATAAGGCTTCCTATTACCTCTTAGCAGTGTGCGGCAGATGCATGGGTTAGAGACCCTTAGTTCTGATAGAGATGAAGCTAGCTGTCCTATGGTTGTTTTCTTTTGTTGAATACACTGAAATCCAATCATGTTTCCATTGCAGACATTCATTTTTAAAGTTTTTGTTCCATGTAATGTTAGCTCACTAAATAATAATAATAATCATGGAGGCCTGTAAATGAATGAAGAAGCCTCTCTGTGGAAAATGTAAAATAATTCTATCTTATCTGTTTTGATTCTTTTAAAAGTTCAAATATTAAAAGCAACTGCTATCACTGGACACCAGAACTTCCATATAAGTGTATTATCTGTATGTGTGAGAATGGTGATGACTATCTCTCAGACATCTATTTGAATGTTTCAGATGCAGGAATCTGAAGGTAGTACAGCAAAAAAAGAATAAATGTGGGACTTGATTATAACTTTTGTTAAAATATAATACGCTGTATAATTCCTTAATCTTGCTATTAAGCTTAAATATAGGTGTTGGCAACCCCCAGCACATGGAAAACTCACCCACAAAAGGCATTTTATGAGCTAAATCTACTCTAGGCTTCTGAAGGATTATATGTTGGTAAGTCCTCCCCATTTTCCAGCAATCAAGAAGAAACCCTGAGTTTGTAATAAGCAGTATTTAAAAATCCACTTGAAAATAAAAACAGCATTTAAGTGTTAGAAATGGGTACCCTCAGCAGAGACATCCAAAGCCTACACATATGCTTGAGACTGATGAATCAGACCTTAGGAAATATCTCTTCCTGTGTCCTAGTTTCTTCTTGTCTGCCTTTTTTAGAGCTTTACAGTTGCATCTTTGATAAGAACTAGTTAATTGTTCAGGCAGCATAAGCATTGTCTTTGATAATGTACTAAGATCTATTGATGAAAATAAATAATTTGTTTTCTCATCACCAAAAATTAGTGAAGCAATACTTGTTTAATTATAAAACATATGTGTGCTTTGTTAGGTTCCATCTGTTGGTCTACCAATTTGCAAATAAATGACCAGAAGAAGAAGATATCCTGTGGCAATTCAAGTGAAATGATTCATCTCTAATGTCTTTGTATATGTTTATCTGTATGTATGTATAATCAATACATATACAGTAAGGATGGATAAATTCCTCTTGTCTTAGCTCAATCCCACTGTCGTTACAAATTCTAAGCTCTCACTCAACTCATGCACTTAACTTCATATTCCTTTTTGGATAGACTGTTGGGGGCAGGAGGTGAGGGGGAAAGAGCAGAGGGAAAATCTAATGTTGCGGGAGCAGGTGCAGGATCAAGATAAAAACAGTGGACGGTGGGAGTGCAAACAAAATCACAGAGGAAAAAAAGACACAAAATCTAATAAAAAGTAAATCTATTTTTCATACAGTGTACTTGCAGCAGTCTAGATTTTGGTGTTGGAGTGGAGTCCTTTTGTCCCCATTATTTTGCAGTAGAGACTTTCCTTCTGATAAAAGAATGCTGGGTCTATTTCATTACTCCATCACTCCTGTTTTCGCTGGTCAACTACATTTCCTTCAGTGGTGAATCAGGCCCCTTGTTGTTTTTAAACTGAAACATTTTAAAGGAGCAAAAGCTGCTTCAGATGAAATGGGATAAGGGTTGTGAACTCAAATTACGTATTTGAGCTTCATAAATAGTTCAAAAGGTTCTCAAAACTTTAAACTCTGTAAGATTTGCTCTGCCTAATGAAAATGTACAGTGCAACTCTATATAGCTATGTAGATAGACTGGAGAAGTAGATAATACAGTACCTCTTTCACCTGCTATTGTTCCTTCCTATCTATCTTTCTAGGAAAGCAGGGGCTGGAAGGCAAGGCTTTCATCCCCTTTGTAATTCTGGATGGAAAAAATATAGGTATACCTAAAGTAAAGAAAGGTAGCTGTCTGACATTTAATCTTCATGGAGACTGACAAGGAGACGATAGCTAACCTTCTGTAGTATTTTTAGTTTGATAGTCTATGATGCTTTATTGATCATCACCAACGTCCATCACTGTGTATAACGAGAACTGCTTCAGAGGCAGAAAAGAGGGGATTGAATGAGGCCTTCAGGGCTGTCATCTTCTTGCTGATGGATCTGTCAATAGTTACTGTTCCCTCTTCCCTTTGCCACAGTGAGCCTCTTGAATGTGCTTGTGTGTTTGACAAGAGTTTTGCAAGTTGATGGGAAGAGGATTATTTCTCTCTAATGAATTGTCACTTTCTGGTTTTGGTGATTTCTACTGTAAAAGGGGGTGGAGAGAGAAAGCTTTGCCAGTAAGAATGGGGTTTTCTAGAGGGAGAGGGCAGGAAGTTGTGCATATTAGCTCATTTTCAGTGCTTCTGTAACCTGCAGGAGTGGGCTTGAATTCATTTAATAGCCCCTCTCCAGTGCCTAACAGAGATTAAATCCCTGTAGAACGCAGCTGGAGAGCTAGGATCCAGTCTGTACAGGACTCACAGCGAAGACTGCTCAGAGTTCCCATCCCACAACAAAATACTACTTAGAATAAATGTAACAATAAATTTTAACTAACTTAACACACCTTATCCTAAGAAGCCATAATAAATTTAAACAAAGCAGTAAGAAACCGAAGAGTCCCAAAGTTCAGGTGGAGTCACCCTTATCTCAGCTGTAGTCTCTAAGTCCTTGAGTGCAAAACAGAAAGAGCAATCCTCATCTTCTCTGGTTGCAGGAATCTTCAGCTGGAATCCATGCAGTCCTTCCTTTCCTCTCCTCAACCAGCACCACGCAACCAGGTCACTGGCCATCGAGGTCTCAGTTCCACATCAGAAAATTCCCCTGAAAAACAGTCCAAAGCAGGGAGAAAACATCCTGCAGTCCACTCCTGGCTCAGCTCCTTTCACTCAGTCCTTGAGCCTGCGGACTCTGCAGCTCTCACTGATTGTTCCTCTCCAGCCTGCTCCTGTCAGGCTTCACCCAGGCATTTGACTCCAGCACAACTACAAAACTTCTCGAGCATGCTCAATGTGCTACCAAACCCTCTTGCCAGAAAGAAAGTTCTGGTTTCTTGGCTGCAAAATCTGCCCAGCAACGTCACCCAGCCATAAGGGATCCCTAAAAGAGATTACTCCTTTTTAGGCACATAGGTTACACTTTTACTAGTATATTGGCCTGTTTTTAAAAATAAATTCTATAGTGAATCTAATTCTGGTGAAAAGTTCTGGACTAATAGCACTGAAGAACACCAAATCCCTCTATCAAACAACAGAATAGATCTGCATCATACCATTTGTTAACTGTTCTGTGCTCCATGGGAAGTGAGTTAAGTGGCAACTTACCCATTGCCTTACTGAACATTGAGCAGGTGTGGACACTTCCAAAAATATTATTGTATTTTGTTAGCATTCTCAACCCAAAAGCCAAAGAATGAATGAAGAGGCATAGACTGGAAACTGACCTAATATTTTACTCCCAAGGTTAATTTCAGAATGAAGATCTGGAGCAGGGGTCTGCAGCCTGCAGCTCCAGAGCCACATGCAGCTCTTTGGCTGCCCCCTTGTGGCTCCAGGCTCAGTACCCCCTCTGCTACTGGGGGACCTTGCAGATGGTCTGCAACAGGCCTTGGGCTCCCCACCATCACTGGGGAACCCTGCAGGAGGCCCGTACCTGGTTCCAGGCTCCGCCTCTGGCCAAGGGATGCTGCCGCAGGTGCAGCGGCCCACTTCCTCCTACCACACCCCCACCCACTAGGAGGTTACATCCATTGCTGCTCTCGAAACACTTGGTTATGGAAGTTTTTTGTTTTTGTTTTTTGTTTTTTGTCTTTTGGGGTTTTTTTTGTTTGTTTGTTTTAAATATCTCCTCTTATCTTTTGGGCTGCTGACCCCTGACCTAGAGGCAAAAGGCTCCATATCCCATTAATAACATCCAACCCATTGCTGGCCATCTGCATGCATGTATACTCAGTTAGCAAGCACACAAAGTGATATTTGTGCATTCCTATTAGGTGTACAGAACCATATGGGTATGATTGTGCATGTCTGTGTCTAGCAGTTACACCCCTGTACTCTCAAATGTCAGTTTTGGTTAATATGATTTTGTACTGGGATTTAATAAGTGACAGAACCAGGTGCTAAACATGTATTCTGTTATTACCATTGCCACTGAAGACTAATAAAAAGGAACTATTCATAAACATACAGTTAGCAAATGAACAAGTAGAAAATAAGAGGTGTAAAGTAGAAACGCCTTTGAGATTGAAAACAACTATGCATTTGCTGCAAGGACACTTCCCATATAATTTTTTTCTTCACTTAAAAAGGCACCCTTTTTTCTTGAGCTTTTCAGACATACTTGTTATTTCTGACAGCCAGAATTTAAGTTGCTGTAATTTTCTAAACATTCTTCATTTTCCTTCTTGTGTTTCTTTGTTACAGATGATGATTTTTTTCATGAACTCCCAGAAACCTTTCCATCTGATCCTCCAGAGCCTTTGCCTCATTTCCTCATTGAGCCTGAAGAAGCTTACATCGTAAAAAACAAACCTGTGAACCTGTATTGCAAAGCCAGCCCTGCCACCCAGATCTATTTCAAGTGCAACAGTGAATGGGTTCATCAAAAGGACCATGTGGTTGATGAGCGAGTAGATGAAACTTCTGGTGAGACATTTGTGTGCTTTGTATTTTCTCACCATGTTGTTGGGGGGGAGTGTAATACTTGTGGGTGGTATTATGAAACATTATTGGGCTGTTTCTTGTTTACACTGACAGCAGTGTAAAATGAGAATGAGGCCCAATTGTGTGCTAATGTTAAAAGATTCAGAGTGATATCTCCATGTATATTGCTGCTCACTACTTGACAGAACTGGCTTCTTTGGTCAGTGGAGTTCCCACGTCTCCAATGCTGTCAATTCCAAACTGTTTACCCTGTAGTCACATGAGAGGGAGCACAATGTTAGTCAAGTTCTGAGGAGCTTTTGGAGCACTCTGAACTTGAAAGTTTAACATAGGGAAAATGCAGAAAAGAAGAAGGAGAAATTATACAGTCAGCCTTAGGCAGAGAAATAATGGGATGATACAATATTCCTCCATCCAGGAACGGCCTACTGACTCCACAGCATGGAACTGGCTGCTAGTCCGTTATATTCTGCTGCCTGCTACATTGACTTGGTACTAGAGAGACCTATAGTAAATTAAGAGGAAATGAAACAAAGAGGCTAAATGCCCAGTACTAATCTAATCAGTGCCAAAACTTCCATAGAGGATTAAAAGGTCCCTCAAAATATAAAGAAAACAAAGAGCCTTAAAAACTTGAGCTATAAACAAGCCTGTGTCAAAGATGTGACTATCCTAGTTTGGAAAGAATGGTAATCCAATAAGGTTTGAGTCACATGCAAGGGGAGAAGTAGGGCTTATTGCCGTTTTGATGGCTGTGAAAAATAACTGGATATCAAGCAAGAAAGTAGCTTTCATTTGGGAATTGCACCACCACTTGGTCTAATTATTCAGAAAAATAACTCCACCAGATGTCTTGAAAGTCTCATGTGAACTGGGTTTTATTTGTTTCAGCTCATTTATTTGCATGGAGCTCAAAAGCATACGCTTTTAACAGTACCGTGGTTCTGTCCACTTGAGATAGAGAGAGAGATGATTGGGAGGAAGGGCTGCAGAAAGAGAATCGGGTGGGGGGGGGACCTACATTTGGCAGTTAGTTGTAATAGCTGGATCTTAACAGGTTGTAAAGTGGCTGTACAGGAAGAAGATTGGAAGAGGGGAATACTTCTATTACTTACTGTTTCACCTATTTTCATCATTCATATAACACTCAGAATCCATTGCAATGAACGTTTCCTGGCCTGCCATGGATTCAGTTTTCTTTACATTTCTTCCTTAAGTTTTATTAGCATTAACATTCAGAAACTGAATAATGCCTAGAATCACTAATATTGTAAGTCAAAGGACACTTGTTAGAGTTAGAGCCCCAAATCTCTTCTCAGTTTCACTGGGGGTACATAAAGTGTAACTCCATTGAAATCAATAATGCTGTGGCAGTGTAGGTGAGAGGAAAAATTATTCAAAATGTTTGTTTTCAAATTCCTGCTGTTAATTGCTTTTGATATGAGAGGAGGAAAGAATACTTCATATAAATGTGCTAAATCTAGGGTAGTTTTGTCATTGTAGCGATGGGTTTGAGGAAAATCATTTGCCTCCAAAAAAGTTGAAGCAAAGAAAAATGATTAGTTTTATTTCAGGCCTTGGTATTGAGGAGCACAATAACAGTGGCGGTATTCATTTGTACTCACTCAACAAACCAACCCAACTACTAGTGTCAAAATATATTTTTCTGAGGTCTTTAGTGCTTTTTCTGAGCTCAGATTTACACATCATGGCGCACATGGAGGTAGAAATTACAGCTAGTAGGGCCATGTTTATCTCCTGCACCCCAAATAGATATGGGAAACTCTTTTAACTATTCTACTTATGGCCTCTTTCTGGGCAGGGCCGACCCAGGTTTTCTGGAAGCATGTGATTCTGGTGCACCCCTAGGGGGAATGCAGGGCCAAGGGCAATCAGCCTGTGCAGCACCCGCGCATGCGGGTTTCCCCGCTGCATCCCCCCCCCCCCCGCACTGGGGTGGCAAGCAGCTCAGAAACTGGCCCTGCAATCCTGCCCGTCCCCTGAGCTGTGGGGTGGAGCAGGCTGGGCCTGGGCCTGGGCACCACTCTTCTGCCACCCTCATGGGCTGGAAAAGCTGGCCCAGGGGAGGGGCAGAAGAGCAGAGCCCAGTCTCTGGGCTGGCCAGCTCTGCCCCTGGGCCAGCTGTTCCCCATCGGGGGGGGGGCAAGCTAGCTCAGTGGAGAGACTGGCTGTGGGCTTCTGCCTCTGCCCCTGCTGCCTTCAGCTCGCAGTGAATGCAGGGGGGGGGACAGTGCAGCTGTGGGGGGTGCTGGTGCAGGCCCTGCACTGCCCTGCTCACAGCAGGACAGCACAGGGCCCACAAAACAGTGGGGCCAGGGGCAATTGGCCCTCTTGCCCCCCCAAAGGAAGACCCTCAGGGGGTGCCATTAGTGCCCGCCTTTATTTGGTGCTCTAGGCGACTGCCTAGGTCGCCGCTGTGGATGGACTGCCCCTGCCACCCAATAGGGTTTGAACAGAGAAATGTAACAGGGCATTTGAACAGACTGAGAAATCTGCAAAGATCAGAGTGTACTTTGACCACAGCTTAGAAATACTGGGCCTAAATATGACTATGCAGAGGTAGAACAGAGAAGATAAATCTGAACTGCTCCAGACTCCTGTAGGATTCTTGTCTCTGCTGCTTACCTAGAAAACCCATGAAGGTGAGCGTGTGCCTAAAGTTAACATCATGTCTCAGCCATTCAGTTGGTTCACAGTTACCAAATAAAGTGCCAGATGGGGAAAAGACACAGTATCTTCACTTCCAAAGCATGAAGTAAAATAAATAAATAAATAAATAAAATTCCTGTTACAAGACTGAAGAGGAGGGTCTGAGAATGTCTGGAATTACAACAGAGATTCACAATGGGAAGAAGCATTTTACCAAACATGAGTAGTTGCTAGAATACAGAGAGAGATGGGCTGTATGTTAACATGGTATCTCTCTTCCGTCAATTGTAGATCATCAGTAAAAACATAGAAATGCTGATGTGTTTATTCAGGTTGCCAATACGCATGAAAAATCCATTGCAACCTAATCCCATTTTTAAAATCTAATTTTGGAACACCTTCTCCATGCTAAAAAAGAAATTGCAGCAGAGACTGTAAATGTCTGTATCTTAAAAGAAGATAAATCTGAAGGTTGTGTGAATATTTGAAATCTAAATAATGAACAAATAAACCACATCCAGAAAAAGAGACCCCAGTAGAAAAGACTCTACCTTGTAGAATTTCTGCTAGGGCTATCAGATCCTTGCAAATCAGATAGTACAACTGCACGATAGCCACAGTGGAATCATTAAAATGAAAGCTGTCCTCTGAATCTGCATTTTTGTGTCTCGGTTTGGGTATAGACGTAAAATGTGATATGTCCACTGGTGCATCCTCCCATTCTTGGGACTGAACTCCTGGAAGAGAATGAACATTGATTTTGGAGGGATGGGAAAATAAAATGTTCAAGCTAGCCAGAAGTAATAGGTTTAGATAATGTCACCTCTTGCAAAGTCATTAAAGAAATTTGTCAAGAGCTGACTGACTTTGAGAAACAGTTGCATGGGACAATGGATCTCAGTTCATTTCTAAGGAATGATAGACGAACAAACAGATAAACGAAGAATGGTGTTAAAGATATTAGGCCAACAGCTTAGTAGCTTGCATCTATGAGATTGGCAGAGAGTTTTGCCACCTCCTATGTCAATGAGTCACTGCATTGATTCCACCACATTTAGGGCTATGCAGCCTCTTAAGACAGGTTTACATGGCGGCAGGGTTTTGGCAGCAGTTGAAAGGAGATGAACTAAGTACTTTAAATACCTTGTGTATTTCCCTCAGACTGGCTACCACCTACGTACTATGATGTCTTCCATGAGCTGAGTTGAAGGAAAATGTCATACTTTTGACTCAGTGCTACTCTACTTAATGGGCTGGATTATAGACAGCAACTTCCTGATCAACTGAGCAGTCTTCACAGACCCAGTCAGTTGACTGAGAGGATTGAGCTGATGATGGTGAATTTGCCACCATCATTGAAGACAGCTCCTGAGTATCCTCCATTAATGTGGTAATAACTTCTTGGTCTGCTCAGATGGTGGGTTACATTTGTCAAGCCAAACACTAAGAACTGTTGTCATCATTTATTTATGTGTTTGTTTATTTTTACCTAGCTAACTTCAATTTCATTGAGGTCATTTCTCCAAACAGACAGACACCATCCATAAAGCCAGATTATGCTCTTATACAGAAGCAGCTGGATAAGGGTGCAAAGAAAATGGAGCAGCAGGGGTCCTTTCACCATGTCAGGAGAGTCTCAGTGAGAAATTTTGTCCTCCTGGGGAAAGTCAGTTCTCCAACTCCAACAACAGTCAGACAGTGCCACAAATACTCTCTAATAATAAATCAGATATCAAGATTATTTCAGTTATTCATCATTTTTATTCTGGATCCTGCCTGAGGTTTTGAATTTGTTTTGTTTTTGTTTGTTTTTATTTGGAAGAGGCTTTCATCCTGCCATGTCAGTCATATGACCTGAATGACTGAGAAGTAGGCGCATTTCTCTTTGCTTTTTTGTTTTGCCATGCTATCCCTCAAACAATAAGCAGGAAACCCTGCTGAGTTGTCTTTAAAATCCCATCTGAGAACGAGATTTTCTTTCACAAGTCCTCCGATAGCACAATGCAATGACAAGAAAAAGAGGACAAAATGATGATAAAACGTGAAAGCAAAATAATGATGTCTAATCTTGCATTCTTGACTTTAAAAAAAGAAATCAGAAAGTACAGGGAAGAAAGAAGAATATGAAATAAAGGAGTAATGCTAACAGTATTTGGTGCAGTAAGATACCTTCCAATTTAAAGGTAAAATCTTGAGAGAGAAATACCTTTCAGCTGTCCATGGACTCTGAAATTTTGGAAATATTGTGATGGAACCTGTGCGGGAACAGTTGTGTGATGTGGGAAATTTGTTTCTATTGTTAATATATGCAAAGCCAGCACAGCATATGCCAAGTAGGATGCAGAATCAGAGTGTAATCCAGCTCCTAACTAAGAGAGTTGCTGGAAGGAAATAGTAAATGGTGTAGCTGAGTTAATTTTTTAACATTTCCCTCTCTCTTCTCCGTGTAAGATGGAGAAGTTGTTGTTACCAGGTTGGGATATCATTTAGGTACTTTGCCCAATGGAATATTTTGGAACAGGAAGTAAAGCATTAAATGTCTCACAGTCTGTGCATGGAACCTAAACCTAAGCCAATATGAATTGAAACTACTGCAGCTGATCAGAGGGACTGAGAACAGTAAAAGGTGACAGGAAGTTCTAGACCAATGATCCCTAAACTTTTTAGGTTGTGGCCCCTCACCCCCCCACCATGTTACTCCTCTCCCCCACCCCAGTCAGGATTGGAGCCCCAGTCAGGGCTGAGGCTGAGAATGTGACTGCAGCGGCAGGAGGCCAAATCAGGAACAGGAGCCAGGGGCCAAGGCTAAGAGCTGAGGTTGTTGCTCCAGCTGAGTTCTGGGGGACGGGGCCACAAACGGGTATCAGGGTTGCTGCAGCAGATTGTGGCTGGGGACCAAGCTGTGGCACTGTGGCTGGCAGTCAGGGCTGTGGAGTGAGATCAGGAGCTGAGATCAGAGCTACAACGGGGAGGGGCACAAAGAGCTTGGGGCAGAGCATGGTGGCACTCCCTTCTTGGCTCCCTGTCATTCTTTCATGCCCCTCTAGGGGAACTCATCCCGCAGCTTGAAGACCTCTGTTTTAAACTACGCATTTATCTAATTAAGTAAGCCTAGTGATAGACCCTTGCAAATACCCTTAGGGTTGATTCCAAGAAGGCAGAAGTATCTTATCGGGAAGATCTTTGAACTCTGTTTTTGATCTTCAGCCTCTTTGGAGTTTTCTTATTATGTTAAAATTAAGCATTTTCTTAAAGCTGTCCAAATGAGTGCTTTGTTGTTTATCCATGCACAGCATAGCTGGACTCTTCATGTTGTACATGAATGGAATGGGAAGCCAGAATGCAGTGTTTTTATTCTTTTACTGAAGTGATTTGATATTAACACAGATAAGAATAAAATATACAAAAGGAAATGTGAATAATCATTTGTTTTTAAAGAGAGAAGGTGGAAGTAGGAAGAAGGGAATATATTTAATTTTATGAGTTGCTATCATATAAGATAACAAAGAAAGGAAACAAAGACAGCAGAACTAATGCTTTGGGGACTGAGAACATTTCACAGACACAGCACCAGAAGGTCAACCGCATCAGTACTCACTAATGTCATTTGTGCACATTTTCTGAATTATTTTGAAATTGAAGAGGATTGTGGATAAGGAATTTTTGGTGTATTTGCTGTTTGTGGAAAAATATTTCCATTTCTGCACCATAGATAGTGATGCAAATGCAGATGCACTCACGTTTTGAGTTTCTGTCACTTGCGTCTTCTATAGTGCTTTAAACTTGTGCAAAGCAAGTTAAATGCTATCAGATCAGAATGGATTCTGCACAGGAGTAAATGACTGCACTGGATGCACAGCAGGAAAGAATCAGGCCAACAGGGAACTTACTGCTGTTTTTTGCTCTTCAATTTGTATACATTTTTGAAAAGTTATATAGATATCCCTTTGTCTGTTGCAATGCATTGTTGCACTCTTGCTTTCCCTTTCCTTCAACCAAGGAGAAAACAGCATCTGGAATTATAAACTAATGCAGTAGCTGATAACTAGCCACTTTAGGTCATTTAACCAATGTTAGTGTTTTACGTACACATTCTCTTCTTCAGCTATACAGGGAGAAGAGGGCACACGGAGTCTGTTTATCCCTCCTTCATAGCTCCTAGTCAGAAACAAAGCAGAGTAAGGATCTTTGGCTATGCCTGTACTGGCAAGTTAGTGTGGATTAAGGAGGCTTAATACAGACTAATTTAGCCCATGGCCACACAGGACTTTCCTTAGTTTGAACTAAGAATTTCAAACTAACCTCAAACTTGTTAGTTTGGACTAACAAGTCTGAATTAACTTTTGCTAGTGGAGACATAGCCTTTGAGTGCCAGGCAGAGGACCCTCTGAACAAGCCCAGTGGAACTCACTGGCTTTGAGGAACCATAGTTAGTCTGAGGCCTGGCCATATTACCAAAAAGGAGAACCAATTCCTTTTGGAGTAATTTTGTTATGGCCAGACCAAGACTTCAGTTCCTCTGTTAAAAAGCTCCATTCAGTAGCCTGCTCTAGTGCATGCTTCTTTCTGGAGCAACGGTAAAGAATGGTTCATGGCACTTGACTTTCCTCAGCCATTCTGCCCTCAACAAGCAGAGTTGTCTGTAGGAAGTTATGTTCTCTCTCTTTTTTTTCTAGAGGCGGCCTGTCCAGGTCATGGTTGAGACACGTTGTCCAAGTAGTATGGGGAAACTTGTACTGCTATTTCCTGTGTGGTTCCAGTTCTATGAACAGAGACAGTGTTTTACTTAGAAAATGAATAAATAAATAAAGCTAGCCAGATCTTATGCAGGAGGACAAGGCAATATGCCACATTTATTATGAGAAAAACACAATTACGTTAATAGCTAATATCTAGTGCATGGCTGGCCAAACTTATGGAACACAAGAGCCACGCACATTGATTATTAAACCTTCGAGAGCCGCACTGAGGCATATACTCTTACCTACTCCAAAATTAATAAGTTTAAAATTACTAAGTTTAAAGAACAGAAAATATGCACGTGACCTTCGCTAAGGGCCAGTTACACCAAATAGAGTACTAGATTTATATCTCCAGTGGCATGACAGTGAGAGTTTTCAAATAACACAAATCTCATTGACTGGTTAAACAGACAGGAGCAAAGAACTCTGATCAAGAATACCATACAATTTCCAGTAAAAACTCCTGCTTCTATTTGCACTGCTTTTTCATGATACTGCCCTGTATTGAGACTCAGCAGCTATTCATCTTTTAGAAATTTTACAGTTTTCACATCATTCACGACTGATAAACGGTTCCGATTAGGAGTGAAAAAATAATCCTAATATTAATTGAAAACAAAGCTTGGCAGATGTTTGCACTGGGGAAATCAATTTGAGAAATTAATTTGCTGATGTTCTTCCACGAGCCACACTTTTTCATTAAAGAGCCACATGTGGCTCCCAAGCCACAGTTTGGCCATGCTGGATCTAGTGTATACGCATGTACACACGCCAGATGTTCTGCTATTGGTCATGTATAGTTATCAGTCCTGATTATTGCTTGTGATTGTAGCTTGGATTTGTGGCTAGAGTTCTCAGCTCATGGTGCCTACCTGGACAGGGAAGCCAGGCATGAGGAAGAGCAGGGGTCTCTGTCTGGCATACAGCTATGCACTGATGATCTTGGATGCTGCGTGTAGTATTACCTGAAAGCTGTGCAGTCTCACCCATCTTTTATGTCTCTTAGTCCATGGATCTTGCTGTGTCACACTGCCATAGGATACTGTGTGACCATGTGATCAGTTAATGGTGGATGTGCCTTTGATCTTGTTCTTGATAGGGCTTTTTGTCCCTTTTTTCTAGGATGGATTCTTCTTGCTTTTGCAGGGTTTGTTTGCATTGTTCTTCAGTCATCAAGGTGGTGCTGGCAGTTTGTCATCAGGACAGGCTGATGGTTGGAGGCTGATCCCATCAAACACCCACTCCACCATTAACACATCCAGATTAAGTTCACACATCTAAACTATATTCACTCATCTGATGTGGGAAGGGGCTAAAGCTCTCAACCATCACTGATTCCCAGAATCCAAAAAAAAAAATGGGGGGGGAGTGGCAGAAGGCGAGCATGAAGATCCTGAAAATGTCTTTGTTGCCAGGTCCTTCTCTCTGCTACAGACAGCCTTCTGTCATTGCCTGTCCATTCCACATCTGTGTTTATACTACTGCACTCTGGGGGACTGCAAAAATCTTCAGTATTACCTTAATGTCAAGACTCCCTTAATTTAGTTTGCATACCTTATTCTAGATGCCATCAGCATTCTTAATTTTAGCTACTGTGCTAGTCATCTGGAGTTTTGAGTATATAAAGATTGCCTGACTCATGCTCCTTTTGACCAATAACACATTTTCGCTAACAAGAAAAACTGGTTCTAGTTCTGAAATAGATCATTTACTTCAATTCCACTCTAGAAGTATTTATTCAAAAGCCAGAATATAAGACTCTTTATTTCCATTGTGAAAACAGCCTCAGGATACAGTAAATATATACAGAAAATGGGCATGAGACTAT
This sequence comes from Podocnemis expansa, assembly GCA_007922195.1. NCBI lineage: Eukaryota > Metazoa > Chordata > Testudines > Podocnemididae > Podocnemis > Podocnemis expansa. The sequence goes on from ML681966.1 coordinate 68,074,270, forward strand.
GTGTTACTATGGTTATAATTCCATTGTCCATCAAGAACTGAGCTCAGAGTGGCTTGTCATAATGAAATCCCAACATGTACCTACCACTTGTAATATTTTGCCTATTATTTGTGTATATATGTGCCCCTTTTTTCATCTTCTGCTACGCTACCCTTTCAAGCTCATCTTCTCTCCTAAACCTTGTGTTCCATCCTCTTCAGAAGTGATGTCAGAACGATTCACTTTATTTTACGTATGCTGCTAAAGGGCAGAAAGAAAAGTTACTACTTTTACCAAATTTTTGGAATCCCTTACTAAAAACAGTGAAGAAATGGACTATGCCATTAAAGGTCCCAAATGGTAGTGTGTTGCTATTGTAGCCTATTGTGTTTTGGATCATTAGGGTAGAATATCGTAGTGTTGTTTTAATAAGGGTTGCGACAGGCTATAAATTTGGATTGTTATTTTCATTATGTTTATCATCATGACCTTTTTTACCCTTTGTGTTCTTTCAAACCAAAACTTTCAGAAATACCAATCATCCTTATTTAGAATAATCATTTTGCAGCAAAACATTGCTAGTTTTCTGCTTCTCCCCTCCCCTCCAAAACTTCCTCTAATACATTGCAGTGAAGTATTGAATTAGCTATTAGAATACGAATATTTGGGAAGAAATAGAGGGACTAAAAAGTGTCCCTTATTTCTTACCACATATTCCTATGAATAGTTTTCAAATGTTGCAAGTATGAGCACTGTACATAAACTGATGGCAGTAGTACCACATCAGTAACAACAGTAGATTCTGTCCTAAGTGCAGTCCAATTGGAGAGCATTATTATAGAGCAAGCATAAATATACATGTCCTGAAACATTGCCAACAAGTGATGAAGAACTAGAGGACTGGATTTCTCTTCAGTAAAATATAGTATGTTTTCTTTGTTTTGTTGTAGTAGTAGTAATAATAATTAATAAAACACACAAACATTTTTTAGTTCTTCTTCTCAAGCCTCTCTCTTCTTCCATATCACTCCCAGAGGCCATAAGAACCTCTCACAAGGAGGAAGGCTGTGTGAGAATAAGCATCATCATTAAAATAAAAGCTCTATCAATGCACAGCTTTTAAAGCTTCAAAACCAGCTGCAGGGAACTTGGCCCTCTGTGGATCAAAACCAAGCTAGCAGCCAATAGCAACGCCCCTTTGGCCTTTTGGGGGGGGGGGAAGGGTGAAGGAAAAGCTTCTACTTTTAGTTTGAATACAGTAAGAGTAGCACAACTGTACAGATAAAAAGTAGCTTTTAGCACTTCAGAACTGGCTATGGGGAATTACTGTGGTCTGAGGCACAAATTCAAGGGGGTAGCTGCTTTTGCAGATGTGAAGGCAACCTTTACATCACAAAAAACCCTAAAGCTTCTCACAACGGGAAAATATAATAAAGCACTTTATAATTACTTCAGACAAATTTGGTATGTCCACATGCAGCTTTTAAATCGAAATAATGCTGGTTATTTCAGTTTTAAAAAGTGTAGGTCCACATGACGTTTTCTTGAATCAAAATGACAAGCTCCATCATTTTGAAACAAGGAAAGTTAGAGTGGTTCAATAAAACCTTGTTTTAAGTTGTACCGAGGCTTAGATCGAAACCGTTATATCAAAAGAATGACTTGTGGATGTGTTACTTCGATTTAAAGGTTGTTTAAATTTAATAGTTCTGCCCTTCTCCTTCCCAGGGTGCCTTTGTCTATTCATATATTGAGTGGGGGCATGGCCCTGCTAGGGGGCCATCTTGCCACACCTCCCATGGTGTCCCTCTCCTAAATCAAACTAGCAAGTCCTGTCCCTGGACATGCTAATTTGATTTGACTTTCTACTGTGGACCTGTTAAATCAATTTAGCTTAAATCGGTTTAATGATTTTTATGTTGATTTTATTAAATCAATTTTAAGTTAAATTGATTTAACTGCCTGTGTGTGGACAGAGCCATTAAGATTTTATTAGGTTATGTAGATTAAGAACATGGGACCAGATATTCCCCTCTTATGGAAGAAATTCATAGAATCATAGGGTTTGAAGGGACCTCATGAGGTCATCTAGTCCAACCCCTGCTAAAAGTAGGACCACTCTCACTAAATCATCCCAGACAGGGTTTTGTCTAACTGGGCCTTAAATGTTTCCAAAATGGAGATTCCACCACCTCTCTAGGTAACCCATTTCAATGCTTCACCACCCTCCTAGTGAGAGAGTTTTTCCTGATATCCAACCTTGACCTCCCCAACTACAGCTTGAAAGCATTTCTCCTTGTTCTGTCCTCTGTTACTACTAAGAACAGCCTAGCTCCCTCCTCTTTGGAGCAGCCCTTCAAGTAGTTGAAGGTTGCTATCAAATCCCTCCTTAGTCTTCTCTTCTTCAGACTCAATAAACCTAGTTCCTTCAGTCTCTCCTCATAAATCATGTGCTCTAACCCCCTAATCATTTTTGTTGCCCTCCACTGGACTCTTGTCATCATCCTTTCTGTAGTGTGGAGCCCAAAACTGGACACAGTATTCCAGAGGTGGCCTCACCAGTGCCGAATAGAGGAGAATAATCACATCTCTCAATCTGCTAACAGCACTCCTACTGATGCAGCCCAATATGCCATTGTCCTCTTTGGTAACAAGAGCACATTGCTGACCCGTATCCAGCTTCCCATCCCCAGGTCCTTTTCTACAGAGCTACTTCTTAGCCAGTGGGTCCCCAGCCTGTAGTAGTACATGGGATTTTTCCATCCTAAAGCGCAGGACTTTTCACTTGTCCTCGTTGAACCTCATGAGATTTCATTTGACCCAGTGCTTCAATTTGTCTAGGTCTCCCTGAATCCTATCCCTGCCCTCCAGCACACCTAGCATTCCCCCCAGCTTGGTGTCATCCATGAATTTACTGAGTGTACAATCTATCCCGTCATCTAGATCATTAATGAAGATGTTGAACAGAACCAGTTCCAGGACAGACCCCGTGGTCACTCCAGTAGTTACTGGTTGCCAGCTAGACATTGAGACAGTGATCAGTACTTGGTGAGTTTGGTGATCTAGCCAGCTTTCTACCTCCCTTATGTCCATTCATCCAACCCATACTTCCTTAACTTGCTGCTGATAATGCTGTGGAAAATTGTATCAAAAGCTTTGCTAAATCGAGATATATCACATCAATGGCTATTCCTGCATCCGCATATCTAGTCATCTCATCATAGAAGGCAAACAGGTTAGTCAGGCATGATTTGCCGTTGGTGAATCCATGCTGCCTGTTCCTGATCACTCTATTTTCCTCCAAGTGTTTCAGAATGGATTCTTTGAGGACCTGCTCCATTATTTTTCCCAAGGATTGAGGTGAGGCTGATTGATCTGTAGTTCCCCAGGTCCTCCTTTTTCTGTGTCTTGAAGATAGGTTCTATATCTGCATTTTCCAATCATATGAGACCTCCCTCATTCGTCATGAGTTCTCAAAGAGAATGGCTAGTGGCTCTGCAGTCACATCAGCCAACTCCTTCAGCACCCTCAGATGTAGTTCATCCGGCCCCATAGACTTGTGCACATCCAGCTTCTCTAAGTAGTCCCTAACCTGACCTTTCATCACTGAGGGCTGCTCTCCTCTCCATTCTGTGTTACACAGTGTAGTAGCCTGAGAGCTCACCCTGCCTGTGAAGACTGAGGTTAAAAATAAAAACCTTAAGTTCTTCAGCCTTTTCTGCATCACAAGGATACCTGCCCCATTCAGTAAAGGACCTAAACCATCCCTGATCCTCTTCTTATTACTGACATACTTGTAGGACCCCTTCCTGTTAATCTTCACATCCCTTGCTAGCTGGAACTCCAGTTGCCCTTTGGCCTTTCTGATTTTATCCCTGCAAGCCAGAGCAATGTCTTTATACACCTCCCTAGTCATCTGTCCAAGCTTTCACTAATTGTAGCTTCCCTTTTGTGTTTTAGCTCACCATATAGTTCTCAGCTAAGCCATGGTGGGCACCTTCCACATTTGCTGTTCTTTATGCACATCAGAATGTTATCTTCGTGTGCCCTTAGTAGGGTTTCTTTAAAATACAGCCAGCTTTTTTGAACTCCTTTCCCCTTTAGATTAGCCTGCCAAGGGATCCTGCCAATCAGTTCCTAAAGGGAGCCATAGTCTCCTTTTCTGAGGACTAGAGTCTGTATTTTGCTTCTTTCCTTTCTTCTTTTGATCAGGATCCTGAACTCTACCATTCCATGATCACTGCTACCCAGGTTGCCATTCACTTCTACTTCCCCAATCAATTCTTCTCTGTTTGTTAGCAGCAGGTCAAGAGGTGCAAGACCCCTATCTGGTTCCTCCAGCATTTGTACCTCAGTGCTCTCTCAAAACATCTTGGATTGTCTGTGCACTGCTGTATTGCCTTCTCAGCAGATGTCAGGGTAATTGAAGTCCCCCATGAGAACCAGTGTCTGTTATCTGGCAACTTTCGCTAGTTGGCCATAGAATGCCTCATCCACCTCCTCCTTTTGGTTTGGTGGCCTTTTAGCAGACACTCACCATGACATCACCTTTGTTGCACTCTCCTCTAAACTTAACCCAGAGACTTTCAACAGGCTTGTCTCCACTTTCATAGTGGAGCTCCAAGCAGTCATAAAACTCTTGTACATATAGTGCTGCTACTCCACCTGTTCTTCCCTGCTTGTCTTTCCTGAACAATTTATACCCTTCCATGGCAGTGCTCGTCATGCAAGCTGCCCCAGCACATCTGTGTTATTCCAGTTACATCAGTTCCTTGTCTGTGCCAGTACTACCGGTTCTTCCTGCTTGTTTCCCAAACTCCTTGCCTTTGTGTACAGGCACCTAAGATACTGAGCCGATTGCCCTAGTTTCCATGCCGATGTTCCCTCCTGTTGCATCTACCTCCTTGCATTTTCTGCCAGTGTTTTCCTTCCCCAGTCATCTCAGATATTTGGGCTTCATTAGGACACCTAAGGCACTGATTTGATTTGATTTGAATTCATAATAAGAGAACAGCTTTCCTGTAAACTATATAAGGATCACTTCCTAGGGGTTCCTCCACATCTTGTCCGTCAAGAAGAAGAATTTTCACTCATCTAGTGTGGTAAGGGGCTGAGCCCTTCAAGCCTCACTCCAGAGCCCAAAAGAGAGCAGAAGCATGCACAAGGATCCTAGAATTGTAGTAATTGCCTCCAGGTCCTTCCCTCTCCTGCAGACAACCTTCTGTCATTGCCTGTCCATTGCACATCTGTTTCCTACAACTTCTTCATAGTGCCTAATGAGGAATGAAGGTGAGTTTGTGCTTCTTCTGTGAGAAGCAACAAGGTTCATGGGATAAGACACTGGACTGGAGATTCGGGGTCTTGGGTTCTAAAGCAGACATTGCCATTGACTCATTGTATGTCCTTCTGCAAATCATTCCACTGCTCTGTCTCAGTTTCCTCATCTGTGAAATGGGAATAATATGCATACTCATGTGTCAAATGTTTTGGAGACCTGTGGATAAAAGTGACTATTAGGTGGTGGTATTGGCTATAGCAGGGTTAATTTCTACTCAAGTATCTTCCCTGTTTGGTGTTTTCTGGCTTTTGTCCTACCTGTCTATCAGACCTTCCAACAGAGGAGGTGCATGCGCACGTCTCTCCAGATGTGTTGTGGACTGAGTCCATGAGGTGTAGTAATAAGAGAACAAGTAAAGTTATTTTTGATTAAGAAATGAACAGCCTGGATTTTCTCTCATTAATTCAACCCATTGGGGGATGCCCGCCCTTATTAGCTCCATGCCCCTTCTCCCCTCCAACTTCTTCCTTTGCAGTCAATTTCTTTACAGCCCTGCCCTTCCATTAATCCTGTCCAGCTCCCAGCTCTAACACTTTCATATTTACTGAAGTCTCAAATTATCTACAGATTCCCACAGTCCTCCTTTATTCTTTTCAGTAAGAATTCTCATTGCTATTTTTGACTTTTTCTTCTGAAGTTCCTGATTTATTATGTGTTGGTGTATTGGTGCTCGCTTAGCATCTTGAACCTTTGAGGTTTTAAGTGGGGTTATTTGCACCATTGATTTGGGGGTGTGTGTGGTAGGTTTGTCAGGCCTGAGGAGCAATGATTTACTGAAAGGGATTGTGTTTTCATTTGTATTTAGTTTTTGATTCTTTAGTGCTTTGTGATATAGAGAGGGTTTGCTGCTTTGACTGAGGTGGCAACCAAGAGTTGAAACCAGGGGTCACAAGTTAGGCACCCATAAAAATGAAGGCAAACAAAATTTCTGACTTCTGAAAAATTTCACATATATAACCAAAAAGTATTACGATTCTGTGAACCAAATTCTGCATTGATTTACATCCCATACAGTACCACTGAAGTCATTAGGGATTATGTGGTTGAAAATCAGCACAGTGTTGTTCTATATCCAGAAACACGCAAACACAACATGACTTCTGTCATCATTATATTTTCTTTTCACACCCCTTGCTGGTGATAATTCTTATCTTTCAATGGTAAGGAAATATTTCTTGATAGTAAAGAGATGGAGATCTCACTATTTGCCTGACTGAGACTTGAGAACACTTTGGATGTGGGAACAGACAGTAAGTTCCCAGAGCCACTGCTTATCTGTCTGGTGAAAGACACTTAACTTGACAGTGCACTGGACACAAGAAGCATTGAAGGCAGCTGCATGTCTTTTGTTTGTTGTTGTTGTTGTTTGGTTTTAATTTGTCAAAATTTCCAAGTCAGCTGTGAAATGCAGTCCCTAACTGGCAAAAGAAAAAAAAAATGAAAATCTTCTCCCCCTCATCTTTTGTTCTGCCACATCATGGACTAAGGAAAAGGACAACTGCTCAGGAAGGCTCCTGAGTGACCCCTTGTGACATGTTGTTGATTGTCCTTATCCCCAAAATAGCTGTAACGCCACTGAACTGTAAGGGTACATCAAGATAATTGAAATAAGGTGCTTTTACATCTGTTTTCTGTACACTCTCTCTCTCGTGTAACTTTTTTTTACATATTTATGTACTTACCTTTTTTGAGGGAAAAAATTGCTTTAATTTTCCCTTCCACGGTTACACAAATGCAATGAAAACATACTTCTCAAAATTCCAAAGCTCTCTGTTGGCACTTCAGGTGGCTGAAATTTTAATAGTTTTTGTTTGTTTGTTTCGTGATTTCCTCAGCTGCTTCGAGCAAAGTGCTAAACAGCCATTATGCCATTTGTCTGTACATTGAGATTCATCAACAGGCTCTAAACTGCCTCAAAAGAGTCTCAATTTTACATGAACACCAAGCTGGGGACTGGGAAGTATTACTCTGTGCTGAAGGTCCAGATTGTTAGAAAAAGCATGTAAAGCCCCTGAACCAGAAATCAAAAGTGCACAGATTTTCTTTGTGAAGTCTCAGCTGCAGCTTTATGTAAAACATGAACCTCTGGCAAGTTTTCTTCTGGCTTTCTTTTTTTGTTTTTGTTTTTTTTAATCTTTCCCTAGTCGCACATGCCTCAGTCACAGCAAAAGCACTAGGCTTTGGCAAGAGCTAGAGTCACACACTGTCATGCCTTTCTGTCTGAACCCCCCCACCCATGCTCCCTTTTAGCAGTACCAGTCTTTCAAAGCATTCCTTAGGGACCAGCCAGTGTGACCGCAGTGACTGTCAAATGACAGGAAGTCCTGAGCTGCTATGTCTTGACACAAATGCAGATGTATTCATGGAGCAAAGCCCTACATTATTTCAGAAATTACGGATGCTAGTGGTAAGTGTAGATCAGGGGTTTGCAACCTGCAGCTCTTTGGCTGCCTCCTTGCAGCCCTGGGCTCCTGCCTCTAGCCCCTGCCCCCACCTCACCAGGGACCCTATGGGCAGCCCAGTCCTGGCTGCAGACCCTCCTCCTTCCCTACCTATGGGGGATCCTGGGGGCAGTTCAATCCTGGCTCTGCCCCCCACCCAGCCACCAGGGGACCCTGCCAGTGGCCCATGTCAGGCTCCCCTCTGCCACAGGGGGACCCAGCAGAGGGCCCACTCCTGGTTCTGGGCTCCCCCACCAAGAGACCCTGAAGTAGGTGACCTGATCCAGCTCCCCCTATCCTCCACCAGCAGGTTGCACCCACTGCAGGTCTCAAAATACTTGGTTATGGATGGAAGTTTTGAAAAATGGCACTTCTAATCTTTTGGGTTGCTGGCCCCTAGATGCAACTTGTACCGAGATTTCTGGAGGGAGAAATTGTTGTGTGATTACTAATTTGCTTCGGGGAGGGGAAGCAAAAAAAAAAAACTATGAGCACATGGCATGAAGCATGTGAGAGAATCACTTTTTTTAGTGAAAATTGTAGACATTTTTCAAAAATGGTGTAGAACTGGAAATTGTCTCCATAGAAGGATTTTTCCTGTGTATTTCTTTTGTCAGTGAAAATATTTTTCTAATGGCAAGATCAATGTTGTTTTAAAATTATTTAAATTCACATATCTGTCGAGAGGAGGGGTTTGTGTTAATTGGACTTTTCTACAGCTACTGGAAATATGGAGTAGAAGTCTGAACCTTCAATTCTAGCCCTACCTGCACAGACTGTCCTCTGGCAGCTGAACTGGTTCAGGTTTGCAGCACAAGGAGCAGGTGGCAAGATCTGAAAAGGAGAGCACCTAACACTCAGTGTGAGTGGCACCGGAGAATCACATGCTTCCACTAGACAGGATTAGCCTCTGCAAAGCTACTCTGTGACCTGAGGACAAAGAGTGCCTTTCCCTTTCCCCTCTAATCACATACACAGAGTCCACCTCAACCACTTGGCTTTGGGACTGGGCTTAGAATTTGTCCCTCTGCGCTCTCTGTAGAATGTGTTAGAGATCAAGATAACAACAATAACATTATATATATAGTCCTGTCTCTGACCATGATGACAATATATATCTGTTTCTCTCTGAGCTTCTGTGGCAGTCCAGTTATATGGATAAAGTCCCTCCCCGCTTGTAAGTGGAGACGGTGCCTGTAGATCTTTTGACAATACAGTGGTTCTCAATCTTTTCCAGATCACAGCAGACTTAGTGGCATATCACGACTCTACAGTGCACATCAACCCCCCGTCCCGCACCCCTGACCAAATCCAGCCACCTTCCTGGCTCTCCACAACACCACTGTGTGGTGATATAGTAATGTGCTCCAACACTGGTTGAGAACCACTGCACGAGACAGTAATGTGGAGTATCATACAATGAGAGCTGAGAGAAAGGCCTGAATGCAAGAAGGAATTCAACAAGCCTAAAATTCTACCCAGGTACTGGTGTGAAGCTGCTGCCCCAATAACACCTGAGGCGCTGGAAGGTATTGCTCATAGAGCAAAACAAGTCATTCCACCTTTTTCAGCTACAGAAGCCACCACAGTCCCTGGCACAGGAACTGTTCTTCCCTGCTTCCTCCCAGCAATGCAGCAGCAACCCACTGCCCTCACAAGAAAAAGCTGCACAAGATCCAGCTGCTCTCTTAGATCCCACAGACTGGGATTTCACTCTAAACATGTCCTCTCAATCTGTGGGTTTATGAAAATTGCCTTTAAGGCATTCAGACAATAGGAATGAGGCTAAGAAATAGAAGAAAAGTAAGTCTCTTCTTTCTGGAAGCCTCCACCTTGTGGTACTCTCAGACAAGGCTGAGTTATCAGTGAGCCTCCAGAAACTTTGGCCACAAAAAGGGAGTCCCTAGGGAGCAAGAAGGGGATAGGGAGAGCTGCAGTGGTGAGGAGCACCAGGGGCTGATCTAGAAATGCCTTATCCCCACACCAAGAGAAATGGAAATTCAAACTCTTCAAGGTTTTACCTTCATCACCTAGCTGTTGTCTCCAATTTTCTTGTCTTCACTAGGATGTTACTTCACGTTAGCTGACTCAAGTTAAGAGTGCACCTTTTTTCCTGAGTAAAAAGAGAGCCATAAAGGGCTCATAGCTGTTCATTTAAAATTTGAGCTAATCCTTCCAGAAAACTGTGTGCAATATTCACCGAGTTTCTATGTATGCAATTGGCCAACTAGACATTACCAGAAAGTCAGAAAAAGCAGACGCATGCAAAACAAAGTGCAGGGTTGTTGGATTTTTTTTTAAGTCACGTAGCTTTATTTTATTTATTTATTTCCAAATATTCTTATTTTAGTTCTTTCATTGTGTTAAGATTGCAGCTGATGTGTTTAGAAAATTAAAGCATACAAGAGGCACACCATAATGCAATCATGTCTGTCCCAACAGAATGCAAAGAGAACATTTTTCTCAGAAATAATCGTATTTGAAACAGTCCTTTTGTGCTCAACATATTTAGTAATTTTTGAAACACCAGAAACCATAACAAAAGTACTTCAAAGCATTTGAAAAGTGTTCTTCTAGGATTATGAGAAATCCATCTCCAAAAGACTATAAACAAATTTCTATTGTCACATAGTATTGATTTAACTTATTTATTATAAAAAGAATAGTCCCATTGAGTAAAATTTTCCAAACCCTCACCCCAAAAGAGACTGTGTGCTGAATCTGTGACTGAACTGTTTTTCTGACTTACCGAATAGTAAATCAGATAGGTATTTGGAGATACTGCAGAGTGAAAATATTGGCCATGCTCTGCTTGAATCACTGTGTTTTACTACAGTAGACCAAACATAATAAGCATTATGTGAACCTTTTATTAAGCACTTTGGGTTGTGCTTTTGGTCAGCTTAATAAGATAAGAAAAATTCAGCCTTTTTTGTGGATGAGGTATAAAGCCAATTCTGACTGACTACCAGTTAAAATTGTGAGTACACTCTTGGCTGTAGTTGAACAAATACCTAGGCCTGGATGAAACCCCCGATCCATTGATGTCAATTGCAGAACTCCCTCTGATTTCAGTGGGGCCAGGATTTCATCCCTGAAGGTAGCTATGGGGTATTGTTTTCTAGTCCTTGTGGCTAGAACAGGGATCTGAGGGTCAGAAAACTAGGGGTCTATTAAAAGCTATGGCACTGATTTACTTTGAGCAAGTCACTTTATCTTACTCTGTGTCATTTCCATGCATACTAGCTTGCTCGTAGCACACCTTAAGATCTTTGGTTGGAAGGCACTATATAAGTGCAAGGTATTATTAATTTAGTTTTTTACAATTACACATCTTACCAGGGGCATTGCTGGTGCCTGGCAGGCGGGACACGTGCCCCGAGTCCTGGTGCCAGTGCCCCAAGAGCCTGCTTCTCCCATCCCCATCATCGACCCAGGATCCAGGGCTGGTCCATCCAGAGCAGCGCCTGCCTCTCCCAGCCAGGGATTGAAGCTGGGCCACCCGCAGCGGTGCCTGCATCTCCTGGCCCCATCCCTGGTCGGGCATCCAGGCCTAGGCTGGCGGCAGCAGGAGCCTGACGCTGGATTGGGCCCAGGCACCAGATTGTGGCCAGTGAGCTGGGCCCAGGCCCAAGGGACAGAGCCTGGGCCTGTGTCCCAGGTCTTTCCCTGGGGCAGCAATGTTCCTGCATCTTACACAATAAGAAAGGAGTCCTGTGACTCTTTTAAAGACTAACAAAATTAAATTTCAATTTTTCAGTTTTTAAAAGTACCACAGGAGTCCTTGCTTATTTTGCCAAACTAGACTAGCACAACTACGCCTTTGGAACTTATGTCATGCAACATATCCTTGTCCCAGACAATGGTTGATAAGTGACAAATTGGTATCTCTTACAAAATGCATTCCCTGGCATATTAGATTACTAACTAAAGAGGTATCGTTTACTCAATTAAAGGAAGAAAAATACAAGAAAGCACCCATTAGAAGAAGACGTAAAGAAATTACACTGAAGGACTCAGAATTTGGAAGCTGAGTTTACATTGCTGCTGAATACATTCTGTTCTTTGCTTTGTCAAATAGTCAAACACATACTAGAGTAATGCTTTCACCAAATCACTCCTGTAACCTCATAAAGAACATCCTCTCTCTCTCCCTCTCTCTCTCTCTCTCTCTCTCACATGCTAATATAAAATTTGCAATGTTTATTGTACCCTAAATAGCATCAAAATAATTTTTGGCTGAAAGAAGCCCAGTAGTGGGAAGGTACCAACTCTACTAACCTGGGCAGATTCCAAGCTGCGTAATTAAGTTCTGCTTTCCTGAAAATCCTCTTGGACTTTCAGATGAACACAGTATTCTTCATTTCCTGTCTGAAGCTACTGTATGGGGTTGCTGTGCCTGACAGATCAGTTGTTGGGTTTCACTGCAGGAGTGAATGGAGTTTAGTGTTTGGCACAGCAAGGGATATAAAATGGGGAGTGTGTGTGTGTGGGTGTTCTGCTATGGAAATCGATAGGCATTGGTCCATTTAGTTCAATGTGAACATAGAATGCACTGATTACGATTACAGTTACTAATATGCCATAATATATGGTTACATTAAAATTGTGGGTATTTTAAAAAAAGAGAGATACAGCTCTGGCCTTTGAAGACCACATAATCTACTTCAGAGTTTTCATAACCTATTAATATATTAATCACTTTGGGATCATCTTAAACAATAGTTTCTTTTCTATACTGCATATCTAGAATGCAAGTCATAGTAAAGGGCTATGTATGTAAACCATAATTCCCTCCGTTTTCCCTTTGCTGCAGGAGGGGAAGTAATAGCTGTTCTCCTGCACCAGCTAAAAATGTCTATTCCTCCACCCTGATGTGTTCACTCAGTCCTGGCCTACACTGCAGGCACTTTTCGGTGGCAGTCAATGGCAGATATGTAAGTTACTTAAATTAACTTGCATATCTTCGTTCAACTGCCTGACACCTACTCACCGCGGTGTCTTCACCTGAGGTCACAGTAAATGCCCTTCTATCAACTCAGAGCTGTGCCCTTAAGGGGATGGGTCTTCAGGGACTGACTTTTGATCAACGGAGCAGATCTTCACAGTCCTGCTCAATCAGTCAGGAAGATCAATCTGACAGCAAAGACTTTGCTTCTACCAGTGAAGACCTCCCCTCAGCAAGTAGGCAGCGTAAGCAAAGACTCTATCCATTCTGTGCCATCCTTCCCCTGACATTCAAGTACACTGCATTGGGGGTGTAAGGAAAGTTTTGATTATCTCTTGCTAGCTTAAATGGGTGTGTAGTCCCAGTCCCAATCCAGCCCAAAAGAAGTACAGTTTTCTACTAAAATGTGGTAAGATGCATTTGGTACTGGTAAATAGTGCCATATTGACAGGACTGGAGTTTGAGGTACTTTCTTAATTCACAGAACTCGTGTAAAATAGGCACTTTCAGTGCCAAGCACCCTGCAACTCCTCATCAGTGTGCCTCAGTCCTTACCTAGAGGGACCACCTGGAGAAGTAAGAAAGTTGTTCAACCTTTGGGATCTCTGCTGAAAGTCCCAAAGTGATGCCAATTAATGACTGTTTCAATCTTGCCAAGCAAACTGCATTTCCCTTTACACTACAGGCTTTTGACTCTTTTTACAGGGAAGTTTCAGGAATTTAATATAGTTTTCTGATAGAAGACTCAGTTCTGTCTGTGAATGGATTTTATATGAGACCAGTGTGTTTTGTGTGTGTAAATACAACTGGTATGGAACAGTTTCAAAGTCATCTTCTCTGTCTTCTTACATAATTTAGATTATCCAAATCCACAGACCACAGACTCTTCCACAGGATAGAATTCTAAGCAAATATTCCTCCCCTTTTCTTTGTCCCCCTTTTGAGCTTTCTCATTTTCTTTTATTTAAGTTTCAAAATTTACTATTAGCAGTTTTTAGGGCTGCCTTCAAATTTTCAGATTCTTCACCAAGGTTATAGATCAAATACTTGTGAATTAAAAAGTGGGAATGCATGTTTTTATGGATCTCTTTCTGGTGTCCATTCATTCAACGTCATTATCTGTTCTTATCCAAAATTGATTCAAATGGCATGACTTTCTGTTTCAACTTCTCACTTTGTCTCCACCCACCACTCACCTGCTGCAAGTGGGGGTTAGCAATGGGACAAACACCTACTCGTTTCTTGATGCCTGCTTCCAAGATCTGGGTAGAAATGTTAATTTCCTTTGTGCCTCTAGATGAGCTTACTGGCCAAGAGACAAGCCCCAAACTGAGATAGCACAAGCAAAGGTACTTCCTCTACCTTAGTCATCTTCTTGCTACTTATAGCCATGAAAGAGAGCCGGAGCTATACTATAACCACAGAAAGGAAGCTTTTGAAAAAGGACAGTATCTTTATTTATTGAATTTACCCATAGTATGTGGCATCTATCAAACTGTCTAGGTTCCCACAAATGCATTCAGTTATCGCCCTACAAATTGGTTTGTTATTGCGTATCTTTAAAATAGAAAGACATCAGTTTCTTCTGGTTCATGTTTGAATATATGCAAATATATTAATTTATGCAAATTCACAATTTACTGGAATTTTGTCAGGTATGCAGTTGTGAAAGAGGTTTTATTCTGTGATGTAGCTAACTGTATGCAAGGAACTTGACTGAAACTCTCAAGTCATTTCACAGTAGAAATGAAACATCTGTGGGATGGTAACATGTTTCAATTATTACTGATGCAGGGTGAATTTGAACTGGTGTCCTGAAGGTTAAATGCTCCATAACCAATTACCAGGTGCCTGAGCTATCTAATTCTCTTTTGTGTGAGTGTATGAATGTGTTCAGAAGCATAAGGAAAAGTTTTTTTTTTAAAGTAGCTCCTAATTTTGCACTCACAAGTACATGCATCCATATATAATCAGGCAGATAGCTGTAAAGTTGCCTGTATTACAAGTCTGAACATGCACCCTCATCATCTGTGTGTGCCAATACAGAAGCCCTCCAAACAGTGAGCTATAAAATGTTGGGGGATGGACAGATTCTCTACTGACTTATGTCCTGTGCACACCGTGAAGTTGCATTAGGAGTAAATCAGTGCAAAAGTTGACCCAGTATGACTGTAAAGTCTGAGTTACCTTTAAATCAGGACATTTGTAGTTCTGTAAAACCAACAGAGGTGAACACAAAGTAAATAAGTTTATTACAACTGTTTCTGTTATCCTCTTTCAAAGGAGTAGCCATGTTTGTCTAGTTCAATAAAACAAACCAGTCTTGTGGCACTTTTAAAGACTCACAAATGTATTTTTTGCATGAGTTTTCCAGGGAGAGATCCCATTTTATCAAACTCTTGAAAATGAAAAAAAAAAAGTACAGTATAGAAAGGAGGGATAAATGCAGTGAAGTGTAATCAGCAGTGGTTTTTGGTTTTTGGTTTTTTTAGAAAAGGGTGCCAGTACTCTCCTTTCCACTGCTGACCCCACCCCTCCAGCTAGGCAACAGGGCTAGCACAAAAATACCATCACAAAAAAAGCACTGGTAATCTCAGAATCAGGTTAGGTCCTCTTGTTTTCATACTGTATTTAATAGGATGTTGTCAGGATTTAACATCCCCATTTTAACCTGCCAACTGAGTCCTTAGAGCTACATTGGAAATGCAAAGATGGCTAATAAGGATCATTAAGGTATGAATTCATTTTGTTTCCTGTGATTCAATAGCAGAAGCACCAGCAGGAGTGGCAAGATTAAGATTTCTCTTAGACGTTCTCCTTTCTAAATTATCAAGCTATTCTTAAAACAACCAAGCAGGGAGTCTTCTGGCACTTAAGGAATAACAAATATATTTATTGCATGAGCTTTCATGGGAGACAATAAGACTTTGTCAGATGCTTTGAAGGAGCATTTGAAGAAACACTTCTTCAAAGCATCTGACAAAGTTTGATTTTTCTCCCACAAAAATCTCATACAATAAATAAATGTATTAGTCTTTAAGTGCCATAGGATTCCTTGTTTATGTTTTACTGAACTAGACTAACACAGCTGCCCCTTTGGATCTTGGCAACATGTTGTTCTTAAATTCCAAAGGGGGCAGCTGTGTTTCTCTAGTTCAGCAAGACAAACAGGGAGTCCTGTTGCTCTTAGACTAACAAATCTAAATATTTGCTTAGTTAGTTATAGTATTTATTTGTTAGTCTTTTAGTGCCACAGGAATCCTTGTTTGTTATGCTATTCTTATTCTTCTATGAGGTTTTTAAGCCATACAATACCGAATGAATGCAGAAAAACTGACTCAGTTCTTCTGTAGGTCTTCAGCCTCATTTCAGCTAACAGGCCAGTCACTGCTTCAAATATTAAATGTATCAAATTAAATGTTTCCTAACACAACTAGAAAATGTTATCATGGTAGTGATTTTTTTAAATGTATTTTAACATGACAGCAATAGGATTCAGTCCTATCAGAACACAGAGAATTACCCCATTCTTCTTTGTGTGCTGCTCACATACATTCCCTTATAAGTGTCTATGTACCTCAGCACATGGTTGCCCGGAAGCTTTTTGCCCTAGCCTGTCCCTGGAGGGCCAGTGGCCAATGCCCCATCTGACCTGTGCACCCGCACAGTATATAGGTGGCCTGGACCTCACCCTACCTTCAGTTCCTCCTTTCCTTCCATTGCGACAGTCCTGGAACTGCCCACTCATGCAGGTTTGCACACACCTGTCCATTTCTTCATCCTCTACTTCTTTGTTTCCTCCAACTCTGGAATCCCTTTTCATATCTATATGCCTCCCGACATGGGCTGTACCAGAGAACCTGTCTCTGCCTTGCATCGTGGAGGTAACACGTGGCATGGCACGGTCTCGGACATGCCTGGCTTCAAGCTCTGTGCCATGCGTGGAAAAGCTTTTTTGATCAGCGACCCCCACAAGAAATGCTTGAAATGCCTTCTGGAGGGCCATCAGACTGACAAATGTCAAATTTGTCAGTCATTCAAGCCAAGAACACAGAAGGAGCAGGGAAATCGCCTGCATGCCATTGCCCTGGAGGAGCCCCTGTGCCCGACTTCAGTGCTGAGAACCACACCACCAGCACAGCTAGCTGCAGCCCAGAGAGTGCACTCCATGCCAGGTGCCCAGCTGCTCGCTGTCCAGGAAGCTGAAGAAACATCATATGGGTCGGAGTCTACACTGAGGGCAGAACCACAAAAGGACAAACCCAGCACCAACACAGGTTGGGATCCCCAGCACAGACACAAGGGGAACTGCAGACCTCGGCACAGAGGCAGCAAACTTTAGCAGCTCCATCCACACGTGAGGACTTTGAGGTGGCCAAGGCATTCCTAAGCTGCTGATCCCTGCTCCGCCCGGACTGATCTTGTTGAGGAGAAAACCAGCACTGTGTTTGAGGGCCTGGCCCAGGCCTCAGGTCAAATCTGGTCTTTGGCACAGCAGAAACCCGTGCGGGCTCAGGTCCGGCGGCGCAGGAGTTCGTCCTGGCATTGGGCCTCGACACCCCATTCTCCGTGACTCCCCACTGGGGAAGGCCATCATAGTCCTGCTTTGCCATGGGTGCCATCATCCCATTAAAACATTCCGGGGACACTTGGTGTGGCAGCCTGAAGGGAATCTACCCCCTTGGGCTTGGGATTCAAGATGGGGGATGACAGGGCCTATCTGCAGCTCTTTCTGGAGGCCTAGTACCAGGAACACTCACAGGTGCTCTCACAGAAATCATGCCGAACCAGATCAAGATCATGCTCCTCAGGAGACTCTCATGCTCAGCACCGATGCTGCCGTTCACCAACAACCCCACTGCCAGCACTGGCCTTGACATGCCTGGCAGGAAAATGTAAGAAGCGTTCACCATCCCCTTCCCAGCGCAGGGAGACATGAGCATCACCCTCACCTGTACCGATGCATCCCTCGCCACATGAGGCTTCTCCCAGGGACCAACACAGAAGAAGAGATACTCTCTGCACACCAACCGGCACAGGAAAGAAAGCCATCCCTAGCACAGACCCCAGCACCACAAATTGTCAAGGTCTGTTCAGAACAGTGGGCAGACTGGGAATCCTGGGACTCACTGCAAAGGGACCCAATGTTGCCTGGGCCCTCAAGACCTGCCATCTCACAGGGGGGATGGGACCCAGGGGAAGGTCCCTTAGGCTCAGGGAGAAATGACTCCCAGGTCATGTCTCTTCCTCCCCTGAGGCAGCCTGACAAAAATCCCTCTTCTTTAGAGAAGACCCGAGGGCACATCACGAATTGCTAAAGCACATAGCTGCAAACCTCAACCTGCCAGTTGAGGTAGTCAGGGAGGACTTTGACCTCCTCTTTGATGTGGGTGATGCTGTCTCTCCCAGCTTGCGTGGCGGTTCCCATGCACGAAGGGGTGCTAAAGATTGCCCGCGCTTGATGGAAGACACCATCATTGGTTGCCCCAGTCTCGAAAGGGACGGAAAGGACATACCACATCCCTGCAGACAAATTCAGCTTCCTCTTCACTCACCCCACCCCCTGAGTTGCTGGTAGTGGATGCAGTGAACCAGCATGAAAGACAAGGACAATGCACCACTACCCCAAAAAAAAGATTTCAAGAAACTGGATCTTTCCAGGAGAAAGATTTAGTCCACTAGTGTGCTGCAACTATGCATTGCCAAGCAGCAAGCCCTCATGGGCAGATACGTTTTTGGCTTATAGCGGTTGATGCAGGGGTTTTGGGACCTCATCCCTTCTAACCACGTGGTAGGCTATGACACTTTAGTGAAGGAACGACTGTTGGTGGCACATGTGACACTGCTTTCCTCATGGAACACCACAAACGTGGCCAGCAGATGGGTAGCTTCGGCAATTGCTGTGCATTGGGCCACATAGCTGCAGGGACCGGGTTATCCCCACAAATGCAACAATCTATCCAGGACCTTCGTTTCAGTAGTCCATCGCTGTTTGCTGAGTCAACCAATTTGAAACTGCATGGCATGAAGGACTCCTGAGCAACACTCCAGTCTTTAGGAATGTACAACCCTCAAATGGCCAGGCAATCTTTTTGGGCACAACAATCACAGCCGCAGCAGCAACAACAGCAGCAGCCATGCCTATGTCACCGACCCTTCCAGTTATCCCATTGTCCCTACAGAAGCGAGGACAGGGAGAGAGTCAGAGGTGGAAGGGGAGCAAGAGCACAGGGCTCCAACTAGTCCACCTGCCAGGGCAATAACAGTCGCCAGGCATCCCAGAGGCAGAGTTTTTGACCTTTTGCCTGAGGGCTGCCACCAGTGCTGAAACCAGCCACCTTTACCATTTCAAAACAGACTGGCCCCCTTCTAATACTGGTGGTCCAAGATAACATTGGACCGATGGGTATTGGATATGGTGTCAAACGGTTACGCCATCCAGTTCAGGGCCAGGCCTCCTGAAAGAAAACCACTCCCTCACTACCAAACCGAGAACCCCTCCCACAAGAATCTCCTGGACCTGGAATGCCACAAGCTCCCAGACCTGGGAGCAATAGAGAGAGTATCTGCATGGCAAAGAGGGAAGGGTTTCTACTCAAGGTACTTGGACCTGTATTGAACCTAAGAGCCTTGAACAAGTTCACACAGAAAATAAAGTTTTGAATGGTTTCTCTATCTCAGATTATTTCCTCCTAAGATCCAGGGGACAGGTTAGCAGCCCTGGACTTAAGGAACACCTATTTTCACATTTTGGTAAGATGAAAGCACAGGAGGTTCCTCCATTTCACCATAAGGGGAGAGCACTTCCAATTTGTTGCCCTCCCTTTCAGACTCTCACTGGCACCAAGGGTTTTCACAAAATGCATAGCGACCCTAGCAGCCCACTTGAGAAAGCAAGGGGTCAGGATATTTCCATACTTGGATGATTGGCTAATAAGGGGGAGGTCCAAGGCCCAGGTCCAGCACAGCATCCAATCTGTCCTAAAACTGTGTGACAAACTAGGCCTCCTCATAAACCTAGAAAAGTTAAAACTCACCCCAACAAGGAGAATAGTGTTCATAGGGGTGCACCTAGACTTGGTGAGAGCAATGGCCTCACTGCCCCATCCAGGTTTTAGTCCATGTCTACCATCATTTCAGATCTGCATCACACCCCCACCACAACAGCAAGGCGATGCCTCCAGCTGCTAGGCCACATGGCCGCCTTCACCTATGTGATAAGGACGGTACACTTCCTTATAAGACCACTACAGTCTTGGCTGATGTTGGTGTTCCACCCCAATACCATCCACTGAATCAGGTGGTCACCATACCTCGGGCAGTCCTGAACTCCCTGACGATATGGCAGGACCCAGATTTTGCATGCAGAGGTGTCCCATTCAAGGCTGAGAAACCCTCACTTACCTTAATCACCAATGCATCAAACCTAGGCTGAGGAGCATACATAACTGGAGGAATTTCCACCCAGGCACGTTGGCTTCAGACAGACAGCATCTCCACATGTATGTGAAGGAGCTGAGAGCGATATGCCTGGCCTGTGGGGTCTTCTTGGATTTAATAAGAAGGAAAACAGTACAGGACCTAATGGATAACATGGTGGCTATGTTCTGCCTCAATTGCTGGGGGAGGGGGGAACCTGCTCACCTGTGCTATGCGTGGAAGGTACCCAGCTATGGGAGTTAGTCCTGAAACACAACTTCCACCTAATAGCTGCCCATGTACTGGGAGTGAGCAACCACCAAGTGGACAAACTCAGCAGACAATTCCTACCCCAACACAAGTGGTGTCTACACCCAGAAGTGACAAGATAACTCTTTGGGAGGTGGGGCTCCCCCACGTAGACCTCTTTGCAATGTGGGAAACTGCAGATGCAATCTCTTTCATTCCCTGAGAGACAGGGAGAAGGGCTCTCTATTGGATGTCTTTCTGATAAACTGGGAAAGCCCACCACTCTATGCCTTTCCTCCTCTCCTCCTAATCCATAGGGTACTGTTAAAGAACAAGAAAGACAAGGCAGATGTGATCCTAATTGCCCCAGTTTGGCCATATCAGCCCTGGTACAACACTCTCCTCAACCTATCAGTGGCCTGGCCCATAACACTCCCTCTCAGAGCAAACCTACTCATGCAGGACTCCGGGTGCTTGTGACACCCAGACCTGAAATCACTACACTTAACAGTTTGAAGGCTGCATGGCTGAGTCCTGATGAGCAGATATGCTCCAGTGAGGTTCAGCAGGTTCTGAATGAGAGCAGAAGACCCTCCATGAGGACCACCTATGGGGCAAAGTGGTTGTGGTTCTCCATCTGGGCTGCCAAAGGAGGGGAATCTCCAAGGTCTGCTCCAATCTACACCTTATCAATTACCTCCTGGAATTGAAGGAGAGGGGACTGAAGCTTCCCTCCCTTAGGGTACACCTGGCAGCTATCTCAGCTTTCCAAAACTCCTTCAACAGGATGACCCCCTTTTCTCACCCTGTGATGACAAGGTTCTTCAGAGGATTAGAAAGACTCTACCTCCAGGTCAGAGACCCAGTTCCTCAATTGGACTTAAAACTGGTCCTAGAGGGGCTCACAAAACCTCCCTGTGAGCCCGCAGAGTCATGTACTGTACTGGTGCTGTCATGGAAGGTGACATTTCTGGTGGCCATCACATCAGCAAGGAGGGTGTCCGAATTAAGGGTCTCTCTCCTCAAAACCCCCATATATGGTGTTCCACGCTGACAAAGTGCAACTCTGCCTTCACTTGGCCTTCTTACGGTGGTGTCATGTTTCCACATAAATCAGGATATCCGTCTCCTGGAGTTTTTCCCGGACCCACCGGTCATGGAAAACCAGGGAAGATGGCACATCCTCGATGGCAAAAGGGCACTTGCCACATACACTGAATGAACTAGACTAGACCCTTCCACAAAATGATCCAGCTTTTTGTAGCTGTCACGGAGCACTTGAAGGGCCAAGCAGTAACATCCCAACGCATTTCTTCATAGATCACAAGCTGTATGAAAGACTGTTACCACAGAACTAACACTCCCCTCCTGGGGAAAATCAAGGCCCATTCAACTAGAGTGCAAGCATCCTCCACAGCCTTCTTCGCACAGGTCCCGATTAAGGAGGTATGCAGAGCGGCAACTTGGTCCTCAGTGCATACTTTCACATCACATTATGCAATTGTCCAGCAAGCAACCAATGACCCTGCCCTGGGCAGAGTCGTTCTATGAGGGGGGAAACTGTAACTCCACCCACCATCCTGAACACAGCTTGTAAGTCACCTACATGGGAATGGATGTGACCAGCGCTCAAGGAAAAATGGAAGGTTACTTACCTGTAAGCATCCTTCTTTGAGATGGGCTGCTCACATACATTCCATACCCTCCCTCCATCCCCATTCTTTGGAGTTAGTGGAAAGAAAGACTGAAGGTTGGGGTAGGATCAGGGCCACCTATATATCGCACAGGTCAGAGGGGCCATTGGCCACTGACCTTAGTGGGACAGGCTAAGGCAAAAAGCTTCTGGGCAACCATGTGTGGTGGCATGTGGACACCTACATGGGGACGTATGTGAGCAGCCCATCTTGAAGGACACTTACAGGTAAGTAACCTTCCATTCCTAGCTGCATGAGCCAACAGCTAGCCTCTATCTTTTCTTAGGTTCAGTGGTATTTTATTGGGTAAGAAGTTTCTTTTAAATCAGTGGGGCACTGCTTATGAAATGAGGTGCAAGTGAACATGGGTGAGGCCAGAAGAATCAGACCGTTAAAATGCACATAAGGTCAGGAGGAATCATGGAGGTTCATCTTCTATCAGACATGCCAAATCTTGCAAATTAATTGTGAGAGATGCCATTTCTAAGTAAAATTAAGCCTCATTCATGATAGCATTCTCATATGTAAAGATGTTTTGCCAGTCCCAGTCGCCTGGGGCTGACAGACTGCAATAGTCCTAGCTGCCTGGTGCTGAGAGCAAAAGCCACAGCCACACAGAGAGGAGAGCAGGACTCTTCCTTGAAAGGTTTCCTGGAGGAGAGGCTCCCACTGTCAGCCCCAGGTGGCTGGGGCTCCTACTGTCAACCAAATATGTAACCAGAGACAGCATAAAGGCTCAGAAAGTGGAAGGGAAACAAAGCTTCCAGCTCTCATTAGAGAAAGCTCCCACCAACTTTTAAACCAGTCTTATAGTTTTGGGGACCTGACTCATGATTTTCCATTGGCGAGAGCTGGCAACACTGTTTAATGGTAGCCTTACTCACACTGACTAATATCTTACTCCCCAAGTCATCAGTGTGGTTCCTAGTGGAGTAAGCTGATATTCTGCAAGAGTAAGGGTAAGACTGTGACCTATAGATTTCTATATTAACTACATATATCATCCAAGCTGATGTTTGAACAACTGATTTCATGTAATATCGATTCTAGAAAAATATGTTTAGCTTAGAGACAGAAATATGATCATGTGTTTTTTAACGATAAGGTACAACAGAAGATACACCTTCTACATTGCAACCGCCATGTGAGAACAAAGGCCATATGATTTTAAACAATCGGAAGCCAGTGAGCACTTCAGTCACATCTTAGAAAAGCAGTGCTTAGTCTGGCTTGCTGTTACTGAATGGGGCGTGTATCTAAATACACTAGGAGAGAAAAGTTATGCCAGTATATTTAGTGGGTGTCATTGACATAATGGGTATTTCATATCTTCAACACATAGTCAGAAAACTGCATGTATACCCAGAATTTTAAGTCCATTTTGTAATCATTATTAACCAGTACTCTTTCATTGTAAGATGACTTGCTTTAGCCCTCTAGTAACCTAGCTCTCTGCTCCATCTAATTTTATTAAAATCAGCTTCATTGTAAAAAAAAAATGTACTGTGACATTCAAACTTCTGGGCTCTCAAGGCTATGAAAGTGGAATGGACTTAAGTAAGATCTTTAGGCTAGCAGCAGTTGTTCTGTGAAAACATAACTTCTTGGAGCACGTAGTGTACATGTAAGTTGTTTTCCACCTATATACAGGACAATGAATAGTTATGGATTAGATTTGTAGCCAAATGAGCTCTTCAGTGCAGAAGGTGGTATAGGCATTATTTTGTTTTTACTTCATCAAAATATAGCACCAAATTTTGGCTATTCAGTTTCAAAGAGAAAAGCTACTTTGTGATTTCCTGAAAATAGTATATAATTTAATGGGCAAACATATGAAAGATAATGACACTAAAAAGGTAGTAGACTGTATAATACCCAGTGGGAAAATGCATCGAATTATAAAGTGTTCCCGCCAAAAATATCTGTATCTTACCTGCTTCAGTTCCTATTGTTGTTGGTTTTTCTTACATTATGTTGTTAGCCAAGATTTGGATGCAAACAGTGTGCAGTATACAACTGCTCACAAATAGGAATTAATCATTAGCTTCCTGAATGGAGCCTCTGTGGATCAAAATCAAGGGTGTATGCAGTGCTCTGTGCTGTACAACTGAAAACATTCACGTTGTGAATATCACCTTGTAGTTCATGTAGCAGGAAGCTGTGGGTAGCTGGCATGAAAGAGCTCAAGTTTGTGTTCAGTGGAAAGCTTCATAATCCTGTGTTAGTTATTCAGTGATAGGGACAAACTATACACACTGAGATCCAAGTATCTTTTAATTAAATTTCCTGGCATTACAGTAAGGAAAAAAAAGAATTGGTCACGCTATGCAAAATATTTGTGTGTGGGCTTTATATACTTAAGGTTCTTTGTTGGACTATGTTTTGGAAATAGTGTGTGTGTGTGTGTGTGTGTGTGTTTTATAATGGATGGACACACTCTACAAGTATATTGACACTTTGGCACAGATTTGTCCTATACCCATATACCTTGGCAGCAGTTTTAAAACTGAAGAGAACATTTTCACAGGGTTTGTGAATTTCAAGAGTGGAATTGTGTAACACACTATGTACTTTAATCACTGTTTAAAAGTCAGCATTTTACCAAAAGGGTCTGCAGTGGTGTCTGAGGTAACACAGTATTTCTTGTACTTAGAAGAGGAAAAAAGGCTGCATATCAGATGGCACTGTTTGATACCTGGTAAATGTCAGATTTGTAATGGCAGGAACAGGGTTATCACCCTGTTGTTATCATTGCAGATTTTCAAGGATTTCATTAAAATTCATTAAGGGAGGATATGTAGGAGGGCAATGTAGCGCATAATGTAGTATAGATCTTTGTTCTGGACAGTATTTCACAGTAACAGGCCAAAACCATCCTGCTTATGATACTTCTGCTTCTGTATGTAAAACCATTGCTATAGAGAACAGTTGTCTTTTTATACAGGGTGAAGCCACGGTACTGTGCATGATCATGTGATAGAGTGAACAAGAGTTGCTATCAATACTTCAGTCCCTCAAAATCCTAAAACAGGCTATGTTTTTTTAAAGAGGGAATCTTGTATTTATACAGAGATCCCAATATGTGAAGCATGTTTTATCTTAAAATTATACTGTACCAGATCTTCACTTGGTGTCAGTGAGAAATAGAAGCAATGGAGCTACTCTGTTTTTACTAGTTGATAATCTGGTCCTTTTTGTGTGTGTATGTATACACATGACGTAAATGAGTCTTGCAAAATATTAACTTGTTCTCACACTTTACCGCGTTGTTGAGTAAATAAAAAGTTGTTCTTCGTAACACACTCCTCTTAGTACTTAGTAAGGGCTGGTGTGTAGATTATCAACCAGGGCTCATAAATTTCATGACAGTTTTACAAGTGTGCGCAATCTCTCTCTCTCTCTCTCAAGTCTATTACTTAGAACAATAGCTTCACCAATTCTAATACACTCAGTATATTAATTGCATCCCAACAGGTTTGATTGTTCGGGAAGTGAGCATCGAGATTTCCCGTCAGCAGGTGGAAGAACTCTTTGGACCTGAAGATTACTGGTGCCAGTGTGTCGCTTGGAGCTCTGCAGGCACTACCAAGAGCCGAAAGGCCTACGTTCGCATCGCATGTGAGTATCTCTTCTCTGGGGTTTTTGGGCAGGGAATTTTGCTTCTAACTGCATACACTGAATAGGTCTTGAATCCTTGTAGTGGTTGATGCAGCAATCAGACTTCGGATCATCAGCTTTGCCTTTTGATGTGTCAGTTTATCATTTCTTCTATTCCTGAAAAGAAAACTCTCAAGGTTGGGGGGGAGGGGACGACAATGAAATCAAATTATTTGTGAAGTACTGCAATGATCCTGACCCAAGAAAAGTGTTTGCAGCTAATAGGCTGAATTTTGTTAAAGAAAACCCTGTGATGAAAGAACAGTTTCTCTGTGTCTCTGCAACCATTTAATAATGCTGCTTTTGCTTGATAAACAAATACAGACCACATTTGTTATGCCACCTTAATCAGGGAGGAACTATAATAGCAAACATAGACCTCTTAACCCTTAATATTTCATACTTTCTTTCCTTGGTAACTAACCTCAATTTCTTTCTTGATGCTCAATCCACCCCCTGAAAAACAAGGCAACCAGTTTCCCAATAACAGGTCTTCAGCTGACTATACAAATATTTGATATTCATTAATTTTCAAAGAGGGGCTTTTCTTTCTAGTATAATACTGCAGTGGGGATCCCCATTTCTCTTTCACATGGAGTGAGTTTCTGTTTGGTACCATGCAAGCAAGCTACGTAATTCAGAAATGTATTTCACTGGCCTTTAGAAAAATGAACAAAGAAATATCTTTTGGTCAGGGCTCACTAGAAGTTGGATATATGCCTGGCTCATATATACTGAATATAGTCTAACCTTTTCAAACAGAATTCCTCTTCCAGTTTAAAAAAAAATGGATAGCTGATCAACTTCTTTAGGGAAGAACACTAGGGATGAACTGTTTGCTTATAATTTTGCTATGATCTTATCAGTTTGCTGTCACCTTGAGCCACTTACAAAAATGACTTCTTAGGACTTCATCCTGCTTTAAGTGAGGTCCTTGGTATGTTTGAGGGTGCTCAGCACCTCTAAAATCAAGCCATTTTATGTAGATATCTAGATACAGATGTAAGAGGCTAATTTTAAGTACTCAGCATTGAATCCTTTGGCCTATGCTACTTAACTGGAAATCTCTGCAAATTTTGGTGATTGAGCTGGATCTGGAGAAGTTCCCCAGAATTCAGTGGAGTTTGGATGGAAGGTTGTGGCCTCATCCATCATACAGACAGAGACTACTTATAATCAGATTATCAGGTATTATTGCATTATATAAAAATACCCAGCTTTTCTATAATATTTTTCATCAATAGATCTCAAAGAGCTTTAGAAAGAGGGGCAGTACCGTTATTAAAGCGGAACAATGATTTTAAGATTAACAGTTTATTCACCAAAAATACAGCCTTGCTTTGACCAAACCTATTCATGATTTTGGATTGAATTTAGCAAGTAGTTTTGGCTAGGAAAAATAATCAGAAAAAGTCAAAACATTTCATTTAAGTGTTTTAAGAACAAGATGTTGTGACTTTTCATTTTGAAACACTGTTTTGTTTACAAATTTAGGTAAGCTTATTTTGTACAAAAACAAAGATAGGGGGAAAAGAACACCAGAAAAGAAAACACATTTTGTTTTGGGAAGTACATCATTTCATTTAACCTGAAGCAAAGTATTTTAGCTTTTTCATTTTGGAAAGAGAAAATGAAAAATTTCTATTTTGGGTCAAACCCAAGCATATTTTTTCTATTATTTTTATTTTGATTCATCTACAGAACATAAAATTTTTGCTCATGTCTAAGAATTGTCCCCATTTTAAGGATGAGAAAATTGAGGTACAGAGGCACAACTTGCTCAAGGTTCTCCAGCAGCTCAGTGGGCAGTCAGGAATAGAACCAGAATCACCTTCTGCAGCTTTAACCTCTCACTAGGTCACGGTGCTCTTAGGAGTATTAAATACTTTGCTATCACAGTGGTAAGTGCACTGTATAGACAGAACCTGCGTTGAATCCATATTTTCCCAGATTCTGGAGTGTTTCATTTTAAGGCATTTTGCATTTAATTCTTTTCTAGAGGCAACCATACATTTCTAGAGTTTGCTAGGGTCTTTCTAACAGGAAAACAGTGAACTTGAACTACCTATACCAAGTGTTAGCACTGTGCTTTAGCAATGTTTCAACAGCTTTTTCAGATTACAAAGACTGTAATAAATCACCTAGTAGATTTTGGTGTGCTGCCAGTTAGCACTTGACAGATGGCCATCATATTTACTTCAATTAAAGATCTGAATGTATATCAGATGAAGATAACAGGGCAATGTTAAGTTATAGATGTGTAATTGCCTTTCAAGAAATTAGATATCTATATATATAGCAATTGTACTTCAGCCAAGAGTCTGTCAGTGATTTCATCATAAACATCTATTTTCAGAGGTCTGTAACTTAGCTATTAAAAAAAATCACAGAAAATTATCATCCAAGATCTTTGCTAGTGAGTGGTATTGTTTATCATGTTTGAGAGACAAAGGAAGAAAAAGTCTAGTAATTTTTGTAATGCTAAAGAATAACAAAGGAATTGACCCTATGAATTGAATTTTGCTTTTTTGATGATATTTTTTTGTATACTTTCCATTGATTTAAGCCTCTTTTGACAAGTATGGCCTTGTCCTGTACCCATTACTCACAGGACTGAGAACTGCAGTGTTGGACCTTAGCCTGCCGATTTATGGAGACCAGCAGATGCACAGTCAATCAAAAGTCAACTGTTATAAATTACAATTTTTTTAGCTGGTCTCATGGGTAAATAATAAATACTTATGTAGACTCCAAATACACACTGTATATACATCAGTGAATGGATTCATTGTTTACATGCAACAATAATTTACCAAATTCTGTGCTCAGGCACTCCAGTGATAATCCAGAGTCATGCAGTTGATTTCAGTGGGTTGACTCTGAACTGATGCCAGCATAAGTGAGGCCTTATTTCATTAAGATTCTTAAGCACATGTCTAACAAGCAGGTTACATTTCGCTATTCCACCGCTTAAAATTCCAGCTGAGGGATCTTTGGATCAGTGACTGAGGTCTGC
Source organism: Podocnemis expansa (assembly GCA_007922195.1). Lineage (NCBI taxonomy): Eukaryota > Metazoa > Chordata > Testudines > Podocnemididae > Podocnemis > Podocnemis expansa. The sequence goes on from ML681966.1 coordinate 68,103,011, forward strand.
AGTGTCCCAAACCTTGCAGCCATTTCCCTGAGCCTTTTCCTACTCTACACCATCAGGCTTCTGTTCTGCCACACTTCTGGGTAAACCTTCCATCAGGCCAGGATCCCATGGCTTCTACTGTCTCCCTGAGTATTCTCCTTTCTCCTTTCTAAGCCCAGAGAGTGACTACAGATGTCCACAAAGCTATCTTCTGTCCTCACTTCCTGACCTTATATCAGTCCTGCCTACCTCTGGCTATTTTGGCTTCATCCCCAGTCAGTGCTTGATCATCAACCCTAACTTTCCTTCTGAGTGGAATGTCAAACCCATCTTGAGTCACAGTAACCTTTTCCAGGATAATGTGGAGGTGAATACCCTCATCAAACCTGTCTAGGCTAGATTTTAAACATAACTAAAAATTAACTATAGACATACCCACAGAGGGTATGTCTACACTAGAGGGCTCAGTTAAGTCAAGCTAACAAGGTTGACTTAAAGTTGACTTTATTAAATCAACTTAGAAAGTCCACATTTTTTTAAGTTGACTTAAGTCAGGATAGCCTGTTACCGAAAAGTTTCTCAGTTTGACCAGCTCAGGTAGTCTGCCTGAGTGGTAACTGGGTCTTCAGGAGGTTCGTGCCCACAGCAGGTATCTTTCACCCTGTCATCCGATCTATACTTGTGAGGTCACCACACTAGAGGCAGATAGGCTGGTTGAAACACAAATTTACTGGCAGGGGAGGAAAGGTGGGGTAAAAATACAGGTATGGGTAGAACAACAAGGTAAATATTGTAATTACAACCCTTATGACCTCGATTTATCACCAGTGCTCCCCCTTCAGTCACACCCTCCTGCCTATTTGTAGGATGGGGTCAAGGCACCCATGAGCCCTTTAGTCCTCTGAACCAGGTGAGTAAATAACTCCCCAGTCCCCTCCCTTCTCCTTCTGGAGAGATGCATGATCTTCACTCTGAGGACCCACCCCTTGTACCTTCGGGTACAGTCCACAAGTGTCCCTGTGGGTGCTTGCACCCCACCAACCCCTTCTTAATTACGGTTGGGTCTTCAGCTCGAGCAGCCGCTGGTCCGATCAGCCCTTGAGGTCGGTCCCCTGTTGTCCTCCGTCCTCAGGTCCGGACTTGGGCCATTTGCTTCAGGGCTCTGACACCCCTTGGGTCCTTCGCCCCTAGACTGAGTCCGTTAGGCAGAGCAGCTTCACCAACAACGTCCTGGCCACTGCCTCTTCAGGGTCTTCCTCATCGGTGGTGGCAGGTCCTCCTCAGCCTTCAATCTGAGAGATTAGTGTCCAAGCCCCTGAGTCCGAGAGCCAGAAGCTTGGGCAGGCTTCGGTCCCTAATCTCAGAGAGGCCTCAGTGAAGTCAGGGCTGTCTTTCTCAGGAGGTTGGAGCCTGGATCTCTCTGGTGCAGAGTGCAGCGCGAAGCCCAGAGCCCAGGCGGGAAACTCCCTTAAATCTGGGGTCCCCAGCCAATCCAGAGAGCCCGTTGCACGTCCCCTTTTTCACGTGCTTTCAGTTTCGTGGCCTGGCACCAGAGGAGCTCTGGAAAGTTCCTGCCAGCCTCGTGCTGTCTCCAGGCAAATCTCCCTGCCTTGGCTGACTGCCAAGAGTCTTAAGTGGTTACTTAATGTAACCCTTATTCACAGTCCACACTATACTACATTAACTAAACCTACTAAACAAACCAGCTGCTGCTGGGGAGACACAGAACAAGATTTTAAGAATGAGTATGAACAGTGTTAATTAACATAATTAAATCAACTTATTACATTAACCTATCATGACATTTACCAAGCATACAAAGGTAAGTATAACCTAGGCTTCTAAAATTTCCCTTATCAAGCCACTTAAGTCAACTTAATAAAATCGACTTTAAGCAGGCCCCCAGGTGTAAGTGAACTTTATTAAGTTGACTTAAGTGGCTACTCTGGCTTAAGTTGACTTAATTAAGTCGACTTAGATGGCCATATTTCATTAAGTCAACTTAATAAAGTCCACTTAACGCTTAAAGTTGACTTTAAGGGCAGGAGTTAAGTCGACTTAAGTCAACTTAAGCGCTTGCTTAATAAATGCCAAACGTGGCCATGAAGTTGCTTAAGTCAACTTAAGCCTCCAATGTAGACAAAGCCAGAGTGCATGATTACCACTATGAACTCTCAAAGCCTATGTCCCCTGGGCATGATAAGATATTGCTAATCAGAAGGACCCAAAGATGACAACATTTCAAATAGAAGTAGGGTTCAGCACTACTGTCTGGGACTGAGGAGGAATCCCCACAAAAAGGCACCAGGTGCAGCTTACTGCATTCTGTGTTACTGGTGACTTTCACTGGCTGGGCCATGCTGGGGAGCCATGCCTCAGGGTATCAGTGAGTTAAGAGAGGACGATTCTTGTGTTCCTCTGGGCATTACCTGAGAGCAGCAATGGGCAGGGAGGCTCGTTACACTCTCTCATATTGTGCATCTGCATAGGATCCCTCCTGAATTTGGCCTTTAAATTTCCCTTCAGTAAGCACACAAATTGTGTTTCAAAGGAAATACAACATAACAGGCTGTGGTTTTATGACATCAGGACAGACATTTTTCATTCTGAATAAACACCACAAAAATGAAGGCTAATATTAGGGGGGGGGGGGGAGGCTAAAGTGCTCTATTTGCAGCAGTTGCTTCACCTTAATAGTTATGGCTGGTGTTTTCAGGCCAAGTCACACTATATCATGATGACATAATTAGCCCTTTCTATCATATTCAGAAAGATCCTTTCCTTCCCCCCCACCCCCTTTTCAGCTACCAGTTTTATTGCTTTGAAGGGTCGTAGGATTATTGTATCCTCTAGAGGACCAGTTCTGAAGTCCATTAAAACAAACAAACAAACAAAAAATTACATTCAACATCTCTGTTCATTGACCGTGTAATAGAATTAACTGAAAAGTAATTTGAAAGTGTGAAGAATGTGCATCCTGGAACAGCAGCTTGTATTTGTTTAATGCAAGGTCAGGCATGTGTCAGGAAGGACATAACAACTTGGTCATTGGAAGTTCTCTGCAAAAAATCAATTGAAAAATCATGTCAGCCAAGTAGAGAACTTCAGTTGTTCAAGAGGGATGGCATCTTTAAATTTGGAGTAAAGAGTGGTTTTTTTCAGAGGGGTGCTGGAAATTTAACAAGGAAGTGAAACTTAATCAAAACTCAAAGTTTTGACTTCCCTCAACTTTCAGAGCATAAAAGTGGATGGTGTGAACTCTGCAGCTTTGGACCATTTGTAACTAAGCTTAGTTCCATTCACTTTTATGAAAGTTATTCCTGAATAGGGAAATGGATACTCTGTGATTTTCAGTTTTTTTGGAGTTCTTCGACTGGACAGCTTGCTTTCCTCACAACAGAGAGGCTTGAGGGGCTCACCCCTTAAACCAACTGATTGTCTAGGATCTGTTTAGACCTGAAACTCATAGGTTTTTTTAATAAGCTAGCAAATGGGAAAACAGGATGAATAATGGTAGAGCTGGGGAAAAACAATTCATTCTCTGGGATACATGAGATTAGATGGGGAAATACAATTTTTCTCCTTATTCTAGGCAGGCCTTAGCTATATTGACTCTAGAGTTGCTCAGATATTATAAAATGTTAATATACAGTGGACCTAAAATATACTTTTCTTACTGAATTAAGAGACTACAGCTTCATGGAGAGAAGACAAAGGAGTTAAAATAGTTTTTTCCTTTTGTTAAAAACAATCCAAAATCATTGCAGCATTTTAAAACACTTTGAAAAATGTTGATCTTTAGAAACAGACAAATCTTACTTTCTCTGCTTGAGCAAAATTCCTGTTGAAAGAAATCAGTGCAAGCTGTGCCTGTGTAACTAGAATGGAATTAAACCCAATGAAGGTTTCACTTGATAAAAACTAATTAAGTACTTTAGGAGTTGACCTAAATTATGAGCCAAGTCCACTGCTGGTATCATTGATTTTAGTGGAGCCATGCCAATTTACCCCAACGGAGGATCATGTCATATCAGTTTACAGCCCAACTGAATAAATGCAAAAATAGCTTGAGTCTCTTCTCACTTGCACTAAGTTCACATTGATGTGACTCCACTAGATTCATTGAAGTTGTACCTGATTTTCCCCTGAAAAAGTACTGTCAGACTTGGGACCAGTATCTGTATGTCCAAATTCTAAGTTGCTCAAAACCAGCTACAAGAAACGAATAGCTTTCCCCCTAATTTAATCAGAGTAAGTTTTTTGCATAGTAAATTTAGATGTTGTCTTGGGTTTTGGCTTCTTACCAATATCCTGCAAACAAATGGAAACTTTAAAAAAAATCATTGTTCTCTTCCACTAAGAACTCACTATTTAATAGGAAATGGTGCTTATTAAATGTGTATTTAATTTTATTAGTTTTCTATGGGCTTGTATAAAAGCATTTTTTCCAGCATTGCTTAAAAAAAAAAAAAGAAGAAGTTTAAATAGTAGCTCATATACTTGTCATGTATTGGATACAGGTAAGATAAATGTTGTACAGAAAAGTGGATTGGTTTACCTGATGGATTATCTCCACTTATGTTGGACAGAAAGACAAATGTGAAAATAATCACACATTTATTACTGGCGCTCAGCTAGCTAACCTTTTAATGCTGGGGCTTGCTCATATGTTATGTTGCTCATATGTCATCTCTGTGTTCTATAACCTAGGCAACATTGTGAAGATGCAGTTCCATTGCTGCCAAAATATTGGAGAATACTGTATTGGCATTAAGATCTGGGGATAAGGAGACAACTGGGCTTGGACAGATAAAAGGAGGTCCAGAACTTACAGCCGTTTAGAACTTACAGCATTTTAGAACTCATTGTATGCATTAACTCATTTTATATTATCTCTGCACTGGAATCATTCTTGTCAAGCAGTGTTTTCTGGCTGATGTATATCTCTTTCAAGTTCTCTCTCTTCAGAATATGTATACTTTTTTCCTCGATACATATCACTTTGATTCTACAATTGATGATAAATTAGGGCATTTACAACCGAGTGTGGCTAAGATGTGTTTGAGTGTGTTCCATTTTTAAAATGCCAGATCAGACCAAGAATTATCTTTCTCAATGGACATCACATGAAACATAAATCCCACCAGTCTTGGAGTAAACCTAGATTGTTCTCTCGGATATCTTGAATTACCTGAGGAAATCTTTGCCTAAGATGAGAACACATAAGATCCTCTAAACAAATTGACTGGAACTCCATGGGAAGTAAATGCTCAAATTCTCCAGTCATCTGCTCTAGCTCTCTGTTAGTCTACACCAAAATACGGTGCTCCGTCTGGCTCCATTTGTTTCCCATAAAGTTGGTTGACGCACAGCAACACTCTATGCACCCTGTAATTGAAACAATATGACCCACACTGGTACCATGGCTTTGTATGTTAAGCAACATCACTCATCCACTCATCCATCACAAGGAAGATACAGTCAGAATGCTTGAGAAAATCAGGGGCAAACATGAGCTTACTACTATCCATAGACCTCTACAACCACCCAAGAGTGCAGTTGTTGAGGCTCCCATTATGGGTCCACTTGCTCTGCTGAGATTTCTCCATGATGTTGACATGGTATGAAGAATGGTCTACAGCTCATGTCAGAAACCAGTCTCCTGTAACTAAGCATGTGTACCCAGCTTCGATGTATTATGCCACTCCTCTGAATGAATTTCAAACAGGCTAGGGTCAACATGCAATCAGTCTTCACATTTGAGGCCAATAACAGGATTCCGTATACAGCTGTGGCCAGAGACAGACAATATCACACATCATGACAGTTGTTCTCTGAACAGATTTAATAGTGGTCTAAAGGCTCTGTTCTTCACTGAAGCAGCAGCAACAAATTGGTTTGGCAAGCTCTACAGCCACAGAGAAAAAGGGTTATGATCAGTATATATAACACATGCAAGCCTTAGGGTTTCAAATACTGACCTAAACATACTTGGAATTGAAATGGACATTAATGTCATTGTTAGTGTTGCTCTCATTTAATAAGTCCCTGAATTTAAGTGTGATGATACCTTCAGTGGGAGCCTTGGGGATATCCTGCATACATTGTCATATGTCATACAAATGAGTGTCTTGCAACAGAACCTGCTCAAACCCTGAATGTGCTGGAAATGTAACAATCAAAAAATTAACTGAAGATTTGTGTATATATTTCTATAGCAGAAGTCCGCTGCTAGGGACGGATTAATGAAACAAAAGAAAAAAAATGGGCATGAAGATTTTGGGGGTGTGTTGCTTACATAAATGTCTTAGATTTAATGGTAAATGCAGACCTAAAATCACTACTACGCTTCTTTTGGTACATTTATACTCCTCAAAACAAGACCTGCTAACCCTGTAAGAAACTCAAAGTTGGGGGGGGGGGTCCAAAATAAAACTGATCCTAGTGACTTTATTGATATTTTAATTTTTTTAAACTGTGTTCATTTTTAATTAATACAACATATAGTTAAGAAAAATACTAGAAACATTAAGCTCTGATTTCAAGTTCTAAATAAAAACTTTAACTCTTTAAAATGTTAAAAGGAAAATATGAGAACACTTGTTATGCCTGATAGCAAAATATAAGATTTAGCTGTATCTAGAAGCTTCGGCCAGGTCTATACCACAAACACGTCACTCAGTGGTCTGAAAAATCCACAGCACTGAATGATACAGTTACACTCACCTAATCGCCTTTGTAGACCGCATGGAGGTGGCTTAACTACACTGACAGGAGACGGTCCTACTCAGCAGGAGTATCTTCACTTAAGCCCTACAGCGGTGTAGCTGCATCCATGTAGCAATGCCATTGAAGCATTTTAAGCGTAGACTTGCCCTTAGAAGGGAAAGGGAATAGATGGAGCTATTGTAGAGAGCACTGTGGTAAGTAGATGGAATTATCTGTCATTGAACTGTAAGGAGCATGGGTGAGTCATGAGTTATTAAGGGAGGAAGCATCTTCTGAAAGATGTCTAGGACATCAGACAACTTGTTTCTGTCTCAAGATGGCTAGGTCAGATTACTTTTCAGTCTTTACAGATTTGAATTCATTAGATGGCTTTTCCTCATTTTAAGGGCAGTAAATGTGAAAATTGTTCATCATTTATGCAAATGGTGGATTCTCATATACAAATTTATCTGACTCAACATACCTGAAGTTGAAAGAAGAAGTGTGAAACAAGCAATTGGACTGAAAAAGGGCAGGCAATCAGACTCTTCAGCTTCTTCAAAATCAGAGTCCAAGAATGCAAAAAAACAAAACAAAACAAAAAAATCTCAAGAAGATCTTTTCAATTTGCTTTGACAACAAAATAAAAAAAAATTGAAAAAGGAGAGAATGAGTGCAGTCACCCTAATTTTCTTAAGTAGGGGTATACAGTATAGAATTTAAAACACATTGAGAAAGATGGTGCGCCTCGCACATCCATTAAGAATATTATGTTCATTCAAAAAATATTGTTCAGCCACCATCAGCCTGACTGGTTAGTTGAAAAAGGAAGACTACTGTTCCAGCTTCCCGGTGAGACTCACTGGAACTCTCAAGATAATCACAAGCTTGGTTTTTGAGGTTCATTACACCAAGTATGCACCTGTTTTCATAAACCTCCTGAAGCCAGTGGCGGATTCCTCCCAAAAAGGGGAACCCTTTGACTTTTGCTACTCTTCTGTTCACTGCAGTTGTTGGTAGGAGGACTGGGGAAAAGGTGTTTTTCTGCAGCATCCCTCAGCTGCTAGAAGTTGAGATGGGAGCCATTGTCAGCTGGTTTAATTTAAAGTAGTCTTTAAACAGGGTACTAGGATGGTGCAGAACTGGCCTCAATATTGAATTTGAGGCACAAAGGGCTCTTTTATTTCCCATCTCCTGGTCTGTACCCATTGTTCTTTGGACACAGCTGAGACCCTGTGGTCCTCTGTCTCTAGCCAGAAGGAATGCGTTAAAATTTCCACTGAGCAGGAGGATGACTTTGACCAGAACATAGCATTCAATTTACACAGCAAGGGAGAGAGGCATAAAATTTATAAAGCAGTTCATGGATATGTCAGAGGGATTTCCCAGATTATGGGCTGATGTTACTACTATTTTAGTCTCACTGGAAATTGGAGTTGAGCTAAGCAACAACAAAGAACTGGAATCACATATGGTCAAAACAACACCAACAAAAAATTCAGAGAGACTATGGAATCTTTCTCTTATTCTAGCCACCACAGCAGCTGATCTTAAATACAGAGGTTACAGATGCTGCCCTGACAAGAAAGATGTAACTAAAATGTGGCTGGTGGGACATAGTCTTTTTTATCCTATAGCACTGAAAACCCAGATTTCAACTTCCTAATCAATGTCTGCAAAAGAGGGTATGTCACAATTTTATACCAACCTGTGGAAAATTATGGAAGCAAAATCATGGGAGACAGCTGAATTCAGAATTCTGTTAGTAGTGAAAAGACCTTCACTAATGTCCATGCAGCTCAGCACCACTTGCTCATGACCAGAATACTAAATATAGTATATAATTCATTTTCATAACTATGTAATTTGTGGTAACCTGATGAACTTTTATAGGGTTGAGGGAAAGTAAAACAACACTGGGCCTTTCATCATTTAGAACATTTGTCTTCAGCAGAATAGAAACTTTATCTGCATATTTTGCTTACTCATGTTTCCACATTAAATAAGGTTTAAAAAAACCAAAAAAATCCACCAAAACCATTACATGTTTTCCAATAGTGTGGCTGTTGCTTTATAGATATCTTGTGGGGAGAGGGGTGTATATGCCTATATGCACAACACACCCACTTTATCTGATAGTAAAGATTTTCATGCTCTTAAAAACTTTCTCCCTGAAGGCATTTCTGCAGAAGGCTGCTTTTTCTCTTATATGTGAGCAGCTCACCTCATACTAAAGTTCAGTGAAAAAAATGTTTTAAAAAGTCCAGTTCATTTTCTGAAGATGTTAGTGTGTCTTTTTCAGTAGGAAATGTTCAGTTAGAGTTAATGGAAAGAGCACAAAACAGAAGTGAGGAGTCTTTAAGGTCTACCAAGGGCAGAAATCCATCTTTTGCTGACATTAATGCTGCATTGTCCTGTTCATTTCAGGTTTACATCTAATTCCTGGCTGACAAGTGTCCGTTTTTCATGCTTATTCATCAGTCACCCTCGCATTAGCACTGCCTTGAAGGCATTGGCCCTGCCTCTTATCGCCTTTCTCAGAATGATAAAGAATATCCTTAAAGTCATACCCATCCATGCATTACAGTAAAACCCAGAAGTACAATGAAGGAATAAAATGCAGTTTGTAAAAATAAAAAAGGTCAGTCTTTGCTAAATGCATAGATGAAAGATAAAAAAGGAAGCTTAATAATGCTAGGAGTTAAAATGACTTCTAAACAGAAACTGTTACCTTTGGGAGATGAAAAATCAAACAGTTGAGCTGTTTGTAGATGAAGTATGTATTAAATTTGGAATTTAAAATTGAACCATTTAAAAGTATTTCACATTTTCCTTTTAAAAAAGCAGCGAAAATATGTGGGTTTGTACTGAGAAACTGATCCATTTATTATGTTAATACAGTTTTGCACTAGTGGAAAACCACTGATTTCAACACAGCTGTGAATGAGGCCCTCTGTCCTGATTGCAACAGATTGTTCCTAGTATTTCATGAATCTCAGAATGATGACTCACTGCAGGGTGTGCTCTGCCTATGTGTGTATGTCTCTCGTGGTATGCCCATAGTAGAGGGAACAAGAGCTGTCACTGACTTCACTGAGACTGCACATTAGTAAAGAAAGCTGGGTTGGCTGCCGAGTTGCATCCCAAAATTTTAATCCTTAAACTTAGACTTCTGTCATTTACATCATACCCTGGAAAAGGAGAGAAGAAGAAAAATATCTATTGTACATGGTGGGGCTTGTAGACAAAATAAAACCTCTTCCACAGAGGCTCCAAGGCACTTCTCCTTTAGGAGCAATTATATGGTGCTTAAATTGTGTAGCTGTATGTGACATCACCTTTTTTATTCTTTCAGACCTGATGCGACTGCTAAAGCAATAATCAAGCTTCATGAGAATACAAAAGAAGTATGCTGATCCCCTAGTGTCCTAACATAAGAAGTGGAATCTGTCTTATCTGAGCTAATGAGCCTCAGAAGAAATTTTAAAAGACCAGAAGGCCCGGCTGATGATTCCCTGGTGAAGTTCAATGAGGAAGCTCAGTGATCAGGGGAACCATTCAGGGCTAACATTTTAAACTTCTGAAAAATGGCAGCACACCCACCAGTTTAGTGAGGTGCACAAATAGCCTGAACTCTGATAATAAGGGGGAGTGACGGTGCAGGTATGCCAACAGCAGTTCTGGGCCCCAGGGCAGAATAGTCCATGGCCCACCTAGAAAGGGATGCCTGAGGTCTGACTGAGCTTCCATCAGAAGTTTTTGCTTATTTATTATGTGATGTGCAGGTTTCCAGCTGGCTGAGGTGGTATCTGCTTCTTAATTTCCTGGGTCCCTTGGACTCCTCAAGAAGATTATTGATGAACCTGGGAAGATGAATAACAGATACTGCCTGCTCAGCCGCCCTCAAATCTGCATGGCGCACAATAAATAAGTTTGGCACAGGGGAGCGGTGGACAGTGCCAAGTCGTGGGGCCTCAAGAAAGGGGGTGTGTGGCAGAGGGGAGGATATATATGTTGTGACCTTACCAGTGCTGAGCAGAGTAGAAAAAATTTGTCTTGATTACTGTACTCCTGCTAATGCACCTCAAAATGATCTTATTTTGCAAAAGTATTAGATTGTTGACTCAATATAGTTTGTGATCCACTATTGTCCCAAGATCCTTTTCTGCAGGACTCCTTTATAGGCAGTCATTCCCTATTTTGTGTTTGTGCAATTAAGTATTCCTTCCTAGGTGCAGTATTTTGCATGTGTCCTTACTGACTTTCAATTTATTTCAGACCATTTCTCCAGTTTATCAAGATCATTTTGAATTCTTATCCTATCCTTCAAACCATTTGTAGTCTCTCCCAAACTGGTATTGTCAACAAACTTTGTAAATGTGCTCTCTATGCCACTGTCCAAATCATTTATGAAGATATTGAATAGAATATATTAAATACATCTGCTATATAAACTCAGTGCATCTCCTTTGGGAGTGCTTTTTTAGGTGCATTAAACATTAAACTCTATTTTTGGATTTTACTCCGCTATATACAGTTATTAATTTTTGCTTGTTTAAAATCTAAAAGAAAAACTAACGGTGCAGTTCTGTAGCACCTTTGCTCTGAAAGACTCTATATTCTTTACCATCATGAGTGGATTAAACCTCACAAACACCCCTGGGAAGTAGGTGCTGTTGTATCCTTATGCTTGTTGTAAGCTTAGCAAACTAAAGGTTTGTCTGTATGTTCAGTGCTACACCAGCAAAGCTGTAGCATTGTGTTGAAGATGTTCCTACACCAACAGGAGAGCTTTTCCATTGGTGTAGTTAATCCACCCTCCTGAGACGCAGTAGCTGTGTCGTCAGGAAGCAGTCCCATTGACCTAGGACAGTCTACACTGGGGGAGTTAGGTCACTATAAATATGTCACTCAGGGAAATGGATTTTTCACATCCCTGAGTGACATAGTTACACCAATATCACCTGTAGTGTAGACACTTGGCCCCTGAGAGGTGAAACAAACAGAGATGAATTGCCTTTCCGAAGGTCACATAGCTAGCCCTCAGCACAGCCAGAAATAAAATTAGTACGTCCTTAATACCAGCCCTCTTGCAGTAATGCCTAGATCACGTTCTTGTACTTATTAATCAACTTCTGGTTCAGGGTCCGTTTTTCTACTATAGTTATAAGATCCTTGATTTATGAGAACCCAAAGACTACCTATTATAGTAATGCTGCTGTAATATAACCCAATGACTTTTCTAACTAAGCTACACTTCGTATCTATTTCCCTGCACTGGGTGTGGCATGGATGCACAAGATGCTCTGGCAAATATATGCCACTGGGAGCTCAGGGCGTGTTGTGCCTCAGAGAGCACAGTGCTTTAGTGCTGACTGCCCTGACCATCAGAGGGATTTATTGTCTGTTCCCATCTGCACTGGATGATGGATAGAGAGGTAGCAGAGCCATGGCCCAGTTTTCTTTCCTCTCAGCCCTCTGTGCAGAGGCAGGACAGTGATGTTAGGCCTAGTCTATTCTAGGAAAATGCACCAATTTAACTAAATGGGTTTAAATGTTACTAAGTAAGTTACCAATGTAAGCTAAATCAATGTAATCAGTTGCAAAACTGGTTTAAGTAAATCTAAATTACAGCTTTGCACTGGCTTAACAAGTTTGATTTTTAAATCCAGTTAATAAAACAAGCACACTTTCCTAGGCCATGTCTACAGTATGTGGACTATAGCAGCATTGTTATCGCACCATAGCAATGTCAGCATAACTCCGTACTGTCGATGCAGCCTACAGCAAGGGAAAGTATTTTTACATCTCTGTAGGAGTGCTCCCTCTCTAAGTGATGGTAGCTAGGCCAATGGGAGCATTCTTCCATATAAGCCTCTGCATGTCAACACTGGGGTTTAGGTCCACATAGCTACACTGCTATGGGGTGTGGATTTTTTACACCTCTGAATACCATAACTATATTGATCTACTTTGAGTTCCAAAGGGGTAATTGTATTAGTCTAGTTCAGCAAAAACAAATAGGGAGTCTATTGGCACTTTTAAAGACTAAAATTTATTTATCAAAGGAGTTTTCGTAGGAGAAAATCCCACTTTGTTAGATGCTTGAGGATGGAGAAGTACTGATGTACTACCTTCAAGCATCTAACAAAATGGGATTTTCTCCCATGAAAGCTGATGTGATAAATAAATTTCAGTCTTTACAAGTGCCACTAGACTCCTTATACGTTTTGGTACATTCCAGCATTTAGTCTAGATAAAGCCTTAGTTCTACAGTAGCCTTGTGCTCCCTAGGTGCAGAGACCCATTGTGGGTGAGTGGGGAGAAGAGACACCTTGTTTTCCTCTCTTTTGCTTGTTCTTTCAAATGAAGCTGCACACAAGCTAAAAATAATCCAGTTCCAAATGAGGATTGTAAACTCTTTGAAACAGGAACCATCTTACCGTTTTGTTTGGTTTGTGTTTGTACAGTACCTCACATAATAGGGTTGTGGGCTTTGACTAGAACTCCTAGGTGTACAGCAATACAAATAATACATAATAATAACATGGCTATAAAATCTTTTCCTTTTTCGGTCTCCAACATGATAGCATGAAGTGAAAATATTTTCCAGGCTTTCAGACTGTGGTCTCTTTGGGGCAGGGGTAGTGTTTTCCTGTCACTTGGAATATTTTGTTTCCCTGTTGCTTGCATATTTTGCACAACTCCAAACATTCCCCAAACATTTGTGCCACTCCAAACACACTCCAAAGAAGTATTAATGACCTCTCAACCTGTTTTTGATTTTTTTTACTAGATCTCCGGAAGACTTTTGAGCAGGAGCCCCTGGGAAAAGAAGTTTCTTTGGAACAGGAAGTTCTGCTCCAGTGCCGCCCACCTGAAGGCATCCCAGTAGCTGAGGTGAACAACAACAGCTTCCTGCACGAGCAATTGCCCCATAGGTTTACTAACTGAGACCTAATATGTGTCTAATGGTGCGGTGAATTAGGGTGTGGAATGATGAATGGGTCGTAATGGAGACCAAACTGCCTGCTGCTTGTAGAATAGATTGATTGGGAACTGATTAATGATTCTAGACTCAATTAGGATGCCCCACTGGGCAGAGCCACAGGCAGTTCAGTTCTATTTTTTGTTCTCTTTCATGAAATTAGAACACAGTAGTGGTCTATCTGGCATCAGTAGGACAAATACTTGGTGAGATTTATGAATGCAACACTCCTCTTTCTCTGTCTCTTCTTCTCCTTTCCATTCCTTTGTTTAAAGTGAAAGCCACTGCTGTCCATGAGGCAACTGGCTTTCATGTGTTACTAAAACATTTATTTTTAATTTTCAGTATTTAATTTTCCTTGCACGCTTGTGCACATGCTAACACACAGAGACTGTATAGCTCAGTACATAGGGCCATGCCGTGATCTGATAAGGGACTTCTCAAGACTGAAACAATGTGAGGGGGGCAGGGAGAATAATCAGTCTTCTAACATGGCTTATCTTTTTTATCTAACAGTAATTAAAAACATAGGGAGGGTATTCTGTTATTTCATTTGCAAGAGTAACCCTGCCATTTAGCAAACCCAGTGCTAACTGGCACTGATGGGCCCCTCCGTGAAAAGGAGCTCACCCCGGCGTGGTGATGGTGTTTGTTGAACAGGGCTTTGAACGAATTCCTCACAGAAGGGGGGAGGTCTCAGAATCACAGGGGGACCTCTGAAATTCTAAATTCAACTCTGCTGATTAGTAGAAAAATTTATTGTTAATGATGGTAATTCCTCATCAGAAGTCTCCTTGTTCATACTCTGAAGAAACTGATGCCAATTTGCATTAGGATAAGTTAGTCTGTCGTGGTTAAGTGGCAAAGTGGTTGTCATTCACTGCTGATGAATGATTTCTCAGGAGATCGTGCTTAAAGTGTTATATCCCTATCAAACTAGACCTGGGATCTAATCTGAATTGCAAAGAAGTGTCCACAAAAAACAGAAGGAATTTCTCTCTCTCTCTCTCTCTCTCTCTCACACACACACACACACACACACACACACACACACAATTTTCAGTAGGTTTGTTTTCCTCTTTAAGAACCCCAAAAGCGTAAATAACTGATTGAGTCTATGGAGTCAGCTCTCTTTCAGTCGTGATACTAATCAGTTGACTTTCCTCAAGATCTTTTCAACTTTTGTTTCTTTTTAGCATCCTACCAACTCCCCATTGTGTCTTGATGAGCAAATTTATAACAGTACATGTCATATTGCAGATGCTCTATGGTGTGGGGGCTACATTTCCTTCTGCTGGAACTGAGCTTGCTCTGGAGTGGCAGGCAGTTAGTACGTGTGCAATGTTACATTAAAATCCATACCTAGAGTTAGTTCCTCCTGTCGGGGGGGGGGGGTAGATCCCATGGAGGATAGACAAACAGATGATTTAGCATGATCAGTAGAATAGAAATAATCATCTCTGTCACAAACATTATGGAAAAAATGTTTGCTTCTTTAATTGTTCTTTTCCTTAAATCAGATTAAAAGTATCCTCCTTCCACTAAACTGCTTTAAAGGCTAATATGCCCTGATTGCCACGTTCACTTCACAGTCCAGCATATCCCAAGAAACTGATCTCTGAGAGAATAATTGCACTTTTTCATATTCTCTAACTAGTTCACTTTGTTAAGGACTAAAGATCCATAGCTGCAAGCTAATTGGCTGTGAATCTTATTTGTACCATGGCCGGGGCAGACACCAATTAACACTTGGCAAGCTGAGGAGTCATACCCTGTCTGACATTCAAAAGAACTATTCTTAATGTTTTTTTTCCCCCTCCTTCTGGCTTTTGAAGTCAGGAGGAAGATGAAACACCCAGATTGGAGAACAGCCTAATGCAGTTTCTTTTTAGACTCCTTTCAACACTATTAAAAGAACAAAGACCTAAACACTAATGAATATGAATACCTTAATGTGACACTTTATTACTGGCACTTGCTAAAGCTAGTATGATATTTTTTTTAAAAAAATGGAAAGATGAAAGGTAACTTTGTGGGTTGAAGGATTACATGATTATTTTAATTTAGAGATGAATGTGTTCTTTGTTTAAGGCTTCATTTATTTGTTCAGAGAACTTTCTGATATGATGATATAGTTAAGCGACTAAGAAGGGACTCCAGGAAGGCAGCCAGTCAGTCAGTCTCACATTGTAGAATGTTTGGATTCCTGACATCCTAAGTCTGACTGGGTAATCTAAGCACAACAGCTATTAGCAATCTTTCCAGATATGGGGAGGCAGACAACAGTGCCTCAAATTATTCCTTATTACAGGTACTGTTTCTGTGTGAAGACAGATCACCATGCTATCCCATACAGACCAACTGGTATCCCAGATTTTCTTACAATACACCAGCTTTTGAAATCTCAAAGTTTTTTTTGTTTTGTTTTTTTTTTAAAAAGGAATCCAATGATTCTATGTTGCAGGAAACAATTCACATTGAAATCACTAAATAACTCTTTTATTAGGTTTTTCATTTTTGTTTTTGATTTTTTCCCTTTGTTTTAACTTATGTTATGAAGTGCTGGTAACAACCTGCTCTTAGGATAAAGAATACATCCTTGTCAATGCAAAAAGGATTTAGACATGTAATTCCTTGCATGGTTAATGTCAGTTAACCACATCATGGCCCTATATGGATCAATGGCAGGAGAGATCATTTTATTCAGTGGTAGACTGAGATGTGTCAGATTTTATTTCCATCCCATCTGCCCCCCAATCCTGCTCACCCTCAGGGAGGAAGAAAGATTAAAGGAGAGATGGAGAAGCAAACCCTTGAAAGCAGCACCAGCTCTACTAAGGCATCATGCAAACTAGAATAGATGGAAACTATATTCACTTAAAAAAAAAAAAAAAAAAGCCAAAATCCAAATAGAAGTGCGTGAGTTACAACACAATTAGCTGAAGGTCTGAGGTCAAACCAAAATTCATTCTGCTTGCTCGCTTAGGACCGACAAAGGGAACAAATTATTTGTTCAGTCACTATGGAAATCAAATTAACTTCTCTGTGGCTGTATGCCCTGACCACCAACTAAGAACAGCATTAGTGCCAGCTGCACTCTGGCAGGTTGCAGAAGGAGAGCTGACGCAGTAGGGGAAATGAACAGTGAAATGGCAAAAATAACACAAAAAAACAACAGCTCTGGCTCTTCCTAGGTTTCCAAAGCATTGAAGTGCGTCCAAAGCAATGCTTAACTGCATGTATTAAAGCTATGGTAAAGATGGGCAACATCAAATTCTAGAACCAAACTCACACCACACCTTTCTAGAGTTCTGAATGTCTAGATAACAGTTGATTATTTCCTGTCTGTTCTTCAGACGAGCAATGGAAATGCTAAAATATCATAAGTGCAGTCTTATGAAATTTCTCCACATAGGTAAAGGGGCCAAGATCATTCCTGGTGTAACTCCATTGAAGTCATCTTAGAGAGAAATGAGAAAATAAGCTGCAAGGCCTATTTCTCTATATTTGTGCCACATTATATTGTGCCCTTCCTCAGCTGAGACACTGGGTTATATCAAAATGAGAGATGATCCAGTAAGCAGCATCTGAACTGTTGGATGCTTATTTAAACAAAATCAAACTCCAGGCTGTTTGAGAGTTGCAGTTAACCATCACTAGGCATTAGGGGGCTGATTTTCAGAGACGCTGGGAACCTTGAACTCCAGTCAGAGTCAAAGGGTATGTCTACACTGGCAAGTTAGTCCAGACTGAGCGGCCTTAGTCTGGACTAACTTGGCCCATGGCCACACTAGGCTTTCCCTAGTTCAAACTAAGAAATTTCTTACTTTGAGCTAAGGAACGCTTAGCTCGAACTAGTTAGTACCCCTGGTTAGTCCGGACTAAAGCGCTTAGTTCAAACTAGGTGCAATGTAGCCATGGACTAATACGTAGTTCAGACTTAAGAAGTCCAAACTAAGCCAGTTAGTTTGAACTAACCACATGTTCTAGCTCAAGCTAAGTGTTAGTTTGAACTAAAACACACGGTTAGTTGAGACTAAGCTCAAACTTCTTAGTTCAGACTAAGAAGTCTGAACTAACTGTGGCTAATGTAGACATAGCCAATGAGATCTGCAGCTGTGTAGCACTTCTGAAGATAAGACAGTCCTAGTCCTCTGGGTTCTATCAGAAGCCTCAGTATTAATTCCACCTCCCCTTAGCATATAGACTCTTTCAGGGTGCTTGGGAACCACACAGTGAGAATACCACAATCAAGGCAAACTGCAAGAAATCAGGAAGACAACCTGGAAAACTGGTGGTTGATTCTATGATTAGCTTCACCAAGCCAATAACAAAAGAGCTTCTGAAATAACACAGTGGTTAACCAGAAGCCAAATACAGTTTCCATTAGGTATTCCAACCCCTGGCTCTCATCCGAACAAGTCTAATATGATGATGAGTTGTTGAAAACCAGATTCACCATATGTGAGGTTCTTTCTAATTCCAAAATGAACAAGAAGTCTGGTGGCACTTTTAAAGTCTAACAAAATTTATTTATGGCATGGGCTTTCATGGGAGAAAATCCCACTTCACGGGAATGGAGTTCTTTCTAGCTAGGATGGAGCTCTTCAGAGGTCCGTTGTGAGCTGAGGGTCTTTAATGGGCCATCAGAAAAGTGCTGTCTAGCACTGAAGTAACTCTAATCAGGGGTATCAGTCAGGAATACAATGCTTGTTGAAGATTTAAAAAAAAACAAAAACAAAAAAAAAACCATAGCCAGTATTCATAATTTCAGATAAAAGAATGATGCATGCTTATGAACAGGATTATTGGGCTGAACACATAGTAACTTTTCCATTGATACTGTACATGACATGCTTTGTACAAGATTTATTGCAACTTTATAATAGTGACTGAATTGTTGTAACCAGTCATTTTATATAGCACCACACAGGCATCTATGAAAAAAAGCATGGAGCAAATTCTTGATAGAGGCACATGCTGGGAATTTCCCAAGGTCATGCAGCCAAATTAGTAGCAATTAATCTCTTTGCTCATTTCATTTGTTCTTTGAAAAATGCCAGTATCGTATTGTGAGTGAGAAATGTACTTGGAGACATGCAGCCCCATCAAATTAGCTCCTTGCAAGAGGTTATAGATCAAAACATCAGTGAGATGTAAGATTAGTTAATATGCTATAAGCAGCTAAATGAAGTTTTGCATTGAAATGTGTGATTGGCTGCACTTCCAACAAGGAGATAATTGCTTTTCTAATTATAATTGGGCACAACATACAAACTTGGTGACCCAGCTAAGTTTAAAAGCTGGTATTAGATATTCCATCTTAAATTAGCCAGGGGAGGGAAAAAATCCATCATGGAGTCAAATGGAAAAGCAGTTTTGCCAAGTCAAGGTAAGTGTGGTATAGAGTAAGACTTTTTTCAACTGGCTTTGCTAAGCAAAAAACTGGTAGCAACCAGGGACAGCTCCAAATAGGCAGCATCAGGTTGCTGCTCCATTTAATTGATTATTTAATATGACTGCTGTTTGCTTTGTTCATGAGGGGACTTATGTTTTGCTGCAGTTATTCCTTAATTAGAACATCATGTGTACACATTTCCAGGCAAGTTCATTGTCAGCCAAGCAGTATTTTATACTCCCTATAGAAAAGCAAGCTTGTAGAGAGGACAACAGAGGAGCTGATGGCTATAAACACAGATCAGCTGGGAAATGGCATTGTTGTTTGTGCCCCCTTGTGATACATGATGGAGTTACCTTTCGTCAGCTGTCATCAATAGGAGGGAGGCTGGAAGGGGCCAAATTAATTTGTGGCATGTAAGGAAGTGCATCCCTCATTCTTTCTTTCACTACTAAATGCCAGCATTTGGTAAAATTCTGTGCTTCCCACTTTCAGTTGTGCTAAGAGGTAATAATGGCATAGATAGCCTCTCTCCTTGTCCAGGAGTGTAGTAGCAAGGCAAGAATTCACTCCAGAAGCTAAAGTCCTCCCACACTTACAATAAGGGATTAAGATAGTGTGCTAAAATTAGCAGTGCAAATATGTGGCTCATGCTGTAAGCCCACCCGGGCCCCTACACCTTGGGCCCTAAAACAGAACGTCCACCCTGCTATTTACAGTGTGATAGCTAGAATCCTTCTAGCACAAATCTGTCCACCCGGGTGGGGGGGCTCACAACTGCAGTATAGACATACCTTCTGGTCAATACTATGATACACGTCTTTTCTGAAGATGCAGTAACATGCATACCACCATGCATTCTTATCTCATTACCCTGCTCTGTGCTATTCCACGTGGCTCTGGGACTCACAGGACAGCTGATACCACTTTGTGCTGTGGCCGTCAGCTAATAACAGCAGGTTTTTGTGTATATTGTTAGAAGATTTACAACATAGGAGACTGTAAACACAATAGCTATTAGCAATAGTTCCAGATGTGCTGGTGACACAAACATGCCTCAAACTGCTCTTCATGGTAGGGATTGGTCCCATAATTGAGAGAGAGATTGCCCTGCTCCTCCATAGCATTAGTCTGTCAGTTTCTGTGTTTAGCCAGTGACTAGAAGCTGGTCCTGCAGGACATGTTTCTCTTAGTCCCTAAAACAAACAAGGAATCCTGTGGCACTTTTAAAAACTAACAAATTTATTTATTGCAGGAGCTTTTGTGGGAGAAAATCCCACTTTGTCAAACACTTTGAAAATGGGGAACTTGCAGAATGGGAGGAAAGTAAATGCAGGGAAGTATAGGTCACAGGGTCAGGTCAATGAGAGAGAAATCTGGAGTGCCTATTTAGCCCTGAAACAATGGTGTAAAATCTTCATGTAGATCCCAATTCTGCAGTTTCTCTTTGAAGTTTAAATTTGTTACCCATTTGTTTGAGCACAGATATTAACAAACCATTAGTGGAGTGAGCAGGGAGATTGACATATTCCCCTATTGACTTTTGAATGTTGCAATTTCTGATGTCAGACTTGTGCCCATCTATTCTTTCACAGAGATTCTCCTGTTTGTCCAATATATAAGATGTGGGGGCATTTCTGGCACATAATTAGCATAAATCACATTGGTAGATGAGCAGGTGAATGAGCCCTTGATGGAGTAGCTGGCTTGATTAGGTCCTGTAGTGGTATCTTTTGTGCAGATTTTAAGTATAGAAGTTGTTTGCTATTAACATAGCTTGCACAACTGGAACTTTTAGTAGCATTCACAGAGTTATCTAGTCACAGTATTTAATGTGCTAACTTCTTTGGGCAATATGTTCTCTCAGTTTAGTGCTCAAAATGGGTGTGGTGAGCGCTGATACTACTTGTTCTAAGACAAAATTTGGTCCATAGATTCCTTGTGGCATTTGGCAGGAAAATGGCCCTTCCTACTTTCTTGAAAGGCTTTTTTTTTTCCCGTCTTAAAGAAAACAACAATAATTGTGGGTTCCTTTCAGAATAGCAGGAGACAAAGAGAAGGAGCCATTGTAACTGCAGTCACTGAGTTGGTTGTAACATTTACAATGGGAGGAGAGGGGTAAGTGCCATCCTCAGAGATCAGAGCCTCCGCCATGGCTTTTATTTCCCATTACATTTGGTGATGGTGAAAGACATCTCACTCAGAGCTCTGGAGAATGAAGGCCTCTCTGTCTATAGCAGAGACTGAAGCAGCACTGACCTCTCCACATTGCTTTGACAATGTGACTGAAGCTGGTTCTAGAGAGACACCTTCTGTGGGCTAGACTAAAGAATAGTTTCGTTTCCATGCCTGTTTCATGACTGGCATTTCCCCTGAAAGTGCCAGCATAGATGTCTAATATCATTTCTCCACTAGGAACTGGAATGAAACAGCCAGTTAGTTTTACAGAGGGCCCCTCCTCACCACCCCTCCCTGAAGCAGCCACCACATAGTCATGAGCTGAATGAATTGTCCATAAACCTCACAGTGAAGTTTTCCATGTCCAATTACCTGAGCCATTTAGTTTCTAGCTCATCCTCAGCACTGAAGGGGTGTATTTTTTTTTTTTTTTGGACAAGGGTGGTTAGGGTTATTGTTTGTATGTTTTTGGTTTTTTTTTTTTGTTTTAATAAATGTTCACCTCTATGTTGAACTTAAAGCAAAGGTGTAACATTCTGAGAAACTAGATTTTATATCACTTCCACAGCACACAATATAGATTTTAGTACTGAAGCCATAAACTGGACATATGTGCAATTAAGGAAGTGTTTCCACAGCAGGAAGACAAATCCCTTTTATTGGCAGTAGAAGCAAAAGGAACAACAAGTGAGTAAAATGTTACTGTGATTTGAGCTTGCTGTCCTATTCCAAGTATGTGTTTTGCAATTTCAGACCACCTTAAAAAAAAAAAAAGTGGAGTAAGCCATTTCCTGTCACTAGCAGGCAAAGAACATGGCATCCTATTTAGTCGGCAGTAGATAGGATGAAAAAGTGCATTTGAAACCAAATCCAAAAATCAAATAAGAGTAGACTTCAAAGAGGCCTTCAACTCTCAAGCTAACTAGAATATTTGTTAGCTCAGTGACCCCTTAGAAATCTCTGAGGGTCTGGTTTCTCATTTGGATAGCTCATGCACTGTACACACTGGTAGTTGTTTCACCAATGTATATATTTTTTATTTGAACCAACAGACATACACTTGCAATTAATATCTCTACAGTATAAACTAGGTCTCTCTATGGTCAAGACTGTTGTAATAACTCAGCAATTCCCAGACCAGAGGACTCATCTAAGTGAACTGTAATTTAAAGATAAGCATTGAAAGAAATACAAATTCAGTAGGGTTACAGTTCAGTAAAGCAATATATGATTGCAATAAGAAGTGAGCCCAACTACTAGCATGAAATTGTGTGGATAAGTCAGTAGGCTGGAAAATGTTCAGTAGCTCTCTTCAGGTGTTTAGCAGCCAACAATGCAGGGGTACCAAATCCTCTGGTTCTGACTCAGTTTTCAGTCAAGTAAATCTCTCATTGAAGTCAGCAGGCCAAATCTTGCAGTCTTAGAGTTTTGCCCATGGAGATCAATAACTGTTTTGCCTAAGTAAGAACTGAATAACAACGTCAAGATTTGGGCTATCATCTTCTGCGATATTTGCGGGTACTCCACGGGATCAGTGCAGATTTTAAAATACAATGAAATAAAACACTGTTCCAGCTGCCACAATTACAAGAGAAACGATTGTATAGAACAGTCCTGCACTGGAAAGGGCAGAGGATCTAGAATAGATGACCGTATGTTCCTTTTCTATCTTTTATCTCCTGTGATTATGGTCTGCCCTCTAGCAGTTTCTAAACCAATCAGAAAAGATTGCCAAGAGATTACAGCCTCCACAATGCCAGTAGCTTGGTGTTGCTGAGTTTGTATCAGTAAATGGCTTCTGTAATAGCTTTTCCCATTTGTATAATCACTTATTTGATTAATGTACTCTCTTCTTGCATCACTTTGTATTCTCTCGTTTTTGTGTGTTGCATTTCTTTTAGTCCACTGCTCAAAGCCTTCTAAGTCGGCACCTGAGTAGGGTACTGAGATTAGCCGTTGTGATTATTGTGGGTTTTTCTTGCTGATGGTCTCACATATCATGTTAGGTGGCATGTGGCAGATTCCCTCTGTTAATTAGAACAAAAATGCCAATTATGTTAATGTATCTCCTGATACCAATCAGTGAATAATTAGAGATAACTTGTCTCTCTCTCACCAGGGAGTAGAATGAGCAAGAATAAGCTGTAAGGTGCATTGCTCTAAATTACTGCCACCTTCAAATTGCATATTTCCTCAACCGGTCAGTGTGACAGCGCAGTATCGTGACAGGCTTGCAAGCAACACCGTATACATGGATAGAATTGATGGGACTCATGTGGCTCACTGGTCTGAAAATAAATGCAATTGACATAATGAACCCTAGTGAAAGTCTGGAAACCTTTACGTGTTCTCTGTACCATAGCACTGCTTTCATCAGTTGTTATTATTATCCAACATTTTATATTACTTTAGCAGCTAGAGGCCTCCAACAGGCCAGGGTCTTGTTGTGCAACACATTGTACAAACATATAGCAAACAGCAGTACCTCCCCCAAAGAGCTTACAAACTGAAAATGAGTTGTTCTGGAATTCTCATCTACTTTGCTTTGTAAGTCTTGCATGCAAGAATATGGAGTTGAAATTTTCCAGTGGCATTATCTCCACGTAGGAAAACCTGTACTGTTCATGATGGTTATGTCCCACACTGAAATATTTCTGATTTGATAACCAAAAATTAATGTCAGTTATTTCCATGGTATATAGATTGACTTATTTATTTATTTTAGGCATATGCACATGCACACAATTGTTTGTATATTTTACTTTTCTGTGAGGTCTTGGTTATCACACTTATTTAGTTAATACTCAAATGTTTATTATTAAAAGTGCTAGGGTCATGCTTTAATTCTTTGCAACTTTAGAAGCCAGGAATGTTATTTAGTCTTTGTGACTACAGCCAGTAAATGTACTTCAGCAGAGTTACAAAACACTTGCTTTAGAAATCTGGTTCACCAGAATAAAATTAGAGAAATTGAATAACTTTCTGCATGTATTAGTTTAACAACCTAACTCCTTTAGGAAAGATAGAAGGGATGGCATGATATAAAAATCAAATAATCAATATAACTTGCATAATAGCAATATGAATAACTGCTGTCACCTGTAAATTATCCTGTCTTAACTCTGCTCTGTTCTCTTACTTTATATGTTTGACAGTTGCTTGATTACTGCTTACATGATTGTTCCCATCAATTCTGTTTGCTTCTGATAACAACACAGACACACACACAGTTATGATTTTCAGAGGTGCTGAGCCCTGAAATCAGCGTCAGTTGCAGCTGCTCAGTCACTCTGGAAAAATTAGGTCATTAGTAACTAAAAATGTGTAGTAACCAAAACCTTATTTAAATGTTTAATGTTTTAATTAGCTAACATTTGTTCAAGGTGTCGAACAAGAAAACACAAGATGTGCTAATTATTATTGGAATCGTGCTTTTTGTCTTCCACATTATTGTTGCTGACTACTAATGTGTGTGTAACTATGACTTATTTCTCCTGTCTAACCAGCCATCCTTTGATTATTTGCTTTTGTGACAATGATAATCCAGTGTTGGGGACATAATACTTTACTCCCATTGATGTAACTGTAATGTTATGGACAGCGGATTGTAGCATCTCATTGTCAGTCAGTCAGTGAGGGTGAACAGGAAGAATGTAAAGGTCACTGTTTCAACATACAGAAGTTGTTAATCAGCAGTGATGCTGGAACAGGGAAATGACAGCTGAGGGTTTTGAAAAATACAGAGTAAAGAAATATATTTTTCAAACTTCGACTGAATATAACAGAGACTAAGAAACTCCTCCTCCTTTGTACATTAAGCATTGTACAAGGAACTAATTTTGCTGGGTCATTATGTGGAGTGGGTTCTTTCCTTTGGAATTTGAGAAGTAGGCTAAGACACCTTGGTTTGTTATGGCATGACAGTCCTGTTCTTAGACGACATATTTTGTGGCAGTAAAAGGGGATTTATCTTTGACTGCTCTTATTTAGTCAAATCCGAATGGTCTCATCACAAGTCCAGACTGAATAAAAATATGTACCAATTCGTGGAGAGTTATAAATAAGCTGAGAGGAGTCTTACATAATTTAATTAATGTTTTGGTGATGGGGGAGGGATGCTTTCATGACTAGGCATATTTGTCTTCACATGAAAAACAAAACTATTTGGAATGAATACAGACCATAACTTAGGTCCAGCATCGTTCCCACAGAAATCCAATGAGAACTTTACCATTTGACTTCAGTCAAAGCAGAATCTGGTTCTCAATATGCACACCACAGAAACAAGAGTAATAGGGTTAAAATGATAAATGATTCGTTTCTTTAATATCAATAGCATTTTGTAGAATTTTAGTTTTGTGGTCTTGTGTTTGTATCAGAAATAAATATTAAAAAAGCAGAAAGATCGGACTCGTCTGTGTGGGATACAAAAGTTAAGTTGATGTCTAAAATGAAGAATGTGGAGAAGTAACCTTTGGGCTTGTTTCTCAGTCTAGAATAGTGGTTCCCAACATTTTCTCTGCCATGGCATACCTCGCTACCTTTAATCAATTTGAGGCACACAACCATATAGTTTCCAAATAAAATCATGAATATTCATGAGCATCCAATCCTGAGCTCTTTGAGTAGTTCTTCAAAAAAATTTGTGGCACACTTGCTCTGACCTGCCGGCACACTTGTGTCCCATGGCACACTGGTTGGGAAACACTGATCTAGAAGCATGCATTCTTGACCTGTGGGTGATATGGAGATCAAATATTGCCACTGACTGAATGGGAAGCTGTCCCTTTTGATTATACCTGATTCCTGGTAGGACTCTATGTAGCTGAACTGTACTCAGGGAAGAAATGGAGGTGGGAAGGAAACAGTTTTAGGCTTGTAACCAAGGAGATGCACGTTATTGACAAAAAGCTTAGATCCTCCATGGAAAAATAAACATGAATGCTGTTGTGACAGAGTAGTTTAAAAAATGGAGTACTGCTTTCTTTCTTTTATATGCGCGCGTACATGTGTGTACAGACACACTTTTTGGCACCGCCAGAATGATTAAACTATAAAATAGACATGGAAAGCTATAAAAACACTACATCAATATGCTGGAGATGATTGGCACTTTCAATCAAGCCCACTGCAGAAAAGGATATTTGTATGCATTTACTGGGTCTTCTTTTAGAAACAAACATAGAAGGAAGCCAAACACATTCAACCCACCCACCATGTAGCTGGGTTGGGAAATCTCTAGCTTCTGTTAATTTTGTTTGTTTTTTGATGTGGAATATCCATGGGAAGGTAACATGGCCTGCCCTTTGATCTTTCTCTCTCATGGTACAATAAGATTTTAGTGTATGTTAGACTCTATATAATATATTTTTCCAAGTTTGAGGCTTTTTCTTGTCTCACATTCCAAAGGATTTTCACATCCTCCTGCACCTCTGGGAACATAACTGAAAAAGAGGGTGGACACTTGTCTCTTCCCCAAAGGGTTCAACAAGCTTTCATTTCTGGCTGGGATTCCAAAAAGAGGCCTACTGACAGAAGAGATTAGCTTAATCAGGATTCCCTTTGGATCCAGTAGTCAAACATCATCCCACTTTGTCTTTTTTGTGCCCCCTGGTTTTTGTTCTTGGGTGCCTCATACCATTCAGGCCTGGTCTCAGTCTGTGTTCCACAGATTAAATCTTGAGAGTAGAGTCAACCAAGTCATTTGCTGGAAATAAATTAGCTAATGAACTTAACCTAATACTTACACAGATATAGTTGCTATTAGTGAATGTTAAACAGTTTACATGAACAAAATTAGCCTACAACTTGTTTGCGACTGGTCCACTTGACCACTTTGACCATATGCATTTTAGGGTGACTGGCCACCTAAAGCACATGATACTGCTTTTGCTGTATGACTAGTTAGCTGAGGCTTTCTAAAACAGAGAATAACAACTGATGAATGGCAAATACTGTTGTTTGGATATGAATATGCACTTTCATATGAATGTGGGTATTTGCACACAAAAAATACAAAAGTGCCCTTATCACTGGTGAGGCCAAAAACCTGCTCGTGCTAATGGAATATAAAAAAGAATGCAAGTGGTCAAACTGAACAGTCAATTAGAATTCAAACATATTCACAAATACTCTATTTTGCAGTGTGTGGCCAGCTTTACTCAGGAATGAATTGAGCCCTATTTGATTGAAACTAGGAGGGGACCTTCACCTAGCAATTCATGCCACTGATCATGGTGGTCTGCATGGCTATCAAATGGTGGGCGACTCTTTCTTGGTTTCCAGTCTTGTTGATGTTTGGGCGTTTGTTCAAGTATCTTTGGAAAATAGGAGTCTATCAGTACAAGTCAGGTCTGTCTTGGCAGTTTAGCACCTTTTAGTTGCAGTGGGTTGATTTTTGTTTTTGTTTTTCTTCCTTTAATTAAATCCTGGGCACAAGCTGAAATGATCTAGTGATGTGAAGGCACTGCTTTGATCCATCCAGGGCCCCTGTCTCTTCCTCTAGAGCATACTAAGTTCAAATGAGAACAAGCCACTGAATGTTCAGTCAGCTTATGTTAGAGGGGCTCGCTGCCATCAGCTGGGGATAATGGAGTATTTCTTTAGGAGGGCAGTAAAAGGAATGTTGTCTGGATAAAAATCACATTTACAAATATTTTTCTGTGCAGCCAATGAAATGGTATGTTATTAAAATGGAAATGTTCTTTGAAAATGTACTTTACATAAAGAAAGAGGAAAAATAAGCACTTTTCTATTCTTTAGTATTCCCCAGTTCCCTCCTAGTTTGTTCTGATTACTTAAAAAAAAAAATCACCTCACATTTGGGTGTTTAATTATCATTATTTCTATTACAGTTTTGGGTATAAATCACAACTGAGCATAGGACCTCATTGTGCTAAGCACTTTTTGGGCCCAGACATCATTATCCCTATCCCACAAAGTTTATAATCTAAACATAGTTTCTCAATTGGTGTTTGGTGGAACACTGGTGCTCCACGAATATAGTGAAAGTGTTCTGTGACTCGCCCTGACCCCTCTCCATGGGGTGAGGGAGCAGTATCTGTAGGGAGGGGCAGGAACAAGGCAGTGAGCCAACATGTGCCTGGGAAATTTAAAATTCCCCAAACACAGTGGAGCTTCTAGGTGCGCGTCTGCATCAATAGCCGCCTTGCTCCTTTGCTGCAGCTGGGCATTTTAAACTTCCCACCGCTGTTAGCACTGGCACTGAAATTGCTTAGACATTACTTTCACAGTAAGACTTACATTGAGAAACCTTATTACAAGAATAGATGAACTTTGTTCGAACATGCAGGCCCCAAATTCTCATTAAAACTCATTTTCGGTTTTAAGTTGTGTGTATAATCATTATGGATCTATTTTTTTAAAAATAAGCACATTAAATTCATAAAATTGTATTTAATTAGGTTTCCTGAATTGTTGTGGTAGGAATGCAATCTACACAAGTATTAAGGACATTACAGCTAGTATATACTGGCTTTTTCATGAAAGTTTCCATCAGGTGTTCCACGTAAAGCAATTAATACCTTTATATATTCCCTGGTTCACCAAAGGTTGAGAAACATTAATCTAAACAGATAAGACACAAAAGAGTTGAAAAGTAATTATGTTAGGGTGCTTTCCATTTTTAGACAAGGTTTTAAAGAAAAAACAAAGTCTGTGTCACTCACACCATCCATCAGATCTTAAAAGTCTATCTAGTCTGCATGATCTGCTTGGTTATGTACAACTGAAAACAGCCTTTGAAAAGATTATCGATCATTCTGAAGTCAGAAGAAGATGATTCTAATTTGAGATGGGAGGAGAAAAGTGAATGCTGTACTCCCTGATGGCTATCTTGTCATTTCAGTGTAACATTATACTGGCAGAATAGGCAACACACAGCAGACAAGTTCTTCGTAGTGTACTTTGATTTACAGTACTTTGTGGCATGAACAAATTAATTGCATATTGCACACATCCAGAGGTTAAAACCTGTGTAGACTGGCATGCTGTTGACTGATAACCTTACTGCATCTCTTGTACACTTTTAGGTGGAGTGGCTGAAAAATGAAGAGGTGATTGATCCTGTCGAAGACCGGAATTTTTACATCACCATTGATCACAACCTGATCATCAAGCAGGCACGTCTTTCTGACACCGCTAATTACACCTGCGTCGCCAAAAACATTGTTGCTAAGAGGAAAAGCACAACTGCTACTGTAATTGTCTATGGTAAGTGAGTCATTGCCCTTCTGCACATAGATTGAAGTGCAGCCTATGGGCCAGAAGTGTAGTACTTATGAGATGGTTCCTTCAGCTACTACCATATTTGATGCAGAAGTCTGTGAAGAATGCAAATCCCAGACTGCAGTGCAGTTAATCAGAGCAGCCAGGCCAATGTCACTCTCATGCAGTCAAAGTATGGATGGCTCTGTCTCCTCGTTCTCTTACTCTATATCTGCATCTCATATGCCACCATAAAATAGGCCTGAGCTTGAAGGTTTTGTCTGCCTCCCATGAAGTTAAGCTCTTGATATTTTTGAGGCAGAAGTTAGTCACAAGGACAGAAGCTGGTCTAATGAGATGCCAGCTGATTGTCCTGTTGTTCATTACAATGAATTTAATTACAGGACAGATCAGTGGGAGAAAAATCCCAATGATTACTCTGAGCATTCACTTCATAGCCAGGGTAGCTGTTATGTTTATTAGTAAGTGGTTGCATCCCTAAAGTTCCAATCAGGGTTTTTTAGTTCAGTTTTATAGCAAACTAGATGAATGGAGTTGATTAGCAGCAATTGTGATGTAGAGGAGGGACATGGCATAAACATTCTGTGTTCTGAGTGTGATGAATACTTTAATGCAGAGACATGGGGCAAATTTCACCATACATTCCCACTCCCTTTTCCAAACACACAGAGCTAGACTCTCTAAGTGTAATTTAAAATGTAGCTGGAACACTTATTGAGAGTGGTAGGGGGCACAAACAGGAGACTTGCACTGGGGAGCATCACCTATGTTCTCACTCCAAGGGCTATTTTAAAGTTGTGATTTGACAGCGATAATACTGAAAAACTGAGGGATTTGGAAATTGGAGCAATTTAAATGCTTGTCAGTACCCAGGCTACTGTGTAGAGCTGTACTTGTTCCTATTCATTTTGTTCTCTGTACGTGTCACAGACTGAGGTTCATAACAGAAAGGGTAAGCTGTAAACATCCTACCAAAATCCTAGGACTAACAGCATAATCTGTAAGTTCACTCTGAGCAGTCAAGCAGGCTGCGTACTTGTCATATGGATGCCTCACCCTCTAGGCCAGTGGTTCCCAACCTTTTCTCTGCCATGACACACCTTGATACCTTCAATTTTTTGAGGTATACCACCATTAAAAAAACTCATGAATATTCAAATTAACTTAAATTACTTATGAATGTTCATGAACTATGGCACAGTGTTTCAGAAATGCTGTTATGTAGGGTAGTAGGGGTAGCAGAGCAGGGCTGGCAAGAGAGGAGAGGTCAGAAGTCATGTGCAGTGGCAGGAGTGAGTGTGGGGAGCAGACCAGGGTAGGGGTGGCAAAAGAAGACAAGGGCAGCCGTGTGGGGAACAGCACAAGGGTGCTGAGAGAGGAAGGGAGAACAAGAGTGGCTTTGTGGGGGGGCAGGGGGAGCCTGGGGAGCTGGAAGGTAGGGCAGGGGAGCATGGTGCAGCACCCACTTCCCCCTTCTCCACAGAGGCTCCCTGCCACCCAAGGCAAATCCTCACCGCACTGCTGCTCCTTCCCACCCCAGTGGGTGCCGTTCTCCTCTCCTGCAGCCCCAGCTGCACCCCCCACACACACAGACACCCCAGCCCCCAGCTACACACACCCTCTGCTACACATCCACTCCCTCCCACCTTTGCTACACACACACACACACCTGCCCACACAACCCCCAGCAGCCCTCCCTCCAAAGCCCTTACCTGGGCTGTTTGCAGGCTACCTGACACAAGGTGCTCCACCTGGCAGGAGGAGAGTCACATGCTCCCAGCCTCCCGCCTCTCTCTGCCAGCTGGGCCTAAGATGGAGCCACCAGAACGATGCTTTCGGGCTGCTCCTGCTATTTTTAGGGGGGCCCCAGGAACTCCACATTCCAGTGCCTTCCTCTATTTTTTGGGGGGGCAGAAGGCTGCCTGCCTAAAGAGAGGGTGCCCCAGAACTGTGTTCCGGTGCCTTCCCCATTACTTTAACACCTGCCTTTTCCCAGCCCTGCACAGCCCACATGGCTGGGCTGAGCAGGGAGGGAACTTTAACTCCAGCTCTTGAGGATGCTCACGGTACACTTTGGGTGTTGCCACAACACACCAGTGTGCCCCGGCACGCTAGTTGGGAACCACTGCTCTAGGCACAGGTGCTCATCAGAACTGGTGCCTTAGCATTCTGTGAACCCTTTCTGTAAAGAGAGAAAGTAACATGTTGAATCTCTGATAGACCAAGGATCAAAAGAGAGGTGGATAAATGATGAGTATCTCTGAACACTAGTTACTGGACAATCACTACATACACTGGAATATCTTGCTGTGGCATGTAATATAGCTTTTAGGATGCAAATATTCTCGGTTACAAAGCACAAGATGTATTATCTGACCTTACAGTGATTGCAATTAGAGAAAAATAACTCAGTGCTCATTGCTAGACCATACTGAGGAGGGCCACTGTGTATCCTCAGTAGCCATAATAGAGCAAGCTGAAAGGACTTTTCGTTTAATGGTATTTTTTTCAGAAAGCATTTCTTGGACATTGGCAAAAACACTGGTTTTGTAAGGTGGATTTGTGTTTGTTTTAATGCTTTTTGTCACTTGTCACCTTTCAGTCAATGGTGGCTGGTCCACATGGACAGAGTGGTCAGTGTGTAGTGGTCGCTGTGGAAGAGGCTACCAGAAGCGCACAAGGACCTGCACCAACCCTGCCCCACTCAATGGTGGTGCCTTCTGTGAGGGCCAAAGTGTCCAAAAAATAACTTGCACCACTCTGTGTCCAGGTACAGTATGAAAGACTCACACTCCAGATGTGATTATCTATTTTTTTCCAAAATCAAAGTTTTTAGGAAGTGACAGTTAATCACTACTACTCCCTTTTCTTACTGATAATCCGGCATTTCAGTGCATGAATATTGAATTGTGTTATATAAGTAGGTAAAACAATACGCACAGATTAGATCAAACAGCAGTGGATTATTAAATCCCTCTACCACACACAGCTTGCACCATCATCTCAGTCTCTATAATTCACGGGATTTGAGTAACGTTTACAGCTTCATATCTTAGGAGCCAAAGCTCTTGATCTGTTGAAAGCTGTGGAAATAAACTAGAATTTAAATGAGAAAAATATTTTGGCAAAACAGATTTGTAATATCAGTTTCCATGCATACTAATTTTCTTGGTTTATACTGTAAAGATGAGCACAGCATTGGTAACACCTGGATTATGGATGTTAAACTTGACACATACATCTGCTTGTCAATAAAGGTGATATTCACAGCAGGAGGATTTCTGTGAAGAACATTTGCAGCAAAATGGTTTCATACATTAAAATAATTTTAAAATGCATCAAAAGACAGAAAATTAAAACATGAAATATATACTTTATCATGAATACAACACTGCCTATGGACTATGGGTGGTTTTTAGAGGGACAAACTCTGGTGATCCTCACTCATGTTGAGAAGTACTTTCCTATGCATTGAAATCAATGCCACTGTTGTTGGAATAAAGTCCTATTGAGCATGAGTAAGGAGCATCAAAATCTGGATCTTAGTGATGGTTGAAATTCAAGTGATCTGCAAGTTCATTTCAAATTCTGAACATTGAGCTGAGCCTCTTTAGTCTGAATAATTAGTAGATCCAGCTATTGAAAATCATGGATGGGATTTTCAGAAGGCCCAAGCATTGACCTAACTCTTCCTCTGTTAACACAATGGGATTTACAGTATTGACTTTCAGCAGGATCAAGGTCAAAACAACACTGAGCACTTATAAAAATCCCCTCATAGGCCTTTAATTTAGGTATGTAATTGTGGATTTAGGCACCTAAATCGGGCATTCATTATTTTAAAACTTTGCTGATTATTTTTATCTTCACAGTGTCCCTTTCAGTACATGACCCCTTTTAGTTTATTTGTACATAGTTTAAATACATGACCATCTAGTTTATAAATACATATTCTTGACAGTTTTGTTGATTATGCTTGCTTACCCCTTTTTCAAATGAACTAGTTCAGTAGCATAATTATTTCTCTCAAGAGAAAAAGTGACACTTGTAATATAAAATGATTTCTTGCCATGTTTGATTTTTTTTTTTGTTGTATAAGTCCCCCAAAAACTAAATTTGTGGGGACTGTTTTTTCTTCTTGCACAGTTTAGCCATGGATAAACCTCCCTTTGTTTCCATTTCAAAGGAGAAGAGAGAGAGAGAGAAAAAGTACTCTAAGGCAAATTTCAATTCAGAATTAGCTCTTATACCAAAGCTATGAACTCCACAGGACAACTGCTGATTGACTCTTTTCCATAAGTCCATTCTTTATGTGAATTAGTGTTAAAGGGACAGAAAGCCTTAAAGGTCTCAGTAAACTATTGGGAGCGAACCCAGACAGGTACTGAGTGAAAGATAAAAGTTCTAATGGGCACTTTGTGGCCCAAGTGAACCAAAGAATGTCAAAATCACAAAAATCACCATTCTAGTTAGCATTAATTGTTATACTCACTGGCAACCCAAAAATGTAAACCTAGGACCATGAAGACTGAACTACTCCATTCCCCTTACAATTGATCCTTTTAGGGCTGGCTTGAGGCAAATTAGCCAAGTGCTGCGAGGAAGCTTGTTTATCTATAGTCTGTGCTGCACCTGGTCTGTGGATAATAAAAATAAAGAACTTGGTCCTTAGTTCTGCCTGTCTGGTACCTTTCACAAGGGCTAAATTTATGAAGATGTTCTAAAAGCAATCACTTTCTCTGCTTCTATCTATATTTGCATCTTTCTCCTTCTGACCTTCCTAAGTCATGTCACTTTCTTGCCACAGTGGATGGCAGATGGACAGCGTGGAGTAAATGGTCTACCTGTGGAACAGAGTGTACACATTGGCGCAGGAGGGAATGTACAGCGCCAGCACCAAAGAATGGTGGAAAGGATTGTGAGGGTCTCGTTCTACAGTCCAAGAACTGCACAGATGGGCTGTGTATGCAAAGTAAGTGGAAGTAAATTAATGCTGCTATACTGACCTGTGGAGTACAGAAAATATATAGCCATTAAAAAATAAAATAAAATAAAACTTCAGTGTTCTCTTCTCATAAAGATGTCCTATAAGCAGAAGTGGAAGAGTATCCAAGTGAAATACCTGGTGCCACAAGAACACAGGGAATAAAGCTACATATAAATGATGCAGCATAAGGTGACCAATGTAAATCATGTGTGATACTCCAAAATTGGACCATACAGGCATTGTCTGAATGGGGAGTGATGCAAAGCCTCACCACCCACAGCAAGCTTAGGGAAGGATTTGGTGTCTAAGACAAAGCCTGCTAAGTCCTCTGGAATGAACTGTGTCACAAAGTCCTCTCAGCTTTCTGTGCCAGTTTTCTGGGGTGGTAGAGAATGGCTGGGGAGCCGTGGACATTGTATTGGTCCCTGGAGAAGATGCCTATTCTGAGAGTGTTCCCTAGCCCCCATGTGCACTCCTTTCAAATGACAGGCTTGTGCTTCAGTTCTTTTTGGGTTGGGGCCATTCTCTGACTGGTTTTGCCAGCTTATGCCCACTGGTTGACAAATTTGAGAAATAGCAGGTCCAGTGGGTTGGCAGATGTAAGACTTTCCCTTCAGGAGCCTCTGGACAGTATTATTGTGCAGTGCCACATAAGCAGGATCAAAGAAAGTCTGATTTATTTGCCAAAAGGTTCACAGCATTCAGAGAAATGAGTTTAAAACAGCCAAGAAACCTCCAAGCATATTGTCATATCTTGTGTGACGTTCCCCTCTAGGCCTTAGGTTGGGGATCAGCAACACAGGCTCAGGGAGCCACCCGTGGCTCCCTGAGCATCCTCTTCAGGCTCCCTGGCAATCTCCTCCAGGGACCCAGGTGTTCTCCTGGAACTCCCAGCTGGCCCCAGTATTGTAGCCAAATCAGGGGTGCTGCGGTCGCCCCCACCTTCCCACCACAACTACATGAGCTGGAAGCACACAGTGGCCATGCCGCGACCCTTAGCGCTGGTGGGGGGGTTTACGGGCAGCACGCCCCCTCCATCCCTCCCTCCACTGGTGGGGCGGAGCAGCACTTCCCTGCCTACTCCCAGCTGGCTCTCCCTCCCCAGAGCAGCCGGCAGAGAGCTGCAGCTTGCAGAGGTGGGGGCCTGGAATGACCCGCTCCACGGAGTTCAGGCTGCTTTGACCTGGCCACTCCAGGGCTGAGCAGAGGCCGCCTCACCCCAGGCCCTGGCTTGGGTCTGTTCAGCCCTGAGGGTAGCGGGGTTGAAGCAGCCTCAGCTCCACAGAGTGGGCCATGCCTCCGCAAGCTGCAGCTCTCTGCTGGCTGCTTGGGAGGGGCAGCCAGCTGTGGGGGTAGTGGACAGCGCTGATTTGCCCCGCCAGCAGAGGGAGGGATGGAGGGAGCGTGTGCCACCCACACACCCCCCCCACCAGCACTAGGGGCCGCGGTGCAGCTGCTGGGCCAGCTCGGGCTCATGCAGTTGTGGTGGGAGGGTGGCGGAAAAGGCTCCACTGCTCTTTTGGGTTGCCAACCCCTGCCTTAGGTCATCATGACAGAGCCTTGGAAGCCTCTGTTCTCTTGGTTGCCACACTTCAGCCATCTGGCTGCAGACCCTGAATCACAGTCACTTTGGGTGTCTCCATGCCACCCTGCCAGTGCACACTGACGTTCACTGGGCAGCC
This sequence comes from Podocnemis expansa, assembly GCA_007922195.1. Classification (NCBI taxonomy): domain Eukaryota; kingdom Metazoa; phylum Chordata; order Testudines; family Podocnemididae; genus Podocnemis; species Podocnemis expansa. Next base: position 68,139,178 of record ML681966.1, read on the forward strand.
TCCTTCAACAAAATCAACCTGCCACCCCTTCTTGTGCCTAGGGTCCTGTGTGGGTTTTGTGTCCTCCTTTGATCCTAGGTTTAGCCTTGGGTAGAGTATAGCATTCTAACTTGGATGGAGCCTGATGGGGGTATTCCCCAGTTAACAGCTTTCCCTTCATTTCCCCAAGGACTCTTATTTGTGTCATTGTTTTGCCTTTCCTGCTGGTTCACCACATACACGCACACACATATTTCCCAGTTCTCCAGAGATATATCCTCTCACTACGTCCTTTGGTGTAATTTTGCACCCCCAAGGGCCAGGAAGGAACACCACCTAACCATTTCCAAGTGCAGAGTCTTAGATCATTCTTGGCCCATGAACAGAGTGCTTGGGGAAGAGAGGAAGGCTTCTTCCAGCGTTCCTCCCCAACTGTTCACCTACACATATGCTAGTGATAATCAGGCCTGTAGCACATATAATTATACAGTGGCATGAGCCACATGCAGAATAAATTAACTCCTTTATGAAAACATGCTGTTCCTTGTGCCAAGATAACATACATAAACTTGGTGCTGGGTGTCTCCTTTGAGGTTTGGACAAAATATTCTTCCTGCTTAGTCCTCAGGGATTTCTGCAACTCTTGTGCCCCCTTTCTTTTGAAGAAACAGCTCATAAATCTTTGGGGTTTGGATCTAGCTCTCTCTCCAGAGCTACTGCTCCTCTTCCTTGAATCTCTTCTGCAGAATGTCAAAGCTGGGGTATGTGTCAGTAAGGTGTGCTGTGGGAATGTCTCTCTCTCTGCAGTCAGTGCCCTTTCCACTCACAAAAGAGAGAGGAGGATTTGCCCATGGGTTAAAGTAAGGGGGAATGCACTGGAATGCCGTTCCAGGGCCCACTATTTTTAGGGGCTCTGCATTCCAGGGCCCCTAAAAATAGAATGTGGAGCAGGAACGCTGCATTCCGGGGCCCACCATTGAAAAATGCAGGCCCTAGAACACTGCGTTCTGGGTCCATCTTCTATTTTTAGGGGCCTGAATGCTGGGTCGCTAAAAATAGATGGCCCCGGAGCAGCATTCTGCTGCATTCCAGCAGGCAGGGGAGGGCATGAGGGCTGGGGGCAGGGGCTAGAGGTGTTACTGGGGGCTCAAGCCCTGCCTCAAACCCCTCCCCTTCCACTCCCTGCCCCCAACCTGGCCCTGCAACATTGGCCCCAGATGCGGCACCACTGGGACCTGGGGCCTATCGCCCCTACCTCCCCAGCCACGCTGCTGGTGACTGTGGGGGTGGCCAGCTTGCAGTGGGAGGGTCATTGGGGGCAGGGATGGGGCTCGAGGGGGCCCACTGGAGCAGGAAGGGGGCCCACCAGCGTGGGGGGAGCACAAGCACGGGAGCATTCTGGGGCCCCCAAATTATACTTTAACTGCTGGATTTGACCCAAATATATCCAGTATAGCATCGCCTGAAGAGAGAGCCTATTAGTTATTTATTTAGATGTTTACAGCTCTGTCGTAAGCACCCTTCTTATGTTCTGAGTATCCTGGAAAAAGTATTTTTAAAAATACAACTTATTGACCAACTGACCCATCAGTTACCCTGAGTCAAACCCATCAGACAAACTCCCAGGAAGATAAATAGAACAAAATGAATTGCCCTCCCTTTACAATCAGATTCCTATGGCACCTTGAAGACTAAAAATGTCTTTGGGCTTAAGCTTTCGTGGGCTCCAGCCCACTTCATCAAATGCATGAAGTGGAAACTATAATTGAGAGGTATGTATGCACATTCCAGGATGAAAGAGGGCAAGTGTTAACAAAGTCAATTCATTTAGGGTAATTGAGACCCATTCACACCAGCTGATTAGAGGGTAAAAATGTGTGAACAGAGATGATTACTTTTTGTAATGTGCTAACCATTCTAAGCCCCTATTCAGACCCCGTCTGATTGTCTCAAGTTTGCAACTCAGTTCCAGCTCTTCACAATGCTGAAGTCTGTTTTTGAAGGATTTTTTATGGAAGTATGGCAACTTTCAAGTCTGCTACTGAGTCTGCACTGTCCCCTCTAGAAATTCTCCCCATACATCCACATTAGAGTCCTACACTATCGCTACCCAGCTATGCCCATCTCTTTATGGGCCAGGAAAGTAAGATGGATATTGTAGCACTTCTTGAAGGTTAACAGGCTCAGGTTGTTTCAGACCATAGAGAGAATTGAGTTAAAAATACTTGGGGACCTACCAGAGAACATCCAGACAGTTGACCTTTCTCTCTGATTATGTGCTCAAGCCCAAAGTTTCTGCTGACCACTACTGCAGCAGTGTGTCACAGGGAGAGAGAGAGTCTCATGGATAGACATGTCTCTGAACCAATGGAGCTCTCTTAGTTCAAAACCAACACGTTCAAAAAATCAGCCTGGTAGAGTAGAGTGTAGGTTTTGCTATTGCTCATTTGTGTACACAAAACTTGTCCTAGGTACATTGCTTTTAAAATTTAAATTAATTTAGTGCCAGAATGATAGTTCTGGAGACTGAAGTTGTATGTGCACACTGTGGATACAGCCTTGCCTACAGAGGAAGTTTCAAAATGCTGATCCTCCAGTGTGTCTCATCCTCAAAAACTCAAAGGAGAGTTCAGTCTCCAGGACTATCAAGGTCTTGGCCACTCCACTGTGACCATTAAGAGGATCCCAATTATTGTCAAGGGTTATGCTGTTTTGTGCTTTTGTGAATTTAACATCTGTTCTCAAGGCACTGAAACATCACACTCAGTCTTTCAGATGATACCTTAAAAATGTAAGTGCTGTCTGCTCTTCTGGTTCATTAAAGATCCAGGGATTGGTCCCAATGACCATAGTCAAAATTTGCCTTCTTCCATTCTTCTGCATTGCACTATACTGCTTTCTGGCTCCCCACTTGGTTGCAGCTCTCAGTCACCCAGGGCTGCAGTTGTATCTGTACAGAGCTTTTGTGTTCATAGTTCATTGACCTCCTTCAGAAAAAAAGGCACTATGTAAAAAGTGAATATATTTATTATCTCAAATAGACCACAGAAATGCTAGTATGCAATGACCTTCTGTTACTACCCAACAGGGCTAAAGCTGAATAAGTGACCTAGAAGTAAAATATTCCATATTCTATTATCAAAACCTTGAGCTATCCAGTCTCAAGATTTGATTTTTTTCCTCTAGTTTTCCAGATTAACCAAAAAACTCTACCTGGCCACATTCTTTATTTGAACTGTGGTGCTTTGAGACACAACTGCACAAAACCACCTGTAATTCTTCCATTTTTATTTTTGTAAGGGAGGAAAAAAAGAAGGTTCAGATGAACTTTTCTCTATAACTATATAACACTCTCTCATATCATGCTAAAACCAAGTTATATAACACCCTGAAAAATACAGGTTTGCAGTGGGAATGCTAACATATCCTTAACTCCAGTGGTGTGAACGAGCCATTACAGTAAATTAGCAAGAAAAGAAACCACCTCCACTCTGAAGAGCTCTTTCTTACCAGATTATATTTAGACAGGTGTTTGTCATCTTTGGGTCTATGCATAAGCAGAGTCATTTAAGCAGAAATCTCATGCAAACAAATTTATAATGCTGCTGCAGAATAAAAGCCCTGTAGGGATCCCATTTTTATGTAGATGGTATATCGCATTTTATTTGTGAAAGTGACTGCTGGGAATAAAGCACTGATATTCAGAAGGAGAGAGGGTGATGTTAATGTGAATCCCTCTCTTCATATTTTGTATGTATATGGAGGGTGGGAGTGGGGGGGGAATAATAGTATACAGTTGCATATTGATTTCCTTAGCTTCAGGAGTCGTGATCATCCCTCAGTTTTGGAATTTAATAATAATATTTTAATAATGCCTTTATACTTACGGGGTTCATATACCTGTAAAATTTACAGTCCTGTTCTATGATCCATAACTGCTGAAAAGATTGATTTGCCATACTTTATAGCTCCGTGCCTGCTATTCTTTCTCTCTCTCTCAATTTATGTAAATGCATTCAGAACACTTTTATTTTTACTTCTGTATGGGACTGGTTCCTCCAGATGAACTCATAATACATCTGTGGAAAGAACACAGGACCCTTTTCATTCCTGGAAGACACTGAAATTCATTACAGATTATTAGATTTTCATCTGGATTGAGTTGGATTAGAATTTTTTATAACTCAGAGGCCTTGAAATCCAGATCACACATTTTCAAAGAATTCCCAACAGCTTTTCTTTCTGGGCACATGGATTGCAAGGCTGCGAGCCAGGGAACTCAAAATCAAGTCCTCGGTGTGCTCGGAACCTTTGCTTATTTCTGCTTGGTTGCCTACTTAATTGGATGGTATGCAAATTCTAGCCAGGAAAGCAATTTCTTCCTGCCTTCCTGGGATCAGTCTTCATTGAAAACTGATAGTTTAGCAACTAAATATAGTAATGTGGAGGTCAACAAATTAGTAAATATAGCTTCTTGTAGTTGAGCAACTAACCCACTGCCTTGACAGAAACTCACTTGTAATTATATATATAGATATAGATATATAAATATCCCAGGAAATATTGGATTGAATCAGTCTAATTTACAAGCCCTTTCTCTTACAGTCTATTATTCACTACTACGGTAACATCACTTGGACAAATCAATAAGCTCTTTCATCAGACTGCCTCTATTCCAACACAGAACAGCAGTCTGTAATGCTATCGATTTCTGTGGGGATGAAAAGTGTGGAGCCTTCCCCATCCCTTGTAATTACAGTATTTTACACCCAAAGCTGTAGTTTTTGCTTACCACTAACTGTGGTGTTTCTGGTGCAACTCTGCTGTCACATTTATTCAGACTAATGATCTTGCTAGTGTACACACACGCTCTTATTCAGTAGCTACTATTTTCCCCTTAAAGTGAAAGAATGAATAGTCATTAAACTATCATGCCTGCAGTGAGACAGGAGACAGACTGAAAAGAAGAGCAGCAGCGGTAGTGAAAATTTAGGACAGCTATAACTACTGTATGCCTCCAAATACCCTGTATCACCTAGCAGGAGTCCTTTTTATAATTTAATTATTATTGTAATGGCATTAATAAACCTTCAGCAATATCATATAGTGTATGTGTAATAAAATCTGGCACCACCCACAATAGTTAAATTATTTGCCTTCATATTTGCCACATATCCTATTTGAAATACAGAGACTAGGATAAATATCACAATGTTTTGAGATCCTTGTCTGGAAGGCACTACTGATGTTCAAAATATTCCTGATCATTCATTGTTTTAATGATAGTTATGTTAGTCTAGGAAGATTATATATAACCTGCCATCTTTATGCATTAAAAGGTTAACGCTCGACATTTGTCCTTGTTTTCTGCTAGGCATATATTACATAAGTTGCTTTTTGAGATGAGAGGTTAACCTAGTTTAATGTCTGCTGTGCTTTCTGTTCCAGCAGTTTCTTGCTGGAACATACATATTCTGCACATGTGCTGCTTATTCAGTGTAATACATCTAAATCTTCTCATGGAATAAGCATTTTTTCCCCTTTTTTTGTTTGTTTGAAAGGAGGGGAGATGTGTAGAATTGTAGCCCACAGTAACCTGATGAAAACCTACAGAACTTCTGAGCAGTTTAGTATGCAAAGAATAAGGGAATGTTTTTCAGAATCAAGGAGGGAAGCAAAGTTGTCTCAAGGGAGATCACAACAGAAGCTAGTGTACATGTAAAAGAATGAAAGGCAATTCTTTATTAAAAGCATGTGGGTGGAGAAACAACTTATTAAAAAGTTCAACATCTCTGTATACTGATGTATCCACCTTGTCAGTCTTGCTGAGCTCTTTCAGGGAGAGTTGTTTTAAGGTAAAGGATCTTCTCATCCTTCCCTTGCATTCCATTCCTTGGGGAGGGTTGCTATAGCATCATTATTTGAGATAATTCATCCAGTTCTATAATTCAGTTTGTTTAACCTGTTAATAAACAATGGGTAAGATATTCAAAGCATTCAGTTTTGACACATCTTATTGTTTGCATTATAGTAACACGAAAAGGCCCCATTTAAGAACATGGCCGCTCAGGGCTTAGGTACTGTACAAATACCTAGTGACAAACAGTCCCTGCCCAGAACATCTTATGATTTAATAGACAAAACAGGAAAGGGGAAACAGAGATGGGAAGTGACTTTCTCAAGTTGCCACAACTGGCCAGTGGCAGAGGTGGATATAGGAGCCAGGATTTCTGATTCTCAGTCCAGTGCCTCATCTACTAGAGCACAATATCTCTCCATTAATTTTAATAGAAAATATTTTTCTTAACTCTTTGGAAATTGAAAATTTCAACCAATATTAATTATAGAAGTATGAGTGTATTACACAAATCCCAAACATTCTTCCTAGATCTTTAATCATTGCAAGTTCCCTATGTCTTCCCTTTTCAGTTTTATTTTTCCCTGATAACCCCTAATAATAATAGGTAACAATAAAAGAACTTCTCCACTTAGACGAGACGAAAGGCATGTAAACTGATAGCAGTGCTTTGCTGATGCATTAACCGAGGCATAGAAACAATTAAATAACAATAATACATTGTGTTTCTTTCATCAAGTAATTTCTAAGCCCCTTACAGAGATGAGCAAGCAAGGTACAAAGAGGTTACATGATTAGCCACAGGTCAAAACAGAGAGTCAGTAGCAGAATCATTCCAGTCTCTCAATTCCCAGTCCTAGCAGCAAGACCCACGTGACATAACTCAATGAGCTCTTGTAATAGGGGAACTATATCTAAAGATATATATAGATATAGTTGACCAATTTATGAAATCTCAAATAAAAATAATGTTGATCCACTAATTCAGAAGTCCTTGTGGCTTTTGAATTAAGAAGCAAGAGAAGCAGAATAAAAGAATTATTCTGGTCTTTAGTTTATAAAGCTGTTTAGTCTGGTGTGTGCTGCCAAACAGCTGCTTGAATATGCTCCCCCTGTGTCAGGAAGAGCCTCATCTTCAGCATGCCTAGCATCTCATTCTCCTCTTTCAAATCCCCCTTCACATTACATTTCTTTTGCTTAGCCATCTGACACTCATCTCCACTTGGACACTCCCCTTACCACTTCAGTTCCTAGCCATGCTGCAGTTGCAAAGCAAAGCAAACCCCAGGAATTGTTAGTTTAATATAAAAACTCAAATGATTGCAATCCTAAATTTGTGTGCCTGCACCCTGCAATCCACATTTATTTAAAGTTTCTAGGCCTTTCACATTTTGAGATATGACCCCAAAATATGTGATTAGAATTAGCCAAAAGGGCAAAGCACTAACATATTAATATTCTAAATATCAGGATTGCCTTGTCTAATTCACAGCAAATTTGAACAAAAAGCTATTCTTCCCTTCCACATGCTCCCCTCCCCCACCCCCACCCCGTCACTTGTGTATTTAACGGAGAAAGGATTTCTAAGGATTTTAGTGAGGGATCAGAAATCTAACTGATAGTGAAAAAATTAATGCAGCCTTAACTATGGAATGTCATAATCATCCTTTCACCAACAAGAAGAGAGAGACTTTCATTTAACCTACCCTTCTGTAAAAGCCAGAGTCAATAAATGAGTAAGTAGTCGAAGAGAGTCACAAAACCTCAAACCCCATGCTGTTGTCTCACCCTAAAACTTGTCAATAATTAGACCTTCAGAAGGAACAAATTACAGTGAATTATGTCTAGGATGTCTGATGTCAGATCTGACCTTTGACATCATTAGTACAGACATAAAAGGCTTTCTGTATAGCAGCAAGTGTCTTAGTAATAGAGACTGGACATGTTTCTTATGGTTGGCTCTTGGGAACTCTAGAGACTTTTTTCAGCACACAAAAAAATAATATGATGCCCTTGTGGAGATCGGATCATCCATTTATGTGTTGTTGCTGCTGGGAAGTGACAGGGAAGGGAAAAGTTTATGAAGTGCTATCGTAAGAGAAAATGCTGATTATTCTTACTATTGGTATTATTTATTGAGTATGAAATCTACATTAGAAGAGCACTGAGAGCAGTCAGTCAGAATATGTGATTTGTTTTAAGAATGCACTCATATCCTTAACTCCGCTGTTTTGTGCATGGCCAGATGTTTGTCTCCACTAATGTCTCTGGGCTCACTCTGGCGTTACAAAGGGATTACCCTAAATGGAGAAGCAAAGGAGTCAGATAATGTGAGAAAATCTCTGTGCTGCTTATCTAGCACTTTCTCCTGGTTTCTTCCCAGCCTGATGAAGGGGAAATGTAAGGGTGCTGGATTGGAAAGGAGCATATCTGAATGGCACTGGCTCTGACTGGCAGAATGGTCAGAGAGCCTAAAAGAGTCATTGCAGCTAGCTGCCTTCAGATCAAGAGGACAGAAATCCACCTTTGTTCACCATCCCTCTGAGATGCATTGAGAAGAGATCTGGCACACCCCAGGAAGCAGCCCAGAGTCTGTTATTACTTAGTATCCTATCATTTTTTCAAATCATACAGCTTTACATCATATTGTTTTTTAATAATCTTAGATGTAGGTGTGTAATGGACTCTCGTTTTCCATGCGTCAGTGCACCTCACTTCATGAGGGAAAAGGCAAGCTTTACAGACAGTTGCAAGGTACTACAGTGGCTGTATGATGCTGCAAATGGTTAAAGGGGACCCCACTGGGACGGTGTAGCTGTGCACTGCTGGATCCCTAAATGTAACCCTGAGTGCTAACTGTTCCTGTATTTTATTTTTGAATACAGGATGTATTTTAGTGTAAAACATTAATGAACCTGGCAACTTAAACATGGCTTTTCTACTGCATTCATTCAATACCCTTTCTATTAAACCAAACTGATAAAAGCCTGAAAGAAAAACTGATGAAATAATAATTCTTCAAAGTGTCTGACAAGGTGGGATTTTCTCCCACAAAAGCTCATGCAATAAATAAATTTGTTAGTCTTTAAGTGCCACAGGACTCCTTGCTTATTTTGATAAAATAAAGCTACAGTTTGTTTTGATGTAAATGCATTCCCATCACAACTTTGATTTCATAGAGAAAAGAAATGTTAAGGCTCTTTAAGTTTCTAAGTTTTCTTTTTAAATAGCTTATTTGAACATATATTTAATTACTGGGAATTCCAAGTATTAATGCTGCTCCATCAATATTAATTAAATGGATGAATTAAAACATATAAACATTTAATTGTATACATTAATAAGCAGTAATCTATTAGGTTTTATATTTAATTAGGATAATGGACACATACTGACATACAATGTGACTGAGTTAATGCTGTCAATGTGCACCTTCAGCCTTTGCAAGCTCCTACTCTTTGAGCTTTGTACCTGATCTGTCACTTTAAATTTGCATTAAATAACAAACACAGCAGACTGCTGTTGAATTTCCCACTTTCTGTGGAAAGATTATTGAGAATATGTGGGTAAAGCAGGTAGGGAAATAGCTCTTAGTATTCAAATTTCCTTCACCACACTCAGTGAGGGTTTAGATTTAGGTAAGGGACAGAAGCTGCATTAGAAGTATTGGTTCACTGCTACCATAGTAGCATTGCAAATGCTGTAGGGCTGTGTCTATATTTTGACAGCTCTTTACCTTGGAATTCTAAAAAAAATTATGGAAACATTCCTATTGGTTAAAGATTCTACAAAATGTAAACTGGAGTTGACAATTTTAGTTCACAGTGTCAGTTTAAAGTAAGTAAAGAAGATGCTGCTGAACTTGGAAGCAGCAGGATATCTTTAAAGTTTTTTAAAGTAAATAAAAGTAAATATGTGTAAATCAAACAACAACTTCCATGCATCAATATAAAATACATAACGGACTGATGCAGGTGGCATTGAAGTAAAAAAATAAAAGATGCAGATTCTGAATCCGAATTTACTCAAAGTTTTCAAAATAATTTTCTGGGCCGAGACCAAGAGCAGAAAATTTCATCCCAAAAATAATTTGTTTGTGAAAATTATGAGTCACTGGAAAAGGTAGGTTTGAAAGAAAGCAGAAAGCACCCTTTATAGTGTGCAATAGCTTATGTTGTACTATTGCATTCCTAGGAGAAACAACACAATACACACTTTTTTGAGTTAACAATCAAAGATTGGACCAATTTTCATTCATGAGTGCCTTAAGAAACTATCAAGCTCCATCTATAGACACTAAATTGGAAATTTATGCACTCACATGGCAATTTTGTATTGCTTTAGTGCTGATTGGAGTGGCTATATTTGGACTTCAGTTGTGTTTAAGTACATAGGTTTGAAAATGTGTTCACCTTCATGATTCAGATGTATTAGCCCATCACTAAGAATATGTTAACACTCTAGTTACAATTCTACATTACTGTGTCAAAGCAGACAAAGAATAGCAGTAACTGAATGCTCACATCCCTCTTCTCCACTCTTGATGAAATCAAAGGGCAGTAACTTTGGAATCCAGAAAAGAAAATGCTGTTACATCAACTTGTAATAAACCTGTTGAGTTTACTGCCACCCAAGGGCATTGGAGACAGATAGTGTGACTGGATTTTTAAAAGGACTGCATAATTTTATGATCATTAGTTACCTTTGAAGCCATGTGTGCAAGGTAAAGTTGAGAGCATCTGCAGTTTAGAGAGGACTAATGGCAGATCCAAAGAAAAGCCTTGCTATATTCCCTGAAGATCAGTAATCTTTATTATGGATTAAAAAGGGAAGCAAGTTCCAAAGGCCTCCCTAGCAGCTGTATTTGTTTTACATCAGGGGGTAAAATCTGTCTCCTAGACAGGTTATGTCTCATCCTGTTTAAGGTTGTACAGATAAAAACCTACAACTCAGAATCAGCCCCTGAACCAATAGGGAGCTAGTGCAGTTCATAGAGCATACTTAGACTGTAAACTCTTTGGGGCAGGGACCCTCTTTTGTTTTGTAAATTTGTACAGTGTCTGCCACAGTGGGATCCTGGTCTCTGCCTGGGCCATGCTACTTCAATGCAACTAATTAACTAAATCATTAACAATAGAACAGAAATGAATGTGACTGCAAAGAGAAATGCCACTTCGCAAGTGGACTGCTGAATCTCTCACCAGCTGTAGTTACCAGGTGGACTTAAACCATAGCTATCTAATCTTGAAGTGACAAAGCATGAAACATGTGCTAGTGGTATATAAATCCATATCTCTTTAGCAAGTAGTGTAGAAAAAAATTCTGAGATGCTAGGCTGGCTACTGTGGACATCTCTAGAAGTTTTGAAAAAGGACTCAATGCCATAATTTTTTGGATAATTACCTTTCAGAGTGATGAATTTTCCATTTCCCAAATATCTCATGTCTTTAAAAAAAAACACGAAAGAAGTATCTCTGGAAGAGATGGGGGCTTTTCTTTTCTTCTGCAGGTAAATTGTTTAAGGTTATTTCTTGCCACATGAAATCTTCTCTACTTATTAATTCTGCTACTTTCTCAAAACAGCATACTGTACCAGAAGACCACATGTACAAAAATTGTGTTCACATACTAATATGTTGGTGCCACTTACCTATTACCTTTGTCATAATCTGCTTCCTGCAGGTCAGAGGAGGAGAAAGGGCAGCAGGACACTTGGGTTCCATTTCTGGCTTTTGGGGCATAGCTATATTTACAAATGTCACTGATGTAATCAAATTAGTTTCTAAAATGATTTAGTTAAATCTGTGCAACCCCACAAGAATGACTAATAATGAAATTTAATCAATGTTAGTGGATATAAGGCATTCAAAGGTCTTTTCTACTCATAAATGTTAACTAGACCAATATAACAAACAAGGGGTATGTCTACACTGGAGCCTTAGGTCAACTAACCTTCCTTAAGTCAACCTAAGGAGAGCTCCGTCCACACTGGGAATTTATTAAGTTGACTTAAGTGCTTCCTTAAGTTAACTTAATAACAACACTTCTTAACGTCAACTTAACACTTAAGTTGACCATATTAAGTCAACTTAAGCCAGTGTAGATGGGGCATAGCCCTTAAGTCAACTTAATAAGGTCAACTTAAGCATTAGGTTGACCTAGCAGCTGCCAGTGTGGATGTGGGCAGTCTACAGGACTTTGGAATGTGGATGCTCTAAGTTGATTTAACAAGGTCATCTTTAAGTCAACTTAAAGTCAACCTTGTTACGTCGACTTAACACAGCCTCCAGTGTAGACATAGCCATGGAGTCTTGTGGCACTTTTGAAGACTAACAAATTTATTTATCTCTTGAGCTTTCGTGGGAGAAAATCCCACTTCATCAGACACTTGAAGATGGGGAATTTACCTCTTGAGAAATTTACCTTGTGGGAATTTCCCCATCTTTAAGCCGCTGACAAAGTGACATTTTATCCCATGAAAGCTCATGCGATAAATAAATTTGTCAGTCGTTAAAAGTGCCACAGGACTCCTTCTTTGTTTTGCTGAACTAGACTAACACAGTTAGACCTTTGGAACTAGATCAATATAGTTAAGGTGGTGGAATTACGTCTGTATAAAAGTGTTTATATCAATATAGCTCTTCCCATAGTGGAAGGGGAATAAGATGTTATGTTATAAGGCACCTTTATACTAAAACAACTATAGCCACATAAGGGTTTGACGCCATATAAATGTTTCAGTAAAAAACAATCCCCCCCCCCACTGAAATAGTTATACTGATACAAAAACTGTGTAGAGCAGGTCTTAAATACAAGGGAGTTGCACCAATTTAATTAAATCAATTTAGAAATAAATTTAGTTGAATTGGTGCAATTTCATTGTGTGTGACTTTGTGCTAATCACTTAACCTCTCTGTGTTACAATTTTCTCTACATAAAATGGAGATAATGGATACCTCACTTTGCAAAGCATCTGAGCTCTTCAGATGCAAGACCTGTTTAAGTATAGACTATGATTATTTTTATTTTCATTGTTCCAGCAATAACACATGCAAAAATAAACAAAGCCCTTTGAAAATGATTTTTTATAGCAAAGCAGGCTTAAATTACTTTTCTCAAAGCAAGTTACTGACTGTGAAACCTACTGCTCAGTGCATGAGTCAGTGGCACCAACAGGAGACTCAAAGCCAACAGTACCTTTCTTAGTTCCAATAGTTAAAAAATTTATAATATGAGCAGAAGTTCCATTGGTACTTTCCAAACAGCACTACCAATATGGCTGGTGGAAAGAAAAGAAAAAGGATTTTGCACCCCACTCATTCTTAAACTGGAAGGGAAGCCATTTTTCAGTATTACAGGTACCAGTCTCAGCACGTGCGTCATTATCTGAAGAGAATGTCCTTGCTCATTTTTTGAGTAGGATGAGATGGACCAGTATGAAAACCAACTATTTCAAGAGATACCTATGTTGTTATTCTGGGGCAGTCGCAATAATCTCCTGTTTCCCACTGCCACCATCACCAGTGTGTTTCCTCAAGCCTTCTGCTTGTCACTGCTATTTGAATTTGACCCCTTCATTAAAGGCAAAAAAAAAAAGAGTTCCTTTTTAAAGCTATTTAGAAATGCAGTTTTATTCTGAACCATGACTCTAAGAATAGCTTGGGAAGATTCCATGTTTATTGTTTCTTGATAACTTCCAAATCAGTTACACTCAATTAACAAATTAGAAAAAGAAGAAGAAGAAAAGTGAGAAGGTTGCGTGATTGGTTTTCTTTTTTAGCAGTCTTCAAGTTCTCAAAAACTCAACCTGCGCTCTGAAAATCAAGCCTGGAATTAACAAGAATAATAATTCTGCAGACCCAAATTATGCCCTCAGTGACCTATTCAAGCCAATGAGGATTTGAACAGATGCAGCTGATCGGAATTGACTAACCCATCCTGTTGCTAATGCACAGGCAGGGATAGAATCCAACAGCTTTGTCTCAGATGTGTTGGCTTTTAAAGGCTAGCAGGCATAACAAGCAGTAAAGGTTTATATATTTTTCCATTTAATTAGATAGATAGGGATTTTCAATACTCATATAAGCAAATCTGCTGGATAAGATAACATCATTATTAGGTAGCTGTCTCTTCAGAAAAGTTCTGCTGTTTAGGTTTACCAGTGGCAAAGTGTATATAGAATTAGAAATTGAACATAAATAATTTTTACAAATAGAAATCTGTGGTGAAGTCACATCAGGATAAACTTGCCCCAGAATATTGAAAATTATCTCCATGTTTATTTACTCCAAAGAGCTGAACTTCACATGCTCTGTTTCCCCTACAACTGGGTCCAGATTAAGGGCCCTTGGGGCCCCAGAGTACCCCACCACTGGGGGGGGCACCTGAGCTGGTGCTGGGTGAGGAAGAGGCTACGCTCTCCCACTCCCCTGCCCCTGGGCTGTTAGCTTTGCCCCCTGGAGCAGGATGGAGTGGACTGGCCCTGTTCACTCCACCCTTGGGGTGGTGCCTTCCAGGGCTATGGCACTGGAAATCTGCACCAGAGGCTTTACTGAGCTCTAGCTGGCCCCCAAAACAGAGCAAACAGGGCCAGCCTTCCCTGCCCTCAGGGATCAACCGGCCAGCCCAGGGGTGGGGCTGGAATGGCTCTGGCCCAGGGCCCCACTCCTCTCCAGCACCGGTAGGGGAGGGGTTCTCTGCCCCCTGGCACTGTGGGGGCTTAGTGGTGCTGGGGGATCTGATATGGCAGGGGCCATGGGGGTTGGATCCTGGGGCCCCCTTTCAGACTGGGGACCTGAGCTCCAGGCCCTTTAGTCACTTTGTTAGTCCAGCCCTGCCTACCACAGATGATATTATCAAAAACACTTGTAGTGCAGGTTCCCTCTTTGTTCTCCAGATTCATGGACTCAAGGGTGACAAGGGATCAATATGATCATCTAGTCTGACCTCCTCCAAAAAGGGGCCACAGAACCTCACCCACCCACTCCTCTAATGAATCTCTAACCTATGACTGAATTTTTGAAGTCCTCAGATCATGGTTTAAAGACTTTAACATACAGAGAATCCACCAGCAAGTGAACCATGCCCAATGTTACAGAATAAGGCAAAAAACCAAGAGCCTTTGATGATCTGTCCTAGAGGAAAATTCCTTCCCAACTCCAAATATGTCAATGAGTTAAATTCTGAACATATGGGAAAGACTCACTAGCCAGACACCAAAGAAGAATTCTCTTTAATAACTCAGAACCCACCCCATCAAATGTCCCATCTCAGGCCACTGGTATATCCACCATCAATAATCCAAAATGAGACAATTGCCAGACTACGCTGTCCCTTTATACCATCCCCTTCATAAATTTATCAAGCTCAGTTATGAAGCCAGCTAGGTTTCTTGCCCTCACAGCTCCTCTCAGAAGGCTGTTCCAGAATTTCACTTCTCTGAACATTAGGAACTCTAATTTCAAGTCTAAACTTCCTGATGATCAGTTTATGTCCATTTCTTCTTGTGTTCACATTGGCACTGAATTTAAATAAATCCTCTCTCTTCTGAGTGAAAGTTACTGAATCTCAAAAATAGCAAGGGTAACATGGTACCCTGAACTCAGGACTTGCCAGTTAAAATGAAACAAAACTAGCCTTTCAGTTCGCCCTTAATGATGCATCATGTTTTGGCTTTTAGGGGTTTTTCATATTATAGAACCAAGTATTGGTGGGATTCCAGAAGGCATTTTTGTCTGTAGCAGGGACAGTATCTGAGACTGGAGTCTTCTCTCTCTCTCTCTCTCAGTCTAATAAAATCCAAAACAATTCCCCTGATTTCATAGTAGTTACATGGAATTCACATCAGTGTCACTGAGAACACTAATTTAGTCCTAGACCACCTCCCCAAAGCATGCCAAGATGTCTTGAGATTGCCACCAAAACCCTGAATATTGTATCAAGTATGATGACACCAATGCAACTACAAATATTAACCTGAACTGACAGTTTCCCAGCCCTGTACTGATTAAATTAACTGTGCTCTCTCTCACTGGCCCAACATTCAGTGGTTGATTGCTTGACATCACTCTTAAAGGGGAGCTCTGTGTAAGCTTGAAAGCTTTTCTCCCTTGTCAACAGAAGTTGATCCAATAAAATGTATTACCTCACCCACCGTGTCTTTCCTCTCCCTACATCCTTTTCATGTCCTAAACTCCATTGTGAATTCACTAGTACAAGAAACAATTCCTGTATTACTAAAGATCACGTATGCATGTTAACAACGCAAACAGGTAAACCTGCCTCAAGGCATCACACAAATGAATGAGGAATATAATATTTATAAAAGTAAACATGAACCTGGAATCATTGCTAGGAAATAAAGTATAATACTGTCCCATGGTTGACCAGCAAAATGCCTCTCTCATAAAGAATACCTCTGTGTGCCTCTAGTATTTCAGTTAATAATGCAGTTATATGACAGGTAGTTAGCATTCATAAACACTTGGTATTTTTTTATAAGAAGGCTTTAAGAAGTGCCACAGTCTGAGCACAGAAAAGGGAGTCAGGATCTCCTGAGTTCTAATTTTAGCTCTGACAATGTTCCTGCTGCCGGGGGCATGTCATTTACCTCTCCAGATGTGACTGACTTTCCTCGGATCAGTCTTGGACTCTCTGACTCATTTTCTGCCTCTGTAAAAAGGGAATAAAATAAATGCCTACCTCATAGGGTTATTGTGCAAACCAGTTAGAGCAACTGGAAAAAAAAGAAGTGCTAAGAACTATATTATTGTAGCAGATGGAAAAAGAATAAAAGAAAGGAAGAGCCACTGTTACTGTTTCTGTTTTGAAACACAACTGGATTATGTTATGATTTTATCAATATTATACTATGCCTTCAAAGATTTAAAATAAATAATTTTATGACCCAGGGTCCTTATTGATTTTATAATGATTGCAAAGAGGACAAATTCAGTTTCCAGTTCAATTTGCTTGCACCCTGTGGAATTCCTATTGGATTCCTATTAGAGGCAGGATAAAATAATTCCAAAGAAATCCAAAAAAAGGGTTTTCTGAATGGGGCTTTTCTCAGCAAATGGGTATTTAACCTTTGACCAATGACGACAAGTCTCCTTTAGCTTTATTAGATCAACAGCAAGCCACTATAATTAAATAAAAAAAAAACTGTTTAGAGCCCTACTGAACATGTCCTGGGAATTAAAGCATATGGCAGGGGTAGGGAAAAAAGACTTTCCGTATGCTAATGATGCTTGATGTCTGAAATAAATTAGATCCATTAGAGTTTATGCTCAATAAAAGAAAGACTTTAAGCACTCCAAAGTTAGTGACTCGAGACCGATTTTGGCTCTGAAATTCAATCTGCCTACTTATTAATTCTTAGTGAGGCTCTGGAGCAGACAGGAGATGCAAAATCATAATTCTGTGCTGAATCAGAATTTTAAAGTACCATGGGTTTCTTTTCTTTCTTTTTTAATTAAACCATTTTTCATGCTTTCCTTTTTGTTCCCCTCATTAATTTGATTTTATTCCCATTTTTGTTTAATTTCTTTCTTTTTAAGGTTTCATTTATCCTATTTCAACTGAACAGAGAACTCAGAATGAATATGGATTTTCTTGTAAGTTTACTGCTTGATTTTATGTTTCTGGATGCTGTTCTGATACTACTGCTTGGTTCGAGATCTACTTTTATCCTAGCTACCTGCATATAGGAAAAGACTGACCTAATGTACAGGCTGAACTATATCTTGGTTGCTCAATGGGAAGGAGAAATGGCACTGCTACTGTCAATATTTTCATGTGGGAAACACAAAGTGAGGAGCTCAGATCCTTTATTGGATCAACTTCTGGGGAGTGGAAGAGACAAGTTTTCCAGCTACACAGAGCCCTTCTTCAAAGTTCAAGTCTGTTTATCTCGAAAGCTTGTTTCTTTCACCAAAAGACAATGGTTCAGTAAAAGATAAGACCTTATTCACCTTGTCTCTCTGATATCCCAGGACTAGCACAGCTACAATAATACTGTAATAGCTTTATGTGGCATGATGATTGTCCTCATTAAGAGTTGGATAAAGGAAAGAGAATAAGCTGGTATTTGAAAGTCAGAAATCAAAGGGAGATGCTTATTCATGTCTAAGGAGGACAAGGAAACTGTCAAATATGAAATAATTATAAACATTCAATTAAAAATGAGAAACTATGGAAGATATATAGCATCTCCAGGCTGAAACTCGAAATTCTGCTTCCTGAGAATCTCTTGATGGACAAAGGTGGATTGCATTTTGAAAAATGAAGGTCTTGAGAATGTATAATAGCCAAAAGCATAGAGAATTTGATCAGTCCCTTTCAATATGTGCCATAGCTCACTTGTACAGATGATGGACAGACTAGCTTACACCTTGTGAAAGAGGAGAACAAAAAGTTTCTTCCATATGCTCTAAACCAAAATGGTTCATAAGAAAGCTTGGTCTGTTTGCAGTTTCTTCACTCACTACTCATCCGCTACTAGTGTAATACTTCCCTGCATACATATCAAATCAGTTTTTGATCATGTTTTCAGGCCTTTCGAAACATATCTGGTAGGAAGTGATGCTAGATATTACCCTGGGATGAGTGCAGAAGTTATAGTACAAGTAGACAGTGAAAATCTCATGGGCGGGCCTTTTTCCCAAAGGACAGCCACAGTGAATTTGGCTTTCTTTTGTAAATTACAATACTCCTGTTGAATTCTGCTTTATGTAGATGGTGCTTGCTTCAGCATTTGTCTGAGTGCATATGTTATTATTCCACTAATGAGATCTCAGCATTTACTCTGTTTTTCTGGGGTTTTGTATTAAATGGGATGTATGGGGAGTTAAGACGTGCTCTGGAAAGAAACTAATGACTTAGAATATTACACTTAGAAAAATATTCTAACTCGGTACACTCACATTATCAGGATTTGCCAGGCGTATCCACAAAAAGTCACCCATTTTTTAGAAAATAAGGCTTGTGAAGTAAAAAACAAAAACAAAAACCTTTGTTATCCAATGTACCACTAAATTAAGATTGAACTTTCACCAGGAATTGCTACAGTGTTATACCTTATTTAGCTAAATTTGCTTTGTAAGTTCAGTTATAGTTTGTTATGCTGCCCAGTTACTAGATAGATGGGTAGATAAAGCATGAGACAATAACTAAGAAAAATCAAAGATCATTTTTCCTGTAAAAGGGAACAGCCCTGTTATACAGCTTTGAAGATGGATTTTAAATTAACCTATAAAAAACGGTAATAAATGTCTGAAGGAAACAACAGTAATATGGATGTATCCTCTTGAAAATTCCTGTGACCAGCTACCACTGAACAGTGTTTCATTCTTTTGTCCTTCCAGCTGCTCCTGACTCAGATGATGTAGCTCTATACGTCGGCATAGTGATAGCTGTAATCGTATGCCTAGCTATTTCAGTGATTGTGGCACTGTTTGTGTACCGGAAGAACCACCGGGACTTTGAGTCAGATATTATAGACTCCTCAGCACTAAATGGTGGATTCCAACCTGTTAACATCAAGGCTGCAAGACAAGGTTAGTTGTCATTTCATTTCATGTTGACCAATTTGGGCAGATGCGGTAAGGGAAAGGCCTTCATGACTGTAAGAATTATATTCGCTAGATGCTGGTTGCACTGTCACAAAAAAGAAAAAGATTATGCACATTGTTCCTTATAATCAAGTGGGAAAAACTTGCATTCAAATTTTTTTTGACCTACTCTAGAACATGAAACAGAGGAGTATAAACTTTAGGAGAAAGAGAGTAAATGACTGAGACAGAGACCTGTAGAAATATGGGTCCTATTCATATATAAGTCAATAGCAACACCATTGTCTACAACAGAAGCATGATTCATTCTACCATGTCTTGGAATATTATTCTAATAAAGTTATTCCATCACATTATATTTCCCATTTTACTGTCTGATAATCATGTTTACTGTGATCTCTCTCTGCCTGCATGGTGAGCAATTTGGGAGGTGGCCTCTATTGAAAACTGAGGTGTTGGTCTAACTACACAAGGCACAAGATTCAGTGGATTGAGAACATAATAGAGTGGTCAAAATTCCTGTCACCAGTTAATAATAGAATAATTATTTGCAAACCTCATCAGACAGAATATGAACACACGAGGCCAAGACTGGCTCTTGAAAGCTACCAATTTGGGCCGAAATCTCTGGCTTTTGATGTCTTTCTTTGTGTATTAAAATTAAATCAAGAAAAAGGTAAAATCAGCCAGAGAGTTGTCAAAATGAAACATTAGCTGGAGCAGCACTTTCTTTGCCAAAGATTTGTCTAAAGCTAAGTGGGAGAAGGCACTGCACAGCATATCCTAGGTGGCACTCCAGCATTGGCTGAGAGAGATGAGAAAGATGATCATATAGGTCTTTTCTATTTCTTATTTTTATCATTCTGTCTTTGGACTGATTGAGTAAATAGGTTAACAATTTGCATACTTAGCATTTATTAAAGGAACATTTGTTAATAAAACTGATTTTGTTACAGAGAATTTCTTGTACTGAACCCTAGTATGTTATATTGGAAGTCAGAGTGCAGACTTGAAAAGAGTACAGTTCAAAAATCCTGGGAGTAGGGTTGCACTTCAGTTTTGTGTAGCAATTAAATTCCATCATGATAGAAGCTATATAACATCTGGAGATGTGCAGATGGAAAAAGGAGATGATTTTGTAGAGCTTTGTACATCATTCCCTTTAATATGATGACACAAACAGAATAGCACAGCTAAATCTTCACCCAGAACTCAACAGTGGGGATACAGTTGAGTGTGATAACCCTTGTTCTTTCTCATTTCCAACACAGATCTCCTGGCAGTACCACCAGACCTCACATCTGCTGCAGCCATGTACAGAGGCCCTGTCTACGCTTTGCATGATGTCTCTGATAAAATCCCAATGACCAACTCTCCAATCCTTGATCCATTGCCCAACCTGAAGATCAAGGTCTATAATACCTCAGGTGCAGTCACACCACAGGATGACCTATCTGACTTCTCATCTAAGTTATCGCCACAGATAACTCAGTCTCTGCTGGAGAATGAGACCCTGAACATGAAGAACCAGAGTCTTGCTCGGCAAACAGACCCATCATGCACTGCCTTTGGGACCTTCAACTCCCTTGGTGGTCATCTGATCATTCCCAATTCAGGTAAGTACTACACTTATTGGCTTCAGAGTTGCATAATGAGATTTCAGAAGTGGTGGTGCCTTGGTGGCTTTAAACAAAGTCATCTCTCTGTTCTTTTAGGTTGAAAAAATATGGTCACTCCTGGGAATCTACCTATCTTATGCTTTGCGAAACCACATTTTTTTCCATTAAGTTTTACTCCGCTATTTCATGTCAACTTGCCGAAATTCCTGGCCTTCTTTAACAACAAATCATGAGCCACTTCCTTCAGAATTATTAGATCTCAGAACTTCCTGCTATGAAGTAGGATTCAGCATCTTTGACCTTTTCCTTTCCTGCAACTCCAAAAAAGTGTCTTCATGCCGAGAGCCTCATTTTTGTTACCATATGTTGAAAGGACAAATTAATTAGAAAACAAATCGGTTGTTCCAGCTCCAATTTGCTGCAGATTGTGCAGTGCTGATGCAAGACATCAGAATACTAATTTTCTTCAGGAGATTGCATAGTTTGCCTGATAAAGATTACATGGCAAAGGAAACCAGAGCATTAGATGTGTCTTTTTCATATTTCTTTATTATAAGTGTTTCAAGTACTACACAAACTACTAAAGGGGTGGGAGGGAAACCTAAATTCTATTTACAAATTGAAAAACTGCTACCCTGTTGTTTAGCTGGATAGTCAGACCCTAATTAACCAAATTTTTCAGTTAACCCAACTTCATTACAATGACTTGTGGAGGTGAGGTGAATATTCACAGCTGCTAGCATATCAAATCCTCATCACATTCAGAACCAGCTTCTCAAGTGCTCAGCACCTGCAGCCAGGACCAGATTTAAAATAAAAAGCCAAGCAAACCACAACTCCATTCCTATTTAGACACCAGATGAAATAGGTAGATTTTTCTAAAGACCTTAGGACCTGCTTATCCCTGTTCTTCTCAATGGGAGTTATTGGATGCTGGATGCACTTCTGAAAATCTTGTCTGTTTCATTTAGAGAACTAAATGGCAGCTGAGCTCTTCTGGGAAATCAAATAAAACAAAACAAAAAAAAGCACCTGTTCTGATTGTAGTTTGATAAGCTCTGTTCAAAATCTAGTCTGTAGTGCTGGAGACTTGAAATTCAGGCTCTTCTGGTTAGAGCACCCCATTTATTCTCTGGCTACTTTCCACACATACTGAAAAACTGTTAGTCATATATAATTCAATTCCCATATGTTAATTTCAGTTTGTAGATGAAAAAGTACATATTTATTGCTAGGAGTGCTTGAAAAATGATTGGAACAAACAAAAAAATATATCCATCAGCTATGACCCAATGCATTGGGCTGTCTATACATCTTCCAGTAATATTTACCCACCAGTTAACATCATTCAGGAGCTCCTCCTACATCCTTTCATCCCTCCCTGTATATCTGAGAAAATACCTGGGTGAGGCAGTATGCCCAGAAGCTTAAAGTGACAGAAGCAAGTTCCAAAGAAAAAAGACATTTGTGAAAAATGCCCTGCCAGCTGTGCCTTCACTTTTAAAATGGGGAATGTGGAGGGGTAGGGAGGGAAAAGTGACACTCTAGCTCAAACACATCCACGGGTCACAACTGTGGATGTGCTGCAGGGAGAGAAAATGGTGTTATGAACCCAGTCTTCAAACCATTCATGTATCAAGGAGGACTATCCAGTGCATCGTTTTGTAAGGCCATTTCTGTACACTCTTACGCTCTCTCTCAAATACGTGCGCACACACAAATTTCCTCCTGAAAATTCTGTTTGTAGGCTTGCTTCAACTGTTGAGTTAGAATTTTAGGCAGATAAAACTAAAATTCCTACCATAGATTTCTCATTCTGCAATGGAATTTGGTCCTGAATTGCCAATCTGTGTGGACTACAGAGTTCTTGTGCCTCATGGTAAAAATAACTGTCCATTTTCTGGGGAGCCATTCCCTGTGTTTGTGAAACTGCTGTCATGCAGGCCACACAAGTCAAACACACAGCTAATTGCCACTAACTTGTGATCCATGGAGGGCACGCTTGGGTGTCCAAGACTGGGTATTGGACTTCTCGGCCACTCCTCATGAATAGGGATGATGTTAAATAGCTCCGTTTTGTCCTAGCTATTTTTAAGAAGCTAAGTACACCAGAGTAAGTTGATGCTGACCATATGACCAGCTCCCCCCAAAAGTAAAATGATTCCTGTTGTTTCCTGGGACAGTATTCTTCTGGCTTTGGTTTTTGTTGCTTGTTTATTAAATCAGAAGTGCTTGGGGAGAGGTTTCCCATTATAGCTGTTTGAAATTTTAGACACTGTTGTTGGTTTTCTCCACATTTTACAAGGTAAATAACAGCGTAACCATCTGTTGGTTTCTTAAATAAAACAAAAGGGAAGGAAAAATATCCAGTTCCCCACTTCTGTAATTTAAAACAGACACCAGGGAGGCACCAGCAACCAATCAACTGACAGATATAGAAGTCAGGGTGACAGTAAATACTACCTTTTTTCCTGGGGTTTATTGGGAATCTGGCATTTAGGTTTCATCTTCAAAATCCCCTGTTATTCTTCATCAGAGACCTGGTTGCCTTTCTTTCTCCATTTTCTTTGATTTGTGTCTCTTCTGTTTTGCAGGAGTAAGTTTGCTGATCCCTGCAGGGGCTGTTCCCCAGGGAAGAGTCTATGAAATGTATTTGACAGTCCATAGGAAGGAGAACATGAGGTAAAAGTCTCTACTTACCATGCATTTGCTTGAGTACTAACTATGGAGAAAGGGATGGAGAAAATGTACCAACTAAAATCTGTGATCAGCAGATACTTAAACAAAGCCAATTGTGTTGAGGCTGCTTATTGGTTTTAAAGCACACAAAGGTGAGAATTGAGGATAATCTGGCTACAAAGCTAGATCTGATATTTGCTTTTTGTAATGCAGAGTTAGATTATATAAAAAGCTCCCAAGCGTAGGGGAAACTAAATTCAAGCTAAAAGTGAAAATAATGAAGTAGCTAGAATTAAGTTCATGAGGATGAGTGCTTGGTAACCTGCTGCAAAGGGCCTTTGCATGGTTAAACATTGGAGAGGAGAGGGACCAAGGGCAGTATGCTCCAGGATCCCCTGGGGAACACAGATCAAAAAGGAGGAGGGAAGGAATAGCAGCTTATACACTGAGCCATCCTGACAGATGCTGCAATCTGTGCATTGCCTCTTGTGCCCATAAGAGAGGGACTGAAGCAAAGTTTTGAGACATGGCTGCTGCTTGACCTTCCCATGGACCACTCAATTCCATGCTCCTGCTGGGTTCAGAGCTGAGGCTAAATACCATAACAGGCATGCTAGTCTTGTGTGCCTATACTACTCTCTGTGTCCAGGCTGCCACTTCAGCACACCACCTCCCTAGAATTCCTTGCCACTTTCCCCTACTAAATGGGAAGCACTTTACCTCTCACCAGGTCCATCCACTGCCTTGGTTTTCAGAAGACCTAATCTAAAGGAGACCAGCCCTAGAAGAAATTTCTTCCTTCCACAGCTTCCAGCTTGTTTGCAGTCCTGTTACGAGCCTCTGAAAAGCAGATGTGAAGCTGAGCAGGACATGCTAACGGTTAAACCAGGATTATGACACAGGCTATAATGGCCTGTTCAGATGATTAATTATTTTCATCACCATCACATTTCTAGCTCACTATCATTTTATGAAATAAAAGCCCATGTTAATACAGGAAAATAAAAAGTACTTGCTAATTAACTCATTAAAATATATTGCATAGTGTCGACAGAGTCTGATGTAAGGTAAAAATTTCAGAAACACTTCGGTGCTTAAAAAACACTAAGCCCCATTTTTAAAGAGACTTAAGCACTTTTGAACCAAAAGCAGAGATTTTTAGGGACATACAATTAGGTGCCTATGTGTTATTTGTGATTTTGAAGATCTCACCTTATATTTTGATGACAGACTACAAGACAGACAAAGGTTTCTCAGCATGAAGTCACTTTGGGCCAGATTTACAAAGGTGTTTAAGTGTTTGAAGATGCTATTAAGTGCCTAGTATGATTTTCAAGCAAGTGCTGTGTATCTGCATGGGTGTTTAAAAATCCCACTCCTCTGCATTGTTAGGTACCTAAATTTCTTTATACATCTGACTCCTATTCATTTTTTGAAGTTTTACCCATCTGATATTGGTCTCTCTTCATCTAACCTGCTGTGTGACCTACAACAAGTTACTTAGGGCTACGGTGCAATGTCACAACCCCTGGGAGGGCTGGGGGATGACATAGGCTACAGCACCCCAGGAAAAGTGATTCAACATCATGATTCTGAGACACATCACTGAACCACAGTACCTTCCCTGCTTCTTTCTTGCTCCCAGGGAATTGCAGTTTTCAGATGGCGTGGGCCATTAGCAAAAATATTATCTACCCTGTGCTGGCTCAGCTACTTGAGACAGCGGGTAGCAAATCTAGCGAGGACTTTACCTCCCTCCCCACCCCCAAGCCCACCTAATCCAGAGCAAGACTATGCAAGCATGTAAAAATGTTTACTCCTAGACACCCAGACACAGGAAGCAGGCATCTGGCATCCTGATATAAAAATGTTTGTTTCTTCTTTCTTCCCTGCATGGACATGTGGTGCATATCCCAATCTGGCCCTTAATGTTGGCAGAAAGAAGGTCTAAGAGGCAGGAGCAGCCTTAGGCA
Organism: Podocnemis expansa; assembly: GCA_007922195.1. Taxonomy (NCBI): domain Eukaryota; kingdom Metazoa; phylum Chordata; order Testudines; family Podocnemididae; genus Podocnemis; species Podocnemis expansa. The sequence goes on from ML681966.1 coordinate 68,164,856, forward strand.
ATTGGGGCCCCTAGGTGAATGGCCACTGTGGGGCCCTCTAAAGGGCCCCTACTGCTGCCCTCCCTGTGGTCCCGCTCCCCCTTGCAACCCTAAATGCCACCCCCCCCCCAGACTTCTTGTTTGTTTTTTTCTGAACCAAACTAACATGACTATCCCTCTGGAACTCATAAATTATTCATGGCTATGATATTTTTAAAGATCTTTCCATCATGAAGCTTGCAAGTTGATCATCTTTCATTTAACAGAAATGAGCTAATGCTGAACTACCAAGTTAAAATGAACAGTTAACATTTTTTTCAAAAGTATGTTTGTTAATTAACAAATAAAAATTGGTAAAAATAATGGTGCCTCAGAAAAAACTAAAATATCACATTTAAAATTTTGGCAGTCAAATCTTACAATTTTTTCTTATACACTTGGGTTTATGTTCACTAGGAGTTTAATACAAATAATTATAATAATTAAAAATCAGTGAAAAGAAGGTTTATGGTGTGTAGCTATAAATGAAAAACACCAAATTTCAATGAAATTCTCTGAAGTATTCAAGTTTATAAGACTCTCACCCCCTCAAAAATATTAAATTGTAAGTACAAAAGATGCTACAAAATTACTTACCAAAAGGAAGACATACAGCACAGTCATCACACACAGCTGTAATGATTGCTTGAGGGCAGCACTGTATTTATATGTAGCAGACTATATGAACCTACCTGGTAACCTGAGCTAACCAAAGCCAAAGGAAAAATTGTCACAAAGTCAAAGGAAAATACAAAAGGAGAACAGGTAAAAAAGAAAAGGAAAAAGCCAAATTTCACAAGTGGGATTAAAAAATGGCAGAATAAATGGCCACACTGAGGAACTAAAAGATGAAACCACTGGAAAAGTTCTTGCTATTGTGCTGTCTATTGGTGTCATAAAAAGCTTGCTCCTGCTTTTTTAGTATGTCAATGTGAAGGTGATGGAGAGATAATGATGAAATCTGCAAGTCAGATGAAACGCAGATCCTGATGATAGTTTGCCTTTATGAGCCAAGACTGAAAAGTGCTTAGGCTTCCAACCCTAGTGGCTCTGCTAGATGGGAACAATTTCTATATTTGTCTATTTTTTCATTTCTGTCCACCAAATTGAGGATGGGGCCCTTTATTGCTTGGGGTGCTAGGTGACTGCTTTGCCAACCCCTAAAACCACCACTGCTAAGAGGTCGAGGTATTCCTAGCAGCAATTTGAGCAAACCCACTGAAGAGAAAGGAGAAATGTTGTTCTTTAAGCTGGAATAATGTGCACAATGTCTGAATGATAAGGAATCATTACATGGTGTGGTGCCTGTTTCTCCTCCTCAAAGCTAAATCCATTTTTTGGCTCAGCTCTTTGATTGCTTTTGTTATGCACTTAGCCACAGCTGTTTATCTACTGTACAGTACTGAACACTGTCCTTTGGCTTGGTGGTCTTTTACACATACTAAAAATATTCCATCCATTTGAAGAAAAATTTAAAAGAGAAAGACTTTTATGGTTCCATTATTCACGTCTTCTTTTTAAAATGACTCATTACAAAAATGGCCTTGTCTGTATTCACATGCCATGTTGATTTTTACTTGTTACTTTAGGCTATATTAAAAAAAAACAAAACAAAACAATACCTTTCAACTTGTACTGAAAAGTGACCATCTCTTACAGAGGGGAAGCTGTAGTTAGTCCAAGGAGATGTTCACGTGCGTTCATTTGAATGGTGGAGCTGAAAGAATTCCTTACATTCTATTTCTCTGCCCTGCCCTAATATATTTCACTTCTATCTGGGGGCGTGTCTATGCATAAATGATTCACCTAGAAATTAATTCCACTCCTACTACTACAGATATGGGAGGAATCACTGCCTCTTCTTCCATTCAGTGAGGGGCACCCAGCATGGCAGGCCACCCCTTCTTTTTACTTTCTGTTAAGGACCATAAAATCCATTCTGTGTAGTTCAGGCTAGCAATCGCCTTGCAGTTGGTAATCTGAATAGAAGGGCAAGTTAACCAGCATGTTTTGAGTATTGCTACCTGAGAAGAAGAATGAATGGGAGAGAGCATGTATCAGAGAAAGAAGTCACGCAGTTGCAGGAAAGACTTTGTGAGGGGATTTCTCTTGCTGAAAAAGGAAAACATGGAGGAAGTGCACATCAGACATATGGAGGTTCTAGTTGACTCTAGGGGGAGTTAGCATAGTAGACTATACAGAGAATAATGTGATTGTTTAATCCTAATCCCTTGCTACCTTATCTCCTCCAGAGAGGAGGATGACCAGCCACCTATTTGTGGCCTCCTCCCAGATTTCTGGTCTACAGAATAGCCTTCTGAGGCCCAATACATTTTATAGAGCATGGTGCTGAAATTCCTAATAAGGGGACCTCTGAGTGAAAATGGATAATTCAGATACAAATTGAACTTGCTTAGATTTTTTCCACCTCCTCTCTTGACCTCCAGGATCTTCACACCTTCTAAAATCAACTATGTGTACAATATTTAACATGAGCCTAAAGGCCTAGATTTTTTAAGGGTATTTGTGTGGACTTAACATTGAAACACCTTATTGATTTAGGAGCATAATCTCATTTTCAAAAGGGAATTAGGCATGTGGAAGCCAAAATCTCATGGGCAGCGAGTGCCTAAATCACCTTTGAAAATGAGATTTAGCCCTGGTCAACACTTGGCGTGATTTCAGCAGCAATCAAAAGGAGATACACAAAGTACTTAAAATACTTCGCATATCTCCCTCTGATTGCCTACTGCCTACTTACACAGTGTTTTCAGTACCCTGAGTCAGAGGGAAACCCTTTCTCCTTAATCAGTACTATGCCTTCTGCAAGGCTGGTTTTATTGCATTGACTTCCTAACTGGCTGAGTGGATCTTCACAGACCCACTCAGTTGATCAGGGAGATTGATCTGATGATTGTGAATTTGCCACTGTCAGTAAAGACAAGCCCCCTGACCCTTAAATAAGTTACACAATACAGTGCTGTGTGCAGCAACACCTAAATACTTTTAAAAATTTGAGCCTTATTGTATATTCATTCCTAGAGCAAGTTGATCTTCCCCAACTCCATCATATTGTAACATCACAGTCACCCAGGATTCATTCTTCCACCCATCAGCCTGCCTTCTCCATGAACACCCAGGAGCTAGAAGGCGGTACATTTAATGGGTGGCTATGGATGATGCAAACTAGCTTGTAATGCTAAAGAACCCCAGAAGAGTATAATTCATAAAGGACTACCTTCAGACATTCACTTTTTAAAATAAACTGGAGGCTTGAATCTGATAGATAAACCTTTGAAATCCTGAGGAATTAAACTTTGTGAGTATGCTACAAAAATATTTTCAGCAAAACATGGGAAAATAACTTATGGGAAATGTATTGCACCTTGGCTGAAAAATCCCTTAGAAAGTTTCCATCAGATGACATCTGAGAGCATCCAAATATAAAACCATACCATGGGATTTATCATGGAATCTTTGAGCCAGAAGCTGCTTTCAGATGTGCGAGTGCAACTGAGAATAGAATTTGGTACTCTTAGCCTTATCTTAAGTAGCATAACTAAAGCAACACAGTGTTTCAATCTCCTATATTGCTTGCTTGGGGACATAACTGCAGTCCCCTGAGATTTAGTTTATACTTGTTTCAGAAAAACATGAAGCAATTTTTAATAGCTCAAGCTAAATCAGGGAATCTGTTATTCCTCAGAGTCCTGCAAATCCCCTTCCCTCTTTTTCCTCCCATACTTTTCTAAACTTTTTCCCTATGTGTCCCCCTAGGTCTGTTTTTTAGGAGCCCTCTAGTAATTAGAGTTTGTCAGAGTTCGCTCCCCAACCTAATAACACTGTTCTTTCCATTGACTGAATGGACTGGGTGGTGGGCCACTGTACGGTTTTCTTTCATTTCATCCCCATTAAAGTGCGTCTGAGGAGGAGGATCTCTGTGAAAACATTACCTTTCCTGCAGTGAAGTGGGGCTCTAAGGGTTCATAGTTTCCAGTACCCTTCAAGGCAGTCAGAAGGTAGTTGTTTTCTGTAAATGTGTTAGGGTGGGGACAGGACTATAAGTTCATGGCAGGAGTGATTTCTCTCATCTCCATGAAATATTATTTACAGCTTTCTAGCAGGATGTTTTTTATTGCTTTGCTGTGAGCTTATATCCTTTACTCCTGTTGCGTTCAGCAGAGTGGGCTGCCAGCTGGATCTCACTAGGTGATACCAAAACTGAGTGAAGCTTTCACATTGACCTTGAACCAAGTTGAACTAAGCCAGAGTTGAATGTTCGCTATGTTTTGTGAACAGGTTGTGACAGGGAGGAGGATGTTTGCATAGTAGGAAATGTGCAGCAAAAACCACAGGAATGTTCTGCAAGTAAGGATCCCCCCCCCCCCCCGCTGACAACAGCCACCCTCTTCCCCCATGTTGTTTTATTCCCTACATACCACTGCTGCCTTCAGAAGTGTTCAGTGTCCTCTTTCCCTCTTTGCTGCCTCCCATGCTAGCATGCTTCCTCCCTGAGCCTTTAGAAAGGGCACATTTGCATCCCTGTCTTCAGAGGAATCTTACTCAGATTCCCTCCTGTCTTATGGGATGATCAGGAAATATAACAGCCCAGTTCCATTAAGCAGCAAGAGAGGGAAAATGCCCTTGCATTGCAGTGGTTGTGCACTAAGAGGCAGGATTTTGTCATTTCTCCTTACCAGATTATTAGTCAACTTTCAGGTCTTCCCCTTGCAGTCATGTGCTAATGAATGAAGACCAGTTGCATAAGGGTTCTAGGAAATCCATGAGGCTTCCAGGAAGCTATTCTGTTTTACAACAGTGCAGAGTTGCTGGAATGGGTGGTAGAACATTTGTCTATCCTGTTCTTCCAAGTACATAAAGGAATGATTCAGACAACTTCCTCTATGGCCCAACTACCCAAAGACTTTTAGATGAAGTGCAGTGACAGTGGTGTGATAAAACATGGGAAGCACCACTTCATGTGAATGTTCCCAGAAGGGTTCAGTAGGCCTGGGAGGCAGGAGAAGGAAAAAGAAATCATCTTGTTCCTCCCTCCTTTTCATGACAAAGGTCAGTGAAGAGTTTGTTTGATGTGTGTGTTCCAATTGGGAAGTTGGGAAAACATTTCTTTGTGGGGTTGTTTGTCAAACTCAAATCTTCAAACAGATGTTAGGTTTTGATTCTCTACTAATCCCTCATGCCCAAAAGTCAAGCTTCTGTTGAGTATATTATTGTGTAATTAGCAATTATGGAGGCTTTTTGTCTTCTTCTGAAATATCTGGAATTGGTTATTGCTAGAAACAGGGATTTGTTCTTGATGGACCATTGGTTTGATCGTGTTTGGCAGTTTCTGTGCTTTTATGTGAGCCAAACCCTGTAGGATTTGCACAGCTGTAGGAAGCATCTACTTGCATGTAATCTAATCAGAGGCAGGAATGATATTAAATATAGCACAGTGCAGGCCATCAGGATTTTGTTCCTGCACCAGACACTACAGCATAATATGTACAGTAAGAGACACATTGAGATGCAAATTAGACTGCATTGTCTCAGTACGAAGGAAAGTGCCTTGTGCTCTTCAGCACAGCTGCATGGAAGTCCCAATTTTGGTTACTGGGTACAAAATAATAACAGACATTCATACAGCACCTTTCACTCCAAAGCACTTCATGGCTCTGTACAGTCAGCACCAATAAAATGCAGCTACTGCAGCTGTTGGGCAAAGGAAATATGGGCCATTGGCTCTAGAGGGGGAAGATGCATTTGAAAAGTACCCTTGGAAATCTAACCATAAAGAGCAGGCAGGATATCGGTTCTGAAGGTCGCAGTCAAGATTCCTACTTAAATGGAAAATTGTGCAGATTTCAGTTTACCTCAGAGGGCCAAAGAGTGGCTCAGTCAGGTCTGCCAGAATTTCAACAGGTGACTCTCAGTAGTATGGGTATTTTGAATCTTATGTTAGGACTTGCTAAGCCATCCCCTGGAAACTGATAGCTGTGGAATTAGAATAGAATAGAATCATAGGGTTGGAAGGGACCTCACGAGATCATTGAGTCCAACCCCCCCCAAGGCTTGAACCCAGGACCTTCTGCATATTAAGCAGCAGTGCTAGCCATTACTGATTAATTTGCTCCAGGGTGTAGCTCTTAGACTCAGCAGTTTGCCCATTAATTCAGGTTAAAAACTATAATACTCCAGCAGTCAGCAAAGGGGAGAGAAACTCTTCCTTTCCTATCTTCTCCATATACAGAATGAGGGAGAAGAACCCTGGGATCAGTCCAGGACACTAGGAATTTAACTTAGAAGGGGGTGGCTGAGGAGGGGAGCAAAACCCAGACCAGCAGTAAAGAGGAAATAAAATGTCCCTTCTCCAAACTTTCTGTTAACCTGACTAGAAGGGTTACCATCTGTTGCTATGAGTTATTCATTCCTCTCTTCCTGCTGCATCCTGTGCTTCCTATTTTATATTGGTTTTCTTTGAGAACAGCTATAACTGCCTGTTAAATCAGTTAGTACTGCTGAGAGAAATGTGTGCCTGTTGAAAACAGGAGATTTCTCTAAGAGTGCTCCCATCTGCAGCCTGAATGGCAGACAATAATGGCAAGAAGGTTGTAACTACCTTAATGGAAGTGAAATGTTTTATTACATTGAGACCTACTTGAAGGCATTAAAGCTGGTTGTGAAAATTCTGTATGTTGTGAATAAATGGGGGAGATTTTAATCAGAGATTGTTCTTAACTAGCAAATGTAGGAGGGAAAAGTGGAACTGTTTTAAGAGCTTTGAGATGCATACTTTTCACTGGCTGTGGTAAACAATGAGCTGAATTCTGCTCTCATTTACAACAATGTAAAGCAGGAGTGGCTCCCTGGACTTAAGTGAAATTACTTCAGATTTATGCTGGTATAGTTAAAACCCAGTCCTGCCAAACATATAAACAGGTGACTAATCCCACTGACTTCAGTAGGAGTGCTTTCATGCTTAATGTTAAGCACATGCTTATGGATTTTGTTGAATCAACTCCTACAAGAAAGATCTGGCCCATTATTTATAAAAATGTTGGTAGGTTTCCTTTCTTCAAGAAAATAATCCTCCTTTCATCCATCAAAACTAAATCCATCATGTGAAAGGGGTCTTCTGTTACCCATAGGAGCATGGGAGTTGCCATATAAGATCAAGCCCAAGGCCTGTCTAGTGGGGTGGGGGGGCCAGGGGGCAGGGAGTGAGCAACCATCCCAGGCCCCACATTTCTTTGGGCCCTGCACTGCCCCACCTGCAGCAGGGCAGCGTGGGGTCTGTGTCATTCTCCCCCCAGTGCTGTGCTGCCCGCTTCCCTGTCCCACTGCCTTCGGCAGCAAGCCAATGCAAGGGGTGGAGTGGGAATGCAGAGCCCCCCCCCGTTCCCCCAACATGGAGAGGAGGAGCAGGGGCCCCAACCAGCCACTTCACCCAGGGCCCAGCTCCTGCGCCGGGACAGCCCTGTTACCTATTCTGTGATTACACCTCTAACATTCTTGAGTATCAGTTGCTTCAGAGGAAGGATGACTATCCTGTATAATGGACAATTACAGAATAACCTCAGAATAACCTGCCCATAGGGGAAGGTTTTTCCTAATCTCCATCAATTAGTGGTTGGTTTATGATCTGAAACATGAGGCTTTATATCCCTATTATTTTTATCCTTTCTAATGCAACGGTGTCTGTTCTCGTTAACAATAGTAATGTCTGCTCCCTTTTTTTTGGATGGAAATTAGAGCCAATTAGAAATTAGAGATGAACAAGATTTGTCGACCCATTTTCATCTCTTCCTTTGGTAATTACAGGATGTTTTCTCAATGTTATGTAATCCATCAGGTTGTCCTGCCTAATTTTAAATGGCTCATTTTTCAAAGCTTCAACTAGTTGGTTTAGGAGACTCTTCTACACTCCATTAGATTTGGATATCCCTGGTGTGCAGTAATCCAGAAAAAGCCTCAATAATGCTGCATAGAGTACAGATTATCACTTCCTTGAACTGCTACATGCTTCTATTCCTGACCTGGCTTTGACCCTTGGCTGCAGCATCTGGCCTCTGAATTTGGCTGTGAGCCTGGCCTCCAGTTCCTGACTACCAACCAGTGCTCTAACCACTGGACATGAACACCCCCATCCCAATCACTGACAGATAGCATCTGAGTGTGTATTTCACTGGGCAGACAGGGAGCGCAGCATCAGTTTTCCCCACAGTTGCAGGGCCTGAGTTCTTTTCAGCGCCTGGAACTAGTGGAGATGGCACCTTGGTGTATATGCCTACAGCAAAGGCACAAGCACCAAGAAATAGTTTTGTATATATTTAAGGTTGGAGATGAATCTCGTAGCTTTGGTTTTTGGTTTTGTTTTCTGGTTTTTCAGCACTGGGGTTTGCAAAGCTGCTGTCCAGCTATTGGGGGACACCATATCCAACTGTTATCAGGACATTACCAGCTTGTCCCTATGCAAGCTGATGCAGGTAGCCTAACCTCCCTGACAGGCATATTTAGTTCATGTGGCTTTTCCTCTCTAGTGTTACCTCAGCTTCCCACACCATTCAGTCTGTTTAACTCTGCTGAGTCTGATTCCCACCCCTCACCCCCACACACTCTCCACCATTGCATCGTTGGTAGCCATTGTAGCCTTATTCAAAATGGATGTAAAATGATGGCTCTTAAGTCCTGATAGTATTTAATGCATAATTTGCACTCAGTTTGCACAAGCTTGAGTCACTGCAACATTGCAAATCAGAACATGGTCAGGCCCTCTCTCTGTCTGAACCCTACATTTGGTTAGATTGCAAAGCAAATCTGTCATTGGGCAGTGACTGACAGTACTTCTCTGAGATCACTAAGCCCTGCCATCTATCATTACTTTTTGTATAGCCCTTCATCCTCTTTTTTGTTCCATAAAACAGTGCTTAGATCCTGATGCAGCCTCTTTCACTGCCCAGGAACCTGCATATTATGTAATAAATAAGTGAAAGCTTCTGATGGACAGCCAACCAGACTTGAACCATCACTTCCTAGGTGGCCCATGGACCATTCTTCCCTGTGCCAAAATTACTGTTGGTGGACCTGTCCTAATGAAATCAATGAAGAGACTCATAGGGTATTTCCACGCAGGCTTCTTATTTTGAAACAACAGAGGTTGTTTCGAAATAAGAAGCGGCATGTCCACATGACACACCATTATTTCAAAACCATTAAACCTCACATCTAATCGAAATAGCCATTGTTTTGAAATGGTTGTTTTGAAACAACGGTGTTTGGACACCTTGTTTCAAAACAACATGATTGTTTTGAAACAACTGTTTCGAAACAACATGTCCGAATGGCCTTGTTTTGAAATAACCATTTCGAAACAATGGCTATTTTGAAAGCAGGCTTTCCCTTAATTCGAATTAACAAACTGTTAATTCAAGTTAACTTATTTCAAAAGAAGGACTTTATTTCGAAATAACTCATTTCAAATGGGTTATTTCAAAATAATGATGTATGTGTGGACATAGCCATACAGAATTCATCAGGAGTTTTTTTCTTCCCCCATGATTGGTTGGTTTGTTTCTTAGTTTTGCCATGTCAAAACAACCACGCTAACAAGATATGATAGTTGACAGAACTGCTGAATCTTACTTTTTAAAGGTTTGGTACTACATGTGTTTGTTTTCAGTCCATGGCTTTTCAAAATAATTACCATTAGTTTAGTAAATTCATTAGCTAATTCTCCTAGGACCCACAGATACATACAGGATCCAGCAAATCTGGATTTGCTAATTTATGTAGATTTCAGCTTTTCCACATCAGCCTTCCTTTCTTGGCTTTTTACCAACAACCATACTGACAACGAATAGAATTTTCAGAAGCACCTAAATCTCATTTTCAAAAGTGACTTTCAAAACTTGGCTTTCAATGAGTCTCAAGCACCCAAGTGCCTGGGTCACTTTTGAAAATGGGACTTGGGCTTCACTTCTGAAAATTTTGCCCAAGATCTACATTAGTTTTTGCAATTTTCCTTATTGAGATAAAGGCCCAATTCTGCAGAAACTTACACCTATGCATACTTTTACTAATATAATATGAGTCCCCCAGAAAATCAATGGCAACTTTTGCATGAATACAGGTCCATACATGAAGTGTTTACAGAATTGGCCCTAGAGGATTCAACCATGAGCCACCCAGGGTCCTGTGAACCCACTGTTTGATGTATGAGATTCAAGTATCTTAGCTGCACTAAGTCCTTTTGACATCATATGCTCATTCACTCCCTCCATGTTTTTAAGAACTTCATCCAGGGTGCCTTTTCCCATGGTTGGATTTTCTGGTTTCTGGATCATGAGTTTGTCCTCTATAAATAATTAAGGGCTGTCTTCAATGATCCATGCTTCACTTTTTTTGTCAGCCACCAGATATTTGGACAGTTAAAGTCACTCACAAGTACAGGATCCTGTGGTTTGAAACTCCCCAATAGTTGTCTAGCCTCCCCCCCCCCATTGCTCCTACACTCCTGGTGCTCCATTGCTAAAGCTCATTGCATATTATTCTTTGTTTTTTAATGTACTGTACCCTCATCACTATCATTTCACTACCATCCTCTTTGTTATTACATTATATATTGCTAGTCTTACAAGAATGACATATTGTACCCACCCCTCCCGTTCACTTTTTCTTCTCTTTCTCCCATACTCACCAAATCTATCCACCATGGACACATTTAAAAAGTTCATTCTGGTTCTAGCAGAATTCTCCCTTTTAATTTAAGGGAGTGTCACTGGATCTAGTAATCATATTGGTGGGTCTAAAACCAGAATGATTTTTTTTTAGAAGTGTGCCCATAGTAAATGAACACTTCAGATATAAGAATTCTCTCATAAAGTTTCAGATGTGCTCATTACTTCTCACTCTTCCTGTGTTATTTGATTCTACTTGTCTAGGCAGTGAAAAATTCTCACCCATGGTGTTTTCAAGAGCCCACATTCACTTGTTTTCTGTGATAAACAGAAGTGGCTGCATTTCATTCAAGAGTGAAATGACTGTCAACATGATCTGCACATCTTTGGGGATCCTTATGCATGAAGGGTGCTGTGTAAACATGAGGAGTTATTTGCTATTTATACTCCCCGCCCCAACAACATTTTTTTCAAAAGGAATTTTGTACAAGTGGAAAAATGTTGCATGTTTTTCCAGTCCTTTTGCAACAAGGACCTTTTCTTTCACAAGGTATATTAGGGAAAAGCCCTCTCTTGTGGCTTTGTATGGCTCCTTTTTAAATCAACTAACAAACGCATCTTTCCATAATCTTGTCAGGCCACCAGTGGAAGACAGTCAAACCCTTTTGACCCCAGTGGTGAGCTGTGGCCCTCCAGGAGCACTGCTGACACGGCCTGTCATTCTAACTATGCACCATTGTGCAGAGCCAAACACTGAGGACTGGAAGATCCAACTGAAGAACCAAGCAGCCCAGGGACAATGGGAGGTGAGTTCACAGAGATGTCACAGAGGTCCAGCATATATTGTGTTTGAACACTGCACTCACCATCTTTGTCTTAAGGAACTGAAGAACCCAAATGTGTAACTTTGAAGCCTAAAGTTTGGGATTTTCTTGCGTGAAACACTTTGCTGTGGCAATGGACTCAGGAATGCCCTCGGTTGTCTGTGTGCTTATATAAGCACTGGAAATAGTTACCTGATGCACTCTAGTGGACAGACCTCTTTCAGTTCTAGAGAACTCAGTTCAAATATAATTCAGGTCAAAAGTGAAAGGAACTTGGGAACATGAACCAGTCTTTACTACACTTTTATTTGTCACACAAAAAGAAGATAGTGGCACAATTCAACATGACCAGCCAGGTCTGCTCAAAAGAGCCCTGGAGGTGCATCAACGGAGTTGTTTGGGGGAAACTTGCACAGTGCTTTCTGCCTGGTTCCACTTTTCAAATGACATGGATTTACCCTTTCAGAAACAGTAACCTTCACCACGCTGGTCTCATGCCCAAGGGAAATATTTAACCCTAGGGCTGCCAGTTTGCTACAGCTCTTAAGATCAGTAGGTTTCATCATAAGCCTTCATGGAAGGTTTCTTGTATTTTTCTTTAGTTCCTCTCTTCCCCTGTCTCTGCAGTTCACTCTATACTGAGTATTGTTCCTGGTTGTCACATACTATTTCAAACATACACACACCCAGGAGGGATGGAATAAGACCTGTCTTTTTGGATTTATCTCATCTTCATTTACCCTGACTATCAACCAAAGGAGGACATTGAACATGCTCTGCAATATAGAAGGAACTTGTAACATTTCAGTGCTTTATGTGAGACAAAGAAACAAAAATCTGTACAACATGAACGAGTGATAGACAGCAAATAGTTTTACAACTGATCTATAAGGACTGTTTTTCTATAAGTGGAGTTTCACTACTACTTAATCTGTGTGCTGAAACTCAAAATAGTGAATGAGAGTGCCATTTTCAGATTACAGGTCAAATAACAGGAAAACTATTCATTATATGTGGGACTCCAGCTCACTCTTTAATAGCAATATACTTTTCCCTAAAAGTCTCTTTTGTATTGTTTTAAACTTAGCATACACTACTCATGAGTGAACCTCAAAAGGTATAGAGTTAAGGCTCAGTATGGATAAAAGTCTAAAGGGTGGATCTCTGGATAAACCACAAAGACCTCTTAAGTGGTTTCATAAAGACATGTGGTCCCAGGAGATTTTTGTATCTCCTGCTTCTGGCTGTTTAGATATAGTAGCACAATAACCTTCTCTGGAGGATTTTGACACATCATCAGTCTGGACAAAATGGTGAAGTGAGTGGGGAGAAATAAGGCAGAGAGAAAGAAAAGAGAAATTAAAAATGCAGTTATGGAGCAATTCTTGAAGAGGGAAAGTATTTTCCAAGTAGGTTCACATTTCTGTTGTTTGTTTTGCTGCTTTTATCAGGGTAATAGATGATACCAGTGCTAGAAACGTCCCTAAACTGCAAAACTTGGGCTATATGACTTTGTTTAATATTAAGTACAGTCCACCTCTCTTCTTTGGTTTTCTCAGAGCTGCAGTAAGCTGCTCAGATTGTTGGTGTATCTCTGTTACTTGATCTGAGGCATGCAACCAGAATGCAGCATTGAGGACTCCTAGATTATTAGGGCAAAGCACACCTTGATGAGCTTGACAGGATTCTTGAACTCAGTGCTGGTATTGCTGAAGTAACTGGATCCCAGCCTACGGCAATGGTATGATGCTCCTGTGCCAAGATTTTCTTTGTTTCAACAGGAGGAGTGGAGGTTTCTAGGGAGTGCATACATTCTGTCAGATGCCATCTCCCCTGTCCTCCTGGCAGACTGGTTTGCTTCTGAAAATCTATTTTGCTGCCATCATTAGTTCTGTGACTCTCATTAAATTTAGCACCTTATGCCTTCCTCCTCTAAATCAGTTTTAATGAGGACAGTGTGACTGACATGGCACCTGGACTGGCAGCAGCAAGCACCCATTTCCAGAGTTATCCTTGAAAGAATGTTGCCTCTGGCACCAGCTTTTCTCCTCACTGGGATGACTTGCGGGCCAGTGAATATATGCACATCAAGCTGACTAATCTGCACTCCAGTGGAGTATCTCTCTGCGCTATACATGTGTTTCTTATTCATTCTCAGTCCATTACTGCATCAGCTGTTTTTTTCCCTCCAGTCTACTTTCTTGTCCTTGAAAGAGCTATTGCCCTGCTGGAAGTGCCCATGCTGACACTAGATATGCTTGCTATATGCAGAGTGCACGAGATTTCTGGCTCCAGCACAGTAAGCCTCATCTTCTGCTCCTTTCTGAAACAGCTTTTCCATCTCTGTCCCTCAACAGATGTTTGAATCGCTGTAGGCAAGGAGTTCCTGCCAGAGCTCATACAAATATTTCATGACGTGGCCAGTAGGGGGGTGTAATCAGCATTGCAGATGGTAACCTCTCTTCTGCCCTTGAGATGGGTGATGTCACCTTTGCAAATGTGCTGCATTTGCCTTTCCTCATCGTGAGATCCTGAATCTGCTCCCAAACACTGGTAGAACCCAGCTGTTCAGTCCACTGCCAGATATCTGGTCCTCACCTCATGACAGCAAAGAGAGGCTGGAATTGCTCTGCAAAGCCTCGTGCTGTGTTTGCAATGTAGAATCACAGTCTGTTACTGCTACTTTTTTCCCCAAGCCATTTAAAGCACCATGTGCCATACTTTCAAACTCCAATATACAATGCTGAATAAGAAAAATATTGGAGGGGGGGGTTGTTTTCTTCTAAGCACTGGGAAGAAGGTGAAAAAGAAGTCTGTCAGCATTTGGTTTGTATGTGTTTTGCCTTGGACTTGCAGTCTTATCATGGCGAATATTCTGGTGAAACAGCAGGAGATATTCTTTATAGATGTGGAATTCAGCCATCTCTGTGGTTCTCTCTCCTATCTGAGTCCTAACAAACCACTGATTATGAAAATTAAAAAATTAAGACTCTTATTATTCACTATTTACATTTGGCATAAGCTGTCTGATCAGGCCAAACCACGGCATTCTTATCAACAATATTCAAGGCATGATGATTTCCAAGAGGTGGAGTTATTTTGCAGTCCTCAGTGATGTGTCATAGTTTGTGGCTGCCCACGCTGACATTATTTACTTTGATATTGTATTGAGTGCCCCTGTCTGCAGCTCATCAAATAATAAATTGGCTCATTCAACAATCTTTATGCCATTTTTCTTGCAAAATTTTGGTAATTTTTTTTTTACTATTATTTGCCCAGCTTTACTTAACACTCTAAAAGCACCTGCAAGCTACACATAAAACAATCGTAAGTTTTATATAGTCAGTGGCAGGTCCAAATTCTCAGCAACCCAACTCCACCTCCGTGTGCCTGTTCTGAAGGAAAGCTAAATGCAGGCCAGTCGTAAATATCAGTTAATAAAATGAGGCAAACAAGCAGGACCTAAGATAAATTCTGAGGCTTCATTGAGCATCTAAGGAGACGCAGTTTTGCAGTCAATGTTCTATCTCTGCATAGGTTTTGTCTGGCCCTTCCTCCAGTCTTGATTAATGCAATACAAATGAGCTTCTCTGGTGTCTGCCCTTGGCTCTCTATTTTTTCCTGTTTATCCTTTAGGATGTGGTGATGGTTGGAGAGGAGAACTTCACTACCCCATGCTACATCCAACTAGACCCAGAATCCTGCCATATTCTGACCGAAACACTCAGCACCTATGCTCTGGTGGGACAGTCAACCACCAAAGCAGCAGCAAAACGTCTAAAGCTGGCCATCTTTGGGCCACTCTCCTGCTCATCGCTGGAGTACAACATCCGAGTCTACTGCTTGGATGACACTCAGGATGCCCTTAAGGTAACTGATATTCTCTTTACCATCTAGCTTCAGCAGGATTAAGGAAACTGCAGTAAATAGATCCTACTTCATTGTGCTGTTGCTTGTAATTTATATACCCTAGGTTGTTTTTTTTAACTAATTTTAATTTAATTTTTCATTGGGTGAAGAACTTGACAACAAGCCATTGTTTCATAGAAAGAGAAAGACAAACAAAAGACCCTAAATCCCATTGTCCTTTGTGTAATGATTTCACTCAAATGGTGAACTTATTCCTCACTCCCAACATTCTCTGTTCCTTTGTTTACCTGTATCATAAACTGAGTTCTGAGATTTTTGCATTATTAAAGGGCCATAAGGTGCACAAGGGCTTCATTCATTATTCATGTATTTTTAATGGTAAGTGCCATCTCCCTAGAGATGATGAAATGTATAAATACCACTTTGTAAATAGCTGATAATGATGGAAGAAGTTCTTCGGTTGTTAATCACTGCCTACTCTTACATTGCTTTGTTATACTTCTCTGTGTGCTGTTTTTACACTAAGAATTCGCAACTCAAATACACCATGGCTGTTGCTTTCAACAGCAAATATATACCTACCGCTTCTCTGTGTGTAACTCTAGCATATTCATAAGTCTTCAGATACATTGTGAATAACATAAATGGGTATATACAATACCTGTAATAGACATATCAAGACAGATGCTCATTATAATAAATGTGCTAACTTGTGTACAAAGTTCCCTGTAATCATAACCAGCTCTACAGAGGCCATCTATACAGCAAGAAGAATTCAAAGCCTGGACACAAACAGATTAGCTGCACTGCCAGCAGTATCTAAGCAGCATTAAGTGTGTGCCATGTACTAAGGAACACTGTTAACGGCATTACTTAGAAACAAGCCACATGCACACATACGCTGCCTCAACATGGGAGATGTTTGTGTTTCTCAAAGTGTTGATTTTCATGGTGGCTGGAAAATTCCATTTTCAACTCAAAAGTTGTTTGGTATCATGTCTTCCTGGATGCTACAGTTTACTATGTTTTTTCCACTGGGCTAGTGGGAATATTTTCTGTAGTTATCAGAAATTTAGCAAAGCAGTGCACTAGAGAGCAGAGTAGAGAATAGCATGCCATGGTCTGTTGCTCAGCATAGGTTTTGATTACAAAGTATCTGGGAAGTTGATCTGAAGAATTATGATTTTGTCAGAGCTGAACTCCTTTGGAAATAATAATTATGTTTTCATAGTATAATTTTTTAAATCTAAAAATTGGAAAAAGCGACTTCTGTACCAAAAAAGCTAAGGATTGCTGAAAACCAAGGCACCCTTATGCTTCTGTTCCTCTTGGTCCAAAGGTTCTTAGTGGAATTTTCCTTTGGTTTATTAAGATATGAGATTAAAATAAATAATTCCCTCCTAGCAAATACTGAAGCTGTTTGAATGTTGTGAGTTTCAGAGTAGAAGGCTTGGGCAACAGGAGATGGCTGAATTTAATTAGTCAATTGGACATATTTCAGTGGATTTTTTTTTTTTAATTTCAGCGCTTGGAACTCTGTCCAGTAAAATTCACCTGAATAAATAAGACTGTGCAAAGGATCACATGAATAGCTGAGTAAAATAGATGGAGAATCTTTTATAACATACAGTGAGGATAAATGGAAGAGAGAGAGTCTAGGAACTGTAAATCACCGGAGAGATTGAGTTGATGTTAAGAAGTCAGAATCCAAGATTGGCTTGTAATTTGTTTGTTAATCCCTTACTTCCTCTCCAGCTTCCATTTATCCAGAAAGTACTACAAAGGGCCCATTGTTGGCAGTGTCATGTCTTCTGGAGTCGTATCAAAAAAGTCCCTCTAGGTCTTTCACGGAACCAAAGATAACATATTTTGTCTTGCAGGGGTGGATAACATTTGTAGACACTTGTGAACAAAACAAACAAGGAGTACTGTGGCACTTTTGCTGAACTAGACTAACATGGCCACCCCTTTGCAACTTGTGAACAAGTGCCTCATGGCCTGCAGTCCTCAGAGTGATATTAGCATTGTCTGCTTTCTTTAGCAGAGGATGAGCACTTCAGCCAAAGTTTGTGGAAAATAAAGTCTTTGGGATGAAAAAAGTAGGCTGGCCTCAGAATGAAGGATTGTGGATGAGCCTTTGCAATGTACTTTAGTTTGGCAAGGACCCGTGTGAGAGATTCTGCCTCAAAGATTAAGGAATAAGCATTGAAGAAACATTTAAAGATAACCAAAATCTGTATTGTGGGGATTGGTTCAGTAATAGTACTTTGCACTGCCAAACAGGAGACCAGAGTTTGGTGTCTGTGTCCGAATCCTTTGTTCTGCAGAATGACAAGGGCAGGGAATACTTTTGTTATGGCAGGTCTTTAGCTGATTGAAGAGTAACACTGGTGATGGGAGTTGGATTGTAAGATCTTTGGGACAGAGGCCATCTTTTTGTTATGTGTTTGTACAGACCCTTGCACAAGGGGTCCTGCATCCATGACTGGAGCCACCTAGCACTATTAAAATACAAACTTAATAATAATAATAATAATAATAATAATAATAATAATAGATCCAGTCTGTAACTGGAATGACTGTAGTTATTTCATGGGATCATGAGTGTGTGGGTGGGAAGTTGAAGGGTAGGAACAAGAACTGTTCAGGACTTCGATAGAGATTTGAATGGTATCTGGAATAACGGTCATTGACAATATGGTAGATCAGAGAAATGGCAACTCAGTCGAGACAAGTTTTGGAATTCCTCTCTTTGCAGAGGAGAGGTTGCTGACTCTTCATTCCCCAGAGGTGAATTTAGTAACATTAAAGAGAAACAGCATATAAAGAAATAAAAGCAAGATAGGGGCAGCTTTCCATTGCTGCTTTGGTGGAAGCTAGGAATTTGTCAATAGACCAACAGGGAATGTTGTCACACTGGAATGACTGAGGTTTGGGGAGCCTTCTAGGCTGTTATGTATTTATTTTAATAGGCAACCAAATGTATTCTCTTTTTATTTACAAATAAAAGAATCTGAAACACACTGTATCCATCCCAACAATTACTAAAGGACGGTGAACAGTTGCTTTGAAAGCACAGGGATGTATTTATCCACCAGCTTTTCCCTCTAATCATGCGGAGTAAGCTCTCTCCCCAGAACTGCATAAGCAGCCTGGGGATTCTAATGACTTGTCACAAATAATAGCTTATGAAATCTGCTTGTTTCTTTTCCTTCTGTTTGGGAAGCAGAATTGCTTAGTGCTGCTTTAACACTTATCGATAGTAGAGTTTTCTTCACTTCACAAGTCCCCAACTTCAAGACTGTGACTCCCAGGGGAGCTGCAAACAAGTGGTGGTACAGGGGGCAATCACAACCTTTGTTTATTATTAAATGAGAGGGGAGAGCTGATGCTTTTCAGCTGTAATATGAATCCACAGTATGAATATGCTTGAGAATCACTGCTTTGCTCTTGTCCATCTGTCTGTCCATGCAAATGGCCTCTGCCACTGTAGTAGCTGAGCTCCTGCACTCAATGTGGCAATTAGAGAAGACACTGGTCCATAAGACAGCTACCACACTTTATCAGTGAAGCAGGTCACAATTTAACAGGCCTGCCAAACTGCTTTTACCTTCCACCCCCATACAATATTTAGGTTATTTGGATTCATGCACATTCATGTTATCTTCTATTGGTTATTTGGGTTCATTCAGTCTCATGGAAAAAGGCTAACCATGTATCTTCTTTGGGCACATCTACATGGCTCTTTTATTTCGAAATAACACCCGTTATTTCGAAATAAAAAAAATTTGGTCTACATGACATTTCCTTATTTCAAAAGGACGGACCTCGTCCTTTCGAAATAAGGATCGTCCTTCCAAAAAAGTAAAACCTGCCCCCCCCCGAAACGGCCATTATTTTGAAATGGATATTTCGAAATAACGCCTTTAGACCTGTTATTTCGAAACAACATCGTTGTTTCAAAACAACTGTTTGAAACAGCGGTCCAATTGGCGTTATTTTGAAATATCCGTTTCCAAATAACGGCCGTTGCGATCGCGCGGTTTTCCCTATTTCAAAAGGAGCCCTTTCGAATTAAGGGTTTTATTTCGAAATCAGTCCTTTTGAAAGGACTGATTTTGAAATAAAACTGTGCGTGTAGACATGCCCAGTTTGTGAAGCAACAAACTTGAATTAAATGTAAGTTATTCCTGTCGTGGCTTTAATGAGCTGGAAGCTTCAAAATATTGGTAGCTGCTATCTTGCTTACGTGATCTGGGTGAGAATAATGAATTTAGGGCCATTTTATTGAGCCCCGGCAAGATAACATGACCAGATGTCTTGTTTTTTTATACAGAAAGTCCCATTATTTTGTTTTATAATTGTTTTATATGGGGTCCTATTACCTCACATTCCTCGTCCCAATTTTTCACACTTGCTATCTGGTCCCCTGCAACAAGAAGACATCTCTAAGGGTATGATTTCCTATCTTATTGCTAGCATCATGAAGATGTTTGTACAAAGAGGTTTGAGACATTTTCTTAGGCACCTGGAAATGTGCATTGACCTTGCTACCCCTCTGCCTTAGCAAAAGCGAGACTTGCTGGAGCTAAACAAAGTGAAGTTTAATATGAAAGTCAGTGAGTCAAATGATAGTGAGTAAGGTTATAGGAAAAAAACAGTTACAAACACAACAAAAGTATAATATGCTTCTAGGAGACTAAATTTAACTGTAGCAGATTAAAATCTTTGTCCAAGTTGCATTTCTCAGTATTACCTCCCATTGTCTTTAGCTCTCTGGACACAGATCCAGCTTTCATAGATACAGAAAGTGCCATCCCTTTTGCTCCGTCAGTGATGGACCAACACAGTGTTCCTCATAGCCCAGATAACCTTTGAAGGGTACAAAGTATTTTTCCTCTACTGTTTGTTCGTTGGTTTGGTGCATTGATGCCATACTGTCCTTCTCATTTTCCTGTTAACTTGCTTTTCCTTTTGACTTAATATGCAAGTGACTGGAGAAGTAGGGACATCAGTAAATCAAATCCTCTGTCTGAGAATTTATCTAGCCTGCCTGCTCACATAGTTGATACATATTTTTAGTACATACCTATAGCTTCTTGAATCACCCTATTAATACATCTCACAATGATTAAGGTGGTCAAAATCTTGTAAATTTTCATTTGATACCCTATTCAACATTCTTTATAGATAAATACTTTGACAGCATCTAGATGTAGTGAATTTGTCAGAAGCTGCTTAGGAATTGCTGTTGCATGGCAGGGGACCCTTTGCCAGTGGGCATAGAGGGGAACAAGATGAGAACCTGTTAATGGGCAGGATTTGGAACTAAAGACAGAAAGGCACAGGCTTAGGGATTTTTCTCATGGAAGGTCATGGCTCTGTGGAATGAATAGCCAAAAAAGCAAGTAATGAAATAAATGTAAAAGTAGTACAGGCAAGATCTTCAGGTGAAACAAAATGTCAGTGTCAGCCTGCTGAAAGGAAGGAGATGAACTGGGTATATCTTCTCCCCATTCTCAAATTAATTCTCAATTTCAGTGAGCTAGCCTAAATTTGACCCACAGCTTCAGTCAGCAGAAGTTTACAGTGTGTTTTTTCCGTTAAATGGGGGGTGGGGGGAAGCACTGGGGCCCCAGGTGAGGGCAAGTGAGACCCTGGGTGAGGCCCCAGGATGGGCCCACCAGTGGAAGGGGCTCATGGGCTCTTAATCCTCCACCATATATCAGGGATAAAGACCAGTCTTTTCAAGCTTGGATGCCTAAAGTAGGATACCTAAATCCATAGTGTCTTCTTTTCCCACTGGTAACACAGATCACCTCCTCCTTTTCCTGTAGCATTAACTCTAGTACTGAGGAAAGTAGATGAGTATGGTCAAAGCTTCTGTACACACACAGGCCTTCACAGTGTCTGTTGTTGAACCGTAAGTGCCAGTACAGTATATCTGCTTGATACGTTGGTAGGTAAAATTACTACATGGATGCCATGAATCTTCTTTTAGACATCCCAGGGAGCTAATTTGAACATAATGAAGATCTATAGTAATCAGATAATTACTATCGATTGCTCTTTAGACATCTTGATGATGTAATTAGGGCACACTGGAAAGAAGCTGTAACTGATTGATTGGCACAACCTTAATCTAAAAGGTTTCTAATTATGTTTCTTTTCTTCTAATAGCTGATAAACAAACATCATTTTAGCTTTAGAATTTCTCAGGTGCCAGGTTCGCTGGGGACCTCGGTTTTCTCTGTTATGCTTACTAAATACTTATCATGATCAGCTTATTATGCCTCACAGCTGAAGTAAAAGCAACTTCAATTACCCCGTCTTTTACTTTCTCTTAGTTTCAAAAGCTCCTGTTTGGTTGTTGGTGTTTGGTGCTCTGTGTGCCCTTTCTCTGCACAATACATTTTGTGGGGATGTCAGTGCTAATCTCTGTGTCTGATCGTGGATTAGGCTGGGCTTATGTAAAAGAGTAGCCATGTGTGCTTTCATTTTTCATATACATTGCTATTGGCTTGCCTGTGTATGTCCGTGTGGGAAACATGCAGAAATGAGGAGGTGGACTAGTATTCACTGGGAGTGTCCTTGCTCAAAGGCATATTATTAATTTTAAATATCAGCCTTTCTCCACAGTCTCTCATGAGCCATTGATCAGTGGCTGTTTCAAGCTCTCTCTCAAACACTGTGCTTTCACATTTGTATACACACTTCTTTATCACACTGTTCTCTTTCCACTACTTTGCATTTTTTCAGGAGATAATAATAGCCTTGTGACAAACAGTTTCTTATTTCTGTTGCATATCCTGATTCCTAGAAGAGTTCAAAATGAGGGATAATCTGATTGTTCAGAGCCGGTCACCAGTTGTATGTTGATGGGACCACACTTCTTTGGGTATGGGCTGTTTAAAACAAAATTTTAAGGCTGCTGCTAAATGCCCTCAGGATGTGCAGTGTCCAGGGTGACACTTGATCAATATGCGAGCATTGTCTGTGTCCTTGGGCTTTGACCTAGATCTCACAAGCAATTAAGCAATCCATATGTAGGATCCAGCCTGTCATGCGATGTATTTACCAAATGGAAATATGGGAATGCTCAGTCATCCTGGTTGATACAGTCTCTGCTTGTGTTTTTGCACTAGAAATGTGACCTGAAGTAGAAGGAGTGATGTGTGTGGTTATTCTTAGACCCCTTTATACCAATGTCTTTCCTGTAACAGATGTGGTACAACTGTTTTTTACAATGTGTGCACACACTCCTTGTTCTACAGATTAGAATGTCCATTGCAGCTGATCTTCAGGAATTAGATGTGCCTTTTATGGCACATGTATAAATAATGTCTCGTTGATCACAAGCTTACCACTTTTTGTCTTTATATTGCCTCTTAGGAAGTTCTACAACTGGAGAGGCAGATGGGAGGACAGTTACTGGAGGAACCAAAGGCTCTGCATTTTAAGGGAAGCACCCATAACCTCCGTCTGTCCATTCATGACATTGCCCATTCTCTCTGGAAGAGCAAATTGCTGGCTAAATACCAGGTAAATATCACTAAATGCCTCGCTGATGACTGAAGTGCCTAGGTCACAGTAGAAAGGCTTAAAGACCTATAGATGCACACCATTGCACAGTGCTCATTTAAAATGAAGACACAGAGATAATATTAAGGTTCCTGTACTCTGAATTTCTTGAGGCTCTTGCCCATTACCAGAGCTTTCTCTTCTGTTACACACTGTATGTGTTTTCAACATCTTTGAGCAGTGGAAAGGAGTAAAGGGCTTGGTTTCTTTTCATCATCCTCGTTAGTGCCAGGCCACATAACTGGCCAGGGTTTGTTTTATTTTTTTAATGAAATTCCAAAATTCCCTTTTAACAATGCACTGGGTGAGAAACTTTGATCAGTATGATCAGAAAAGCTGCATCTGGCAGGAATATTCAGTGCAGAGAGGACAGGGGATAGAGTCATGAGTTGGTGCATGATGTTACAGTGAGCCAGAATACATGCACCTTTCTGCCTGTTTCCAGAATGTAGCCCATAAGACCCACTTCTAGGGGCATAGACTTCAGTGGGAGTCCCATTTAGAGTGCCTGCGTCTTTTGTACTCAAGCAGCAGGTTTGGCCAATATGGAAGAGGGAAAACAAACACAACCACCATCGTAAAGTGTGTGAACATCCTGGGGTTTGTGAAGGTTTGTCATCACTGAGGGGCAGGGAAGGATTTGTCTATTTTTGTTCTGAATGTTTCCATTGCTTGGTTCAATTGCTATCTCCAGTGCAACAAAGCTTCCTTTTCACTGGAAACTATAGTGGGGACCACCCTCCTAGAGCAGAGCCATATTCTGCTTCCTTCATCAGAAAAACTGCACATTATCTCTTCACAACACTCATGATCCCCCTTTGCCATATTCACGCCAGGGGTTTTTATGAGCTGAACAGAGAATTTGCTAAGATACATCAAGACTATGGATGATCATGGTCATTTCAAATTGTTCCTTAATTTTCCTCCTGCAGGAAATTCCCTTTTACCACATCTGGAGTGGGTGTCAGAGAAATCTACATTGTACCTTCACCTTGGAACGATTCAGCCTGAGCACGCTGGAGCTGGTTTGTAAACTGTGTGTGCGGCAGGTTGAAGGAGAAGGACAGATCTTCCAACTCAATTGTACAGTATCAGAGGTAAAGAGCCAAGCTATTTCCACATTGACCAGCGACGGGGATAAGCAGCAGCAGTACTTTCCCAGCAAACATCCTTTAATCTGTTCATGTTCCCAGTGTTTGTTTGCCACCCCCATTAATTTTCTCCTTCTTCCTGGTGGCTGGGAGGTAACAGGCTTTCTAGATTCTCTCTTGATTGCTGTACATACTTTCCTTTCTCATGAATGTAGCTAGTAGGTGTGGACTCAACCGCCTTCTTCACTCTTTCCTTATGCCCCTTCTGGCTGCTCTGTTGGCTTCTCCCTACTCTCTCCTGCATCTGTCCTTCAAACCAGACAAGAGAGAAATGGTAGGTGTGTTCCTAGTGGCTGAACCTTTCTCCTTTCAGCTCCATCTTTCCCTATCATAAGTAGAGGGTCTGTTCCTTCAGCACACCTTATTTTACAGTATGGCGTATAGTATAGTCACATCCTTGGCCACTCATTCACTCTTCCTCAGTCCATCATTCTTGTAGTGCCAGGTGCTCTTGTGGGGGAAGTGTGCTGGACTGATATGAACAAGTTCATGCTGAGCCCTGTCAATAGTTTTTGTGTAATAGGGAGCATAAGACATTAGATCTGCAACAGGCATACCCTTCAGTCTTTGCTCATGCCAGGTTCTACTGGCTTGGCTTACTGCATTAAACTATGTACGGATGGAGCTGTATCTCAGTGAAGGGAGAATGACTAGCTGACCCTAATGACCCATTCTTCTGAAAGACACCAGCCCTCTTATATTTAACTATATTTAGGTATCTATAGATATCTAAATTACACCAATCAAATGTGCCTTAAGCACATGAGCATTCAATAAAAAAAACAGTATATAACGTTTGCTGTCCCACTGCCCATTTTTAGTATCTTCTAAAATACCTCTGTCAGCAAAAGCCTGAGCAAATACAGTGCATGAGCCGTACAGCTTACTTTGCAGATCTGTGTCCTGACTTCAATGTAAAATCATACATTTTGGTCGCTAGAAGAATAGAGAAATTGAAATTGTTGAGGATACAGAGCCCCAGGAGCAGCACTAAAGAAGATAAGCTGTAAATCTCAAAGTGGATGAGTGCCTCAGTGTAGGTAAAAGAGTCTGGGAGCCTGGGTCTTTTGTTCTGTTGTGTCCCACAATTAATACCACAAGTGAAAAAAATGTTGGAGGCAGCACAGGAGTTTGGGAGTCCTCTCGTCTCTTTTTTTGTTGAGTGGCAGATGATGCTTTAAGGTTGAGCAGAAGGGCAAGTTCCACCACTTCAACCCACCACTGCTTCACAAAGAACCACTGATAACATATGTGAGCCGGGAGGGAGCACATACCTAGCCATGTTAGCTGCAAAGCACTGTGATGGGACTCCCATAGAGGGGTAGAATTGCTATCCCTTTGGATTTTGTCTCATGTCAAAAAACTTGAAAAATGATGCAGCATCAGAACATGACAATGTGTGAGTCAGCGTGGAAACCTTATGAGATTACCTCAGGAAATCACAACATCATTAGGAAGACAGGAGCAATGCTATCATTTGTCTAGGAGGCAAGCACATGTGGCAAAAGCAAAAAACGGAGACTACGTAAACAGTGGTTGGAGAATGTTGAAGTTGGTGAAATTGCAGTCTCCTTCTGCTCTGACCTTCACAAGCAAAGCAAGACTGAAAAATGAGAGCCCAGGCTCAGATACTCAGAAAGGGGCAAGGAAACGCACTGCAATGACCAAAACAAATCTCATTTTTCTCCTGTGTCCTTTGTCTCCTATGCAGTATGAAATGACAGACAGGTTATATCTTGTTCCTTTGTCTCATAGACATAGTCAAGGACAGTCCTTCTCTGTAAAGCAATAAGCTTGTCCTGCTGAACCCTCCTCTTTCTTTTCCACAGCCTGCTATGGTGCGGTCACCATTTCCTCCCAGAGTTTCATGAGCCTTTTGACTGACAAACATCTTTAGTCAAAGGCCCCACTGACATTAATAAGGAATGTCATGATACCATAGCAACCACCAGCACTTTCCAATCCACAGGCCATATCTCTGAGCCACACAGCTTCACCCCTGCTGGCTTTGGATGGTGTTTTCACTTTCCAGGCCCAGCAGGTCTGCAAAGTTCAATAACTGTACAGCTCCAAAAACAACAGAAG
This sequence comes from Podocnemis expansa, assembly GCA_007922195.1. Classification (NCBI taxonomy): domain Eukaryota; kingdom Metazoa; phylum Chordata; order Testudines; family Podocnemididae; genus Podocnemis; species Podocnemis expansa. The sequence continues at coordinate 68,191,061 of ML681966.1, forward strand.
AAGCAGAATTTGGGAGGGGGGCCTATCTCTTTGATCACTGCCTGCAGTTTGGAGTGCACATGTGCTGGCTGATGAAAAGGATGGTGGATCGGGCATAGAAATAAATGAAAGGGAAGTTAAAATCCCCCCTTTGTCGAGAAACGATCCTTCAAACAGTGTGGCTGCAACAAAAAGACTTTCTGTCAGTTTCTCCGGGATAAAGAAATTGATTTCTTTCATGGTTCTACTGCAGCATGATAGCTCCAGATAGGATGGATGGGAGAAATGTCAGCGAGGTTTCTCCACAAGCAGCTGACAACTCAGATAGATAGATAAATAAATAAATAAATAACTGTAAACTAGGTAGTCATGAGGGTTGGTAAGGAAAGCAGAGATCCATTTATCTGTAAATCACCAACTGAGATTTGCACTTGGTTGGTAGTGACCCAAAAAGTCCTCTTTGTGATCATGCAGCCATTGACCTTTGCAAACATGCTGGTGACCTTCATCCCCAGTTCCTAATGACCAGTGTCCAGATATTATGGTTGCAGGCACTCCAAAAGCTTTATTAGATCATAGAGGTAAACAGCATGAATCCTTCACTCTCCAAGAGCCACAAATTGCATCCTCACTGGCAAGGATTGCAAGGCATGAAGCTTGAACTAGCCTGTCACCACTAACGTACTTCTTTCCACTTTTAAGGACTGAGTCACATGGGCAAGGTATTTGCAGGAGCTTGCCTTGAACATCCACATGTTGTAGATGCTCTTTGGATAGATTTCGGTCTTGCTGACTGACAAGCTGGCACCTTTTATCAATTGCTACATTCATTTTTAAAATTTACACCTCCTTGCCATCCTCTTCATGACCTGTTCTTTAATTTTCTGTATTACAAATCTGTATAGAGGAAGTGATCACAGGGTAAAGATCAGCCAGGCACAGCTACAGTAGAATAGGCCTCATTACTACATTGTTAGAGCAGCTACTCAAATGTAACCATTATTTTAGCTGAGAAAAGAGACTGGGCAAACCCTGAACTGTGAATCATGGAAAGTGAGTTCTTGTGGGTGACTTTTGGAAGGGCTGTGAGATGACAGCCGAAAGTTACTTATTCTGCAGGGCCCTGACAATGTGCACCATTACCCATAACATCTGCTTGGTTATTGGGTGTAAAGTTGTATATTCAACTGGGGACAGCATAACATTAAAGACAGATGGTAAAACTACTGTCATAAACAATTACTGTCTAAGTGCTGCATTGAGGTGATCTCTGATTTAACCTAGCAGAGAAGTGAAAGAATTGGTCGTAGCTTTAATGAAACTCAAATACACAGTGTAATCCCCTTCTTCTGCTTATATGCAATATAAGTAATAGGATCAAGAAATAACACTACAGTTTTGTGCTGTGATTCCATCCAGTCAGGATTAATGCCATGAGAGAATAACACTCATTTGGCAAGGCAACAGATTATGAGAATTGCTCATCACTGTTGGCATTCCCATCTTCACCATGTAAGGGATAGGAAGGGGCAATCAGTGCTAAGAACTGACAGGTAGGACTGAGTCACCATGGGAGTTAGTGCTTTCACTGTGCTATTTTTGATCTCAAGGGACATATGCCTTTTTATACACAGGATGGCTCCTAACCTGCCTCGCCTCAGTAGGCTGTAGCTCAAACGTCTATGGATGAAAAGAGAGTGACTGTATGTAGTTGTTCCCAGTTAAGAAAATAATAATGGCCTTGTGTGGTTAGGGCTCTGAACTGGGAGATAACAAATCTAAGTCAAGTTATAGTATGTGTAAATCTGAGAGAAAAAGGGAGGGGGGGGTTCAGTCTTTGCCCAGTCCTTAATTCTAAAAGGCTCCAATTCCCCACAGAGAAACAGGCTCAAAGCAGCCTTGTATGAAATCTTTATGAGCCCTGCAATATTTCTCAGTTCCACAAGAGCGAACAGTCAACTACAGAGCCATGCCCAGACTTTGAGTGCCCTCAGAGCTGTGTTCATTGTATGCTTTGGCCTAGAGATGGAGAAGGAAAGTGTTACCTCTAGGATACTCCCAGACACCACTGCATTGAAGAACCTGTGTCGTCTTTGTCCCAGGACAACAACCTCAATTACAGGGTTAATAGAATCATAGAATCATAGAATCATAGGGTTGGAAGGGACCCCACAAGGTCATCTAGTCCAACCCCCTGCCAAAAAAAGCAGGACCACTCCCATTAGATCATCCCAGTCAGTGTTTTGTCCAGCTGGGACTTGAACACCTCCAGAGATGGAGATTCCACCACCTCCCTAGGCAGCTTATTCCAATGCTTCACCACTCGCCTAGTAAGGAAGTTTTTCCTAATATCCAGCCTGGACCGCCCCAGCTGTAACTTGAAACCATTGGTTCTCGTTCTGCCCTCTGTTACCACCGAGAACAGTCGAGCTCCCTCCTCCTTGGAGCAACCCTTCAAGTAGTTGAAGGTTGCTATCAAATCCCCCCTCAGTCTTCTCTTCTGCAGGCTAAATAAGCCTAGTTCCTTCAGTCTTTCTTCATAGGGCTTGTGCTCCAGCCCTTTGATCATTTTGGTTGCCCTCCTCTGGACTCTCTCTAATTTGTCCATGTCCTTTTTGTAGTGGGGAGCCCAAAACTGGACACAGTATTCCAGATGTGGCCTCACTAGTGCAGAATAGAGGGGAATGATCACATCCCTCGATCTGCTGGTAACACTTCTTCTGATGCAGCCCAGTATGCCATTGGCCTTTTTGGCAGCAAGAGCACACTGCTGACTCATATCCAGCTTCCCATCCACCATGACTCCCAGGTCCTTTTCTCCAGTGCTGCTATTTAGCTGATCACTCCCCAGCCTGTAGCAGTACATGGGGTTTTTTCGTCCCAAGTGCAGGATTTTACACTTATCCTTGTTGAACCTCATGAGATTCCTCTTGGCCCACTGCTCCAGTTTGTCTAGGTCTCCCTGAATCCTGTCTCTGCCCTCTAGGGTGTCTACCGTTCCCCCCAGTTTGGTATCATCTGCAAACTTACTAAGTGTGCAATCTATCCCATCATCCAGATCATTAATGAAAACATTGAACAGAACTGGCCCCAGGACCGACCCCTGGGGCACACCACTCGTTACTGCCTGCCAACTTGACATGGAGCCATTGATTCCTACACGCTGAAACCGTTGTTCTAGCCAGTTTTCTATCTACCTTACAGTCCACGCATCTAACCCATACTTCCTTAATTTGCCAATGAGAATGCTGTGGGAAACCGTATCAAAAGCCTTGCTAAAGTCAAGGTATATCACATCAACGGCTCTTCCCGCATCCACAAATCCAGTCATCTCATCATAGAAGGCGATGAGGTTGGTCAGGCATGATTTACCCTTGGTAAATCCATGCTGACTATTCCTGATTACTCTATTTTCCTCCAAGTGTTTCAGGATGGATTCTTTGAGAAGCTGCTCCATGATTTTTCCAGGGATTGAGGTGAGGCTGACAGGTCTGTAATTCCCTGGATCGTCCTTTTTGCCTTTCTTGAAGATAGGTACTATATTTGCTTTTTTCCAGTCCTCTGGCACCTCCCCCGTTCGCCACGAGTTTTCAAAGATAATGGCCAACGGTACTGCTATCTCATCAGCCAGCTCCCTCAGCACCCTCGGATGCAGTTCATCCGGCCCCATGGACTTGTGCACATCTAGTTTCTTTAAGCAGTCCGTAACCTGACCTACTGTCACCAAGGGCCTCTCTTCTTCTCCCCAGTCCCCCGTACCTAGTGTAGTGGGCTGGGAGCTGACCTTGCTTGTGAAAACTGAAGTAAAAAAAGCATTGAGCACTTCAGCTTTTTCCTCATCCTCTGTCACGAGGATGCCTGCCCCATTCAGTAAGGGACCTACACCATCCCTGATCCTCTTCTTGTTATTGATATACTTGTAGAACCCCTTCCTGTTATCCTTCACATCCCTTGCTAGTCGCAACTCCATTTGTCCTTTGGCCTTTCTGATTTTATCCCTGCAGTCCCGAGCAATGTCTTTATATGCCTCCTTAGTCATCTGTCCTAGCTTCCACTTCCTGTGAGCGTCCTTTTTATGCTTCAGCTCAGTGCAGAGCTCTCTGTTAAGCCACAGTGGGCGCCTTCCACATTTGCTGTGCTTTCTCCTTATCGGAATTGTATCTTGCTGTGCCCTTAGCAGGGTTTCTTTAAAATGCACCCAACTCTCTTGGACACCTTTCCCCTTCAGATCAGCCTCCCAAGGGATCCTGCCCATCAGTTCCCTGAGGGAGACAAAATCTGCTTTTCTGAAGTCCAGGGTCTGTGTTTTGCTTCTTTCCTTCTTTCCTTTAATCATCAACTTGAACTCAATCATTTCATGGTCACTGCTACCCAGGCTGCTCCAAGGTGATCAGTATTATAGAATTTGTTGTTTACCAAGGCCTTTTACTCACATACACCAAGCACTGTACATTGGTGTGTGAGCAGAGATCGAAGTCAGTAGTCGTTTGCGTTTATTAGTGTAAGGATATTCTGCTAAGACTTCTCTAACTAAATATTTCAAGGGCTATCATAAAATGTCATTTTTAAAAAACATGGGTGGTATGTACCAGATACTAAAATAAACAGATAGGGCAATGGGGATGGGAGATACAGGACAATTGCACCCAAAGACCCAGGACTGAGCTAGAAACATAACACCTGTAAAACCTTGAACTGTTGCTGCTAAGCTATGATGTGTATGCTAATAAAATTTCCTGGAAGTTGTGAGATAGCAGTTTGGACCAGGCATTATAAAATTTTGAGACTATTGTCAGTTGTGTTTGTGAGGTGTCTCCTCCAGCCAGTTATACAGAGCAGCTAATTTATAGTAGAAAAAGAAAGAAATTGACATTTAAAGTAGATTTTTTATGGCTTTATTAGTTTACAGGCAACATTTGCTTTCCCTTCTAGTAAGCTAAAGTAATGATTAGAATCACTTCCCTTGTGTTGCTGCAGATGTAACTTAGATCCTGTATTGATGGTTTTTTATTGCCTTCATCTACATTAAATGTCAATTTAGCATTTTTAGATCAGGTTTTTTTAAAAATTCCCATTTGGTATTTGGTTTTTTGAAAGCAAAACTCTCCACCCATTACTCAGCTGAGGGACTCAGGTCTTATTCACCTACAGTTTTATTTGGGGCTGTCTCTCTTTTCAATGTAGTGGTTTCAGAAGGGACCTGGATTCTGTCCTCATCTCTGGCACTCATCTTCTGAATGACCTCAGGGTAAACAAACCACTTCATGTCAGTTTCCATATCTACTCTTCGCTTTCTTTGTAATGTGCTTTGATATGTACAACTAAAAAGTGCTTTGTATGAGCTAAATATTGCTCTTATATTAACAGAATGCCTGGTGTTGCAAGCTGATTTTGGTTTAGTTTGTAGTGAGCCTGCATGGTTTCCCCAGCACACTTTAAATATCTTGTGCTGTCCCCTATTCATTCCCTTTCTTGAAGGACAGATCCTTTCATCTCAAACTTCAACACATTCTAGGGAAATTTCCCTCATGCTGCTAATCTCTTTCCATTCCTATTATTCTCAGGAGTAGTTGAGGGTACTCAGCACCTTGTCTGGCCTGCTGTGATTACTGGATGGTTAACCTCATTCCTGAAAACAGCAGGGAAGCCCTCAACATAAGATTATAAGAACATAAGAATGGTCACATTGGGTCAAACTAGTGCTCCATCTACCTCAGCATGCTGTCTTCACCAATGGCCAGCACCAAAATTTCAGAGGAAATGAACAGACCAGGATAATTTTTAAGAGTTCCACCCCATCTCCCAGCACTCATAGGTTTAGGAACCCCTGACCATGGGATTACATCCCTAATGATCTTGACTTACAGACATTGATGGACCTCTCCTACATCAAATGATTTAGTTATTTTTTTTAAATGCAGTTATACTTTTGTCTGTCAGAATGTCCCATGGTAAAGACTTCCACAAGTTAATTATATATAATGTGGAAAAATTACTTCCTCTTATTTGTATTAACCCTTCTGCCTACTAATTTCATTAGGTGACCCCTGGTTTGTATTGCGAGAAAGGGTAATAGATTCTTTTGGATACCATTCATGATATTAGAGATCTTCATCATACCCCCACCCCTTAATCATTTCTTTTCTAAACTGAATAACCTTAATCTCTTTAGTCTAATTGTACAGAAGTGGTTCCATACCCTTGATCACCTTTGTTGCTGTTCTCTGAATCTTTTCCAGTCTCACTATATCCTTTTTGAGGTGGGGGTCAAATGACCTAGTATTCAAGATGTGGACACACCATGGATTTGTATTTTGATATTTGCTGTTTTATTTTCTATCTGTTGCTAATAATTCCTAATGTTGTGTTATCCTTTTCAACCTCTGCAGTGCACTGATCTGAAGTTTTCAGGGAACTATCAATCATTACTTCCAGATCTCTTTTTTGAGTTGTATCTACTTATTTAGAACCCATCATTATATGTGTAGTTGGGATTATTTTCTTTCCAATCTGTGTCATGTTCCAGTTATCAGTGTTGAATTTCATCTGCCATTTGCTGCTCAGCCACTAACATTAGAGAAATCCCCCTCTAACTTTTCTCAGTCTGCTTTGGACTTCCCAAGATTATTCAAGATAGTTTCATCTGCAAACTTGGCATCTTTACTGTTCTCTCCCTTTTCTAGATCATTAATGTGTTGAACAGCACTGATCCCAGTACAGATCCTCTGGGAACCCAGCTATTTCTTCTCTCCATTGTGAAAAGTGATGATTTATTTCTACCCCTCATTTGTTATCTTTTAACCAGTTACTGATCCACAAGAGGACCTTCCCTCTTATCTCTTGACTGCTTACTTTGCTTAAGAGCCTTTGGTGGAGTACTTTGACAAAGGCTTTCTGAAAATCGAGGTGCATTGTATTAACTGGATCACCCTTATCCACATGCTTGTTGACACACTCAGAGAATTCTAATCAATTTGTGAGGCACAACTGTCCCTTACAAAAACCATGTTGACTCTTTCCCCAACAAATAGTATGCATCTCTGTGTATGGTAATTTTGTTCTTTACTATAGTTTTTACCAATTTGCCTGCTACAGAAGTTAGGCTCACCAGTCTGTAATTCCCAGGATTGCCTCTGGAGTCAATTGTGCAAATCCACATTACATTAGCTACCTTCCAGTTGTCTGGTACAGTCTTGTTCCACACTATAGTTAGTAATTCTGCAGTTTCATATTTGAGCTCCTTCAGGGACTCTTGTATAGCTACCATCTGGCCCTGGTGAGATGTTAGGACATAAAAAGGATGCAAAGGGAGAAAAGGGACAAGGTGAGTGAGGTAATATCTTTTATTGGACCAGCTCCTGTTGGTGAGAGATACCAGCTCTCAAGCTTATATAGAGCTCATGATGACCTACTACAGTTTAATTTATCAATTGGTTCCAAAACCTCCTCCAGATATACACCTCAGTCTCAGACAGTTCTCAAGTTCATCAGCTAAAAGTATGGTTCATGAGTGGAAATCTTCCCCACATCTTCTGCGGTGGAAATATGCATAGAATTCATTTAGCTTTTCAGCAATAGCCTTATTTTCTGAGTGTTCCTTTGTCGTCTTTTTGTCCCATTTCCTGTTTGGCAGCCTTCCTGCTTCTGAGCTTCTTTAAAAAATTCTTACCATTTTTTTTTGCATATTTAGGAAATAGCTTCTCAAATCCTTTCTTGGCCTGCCCAATTATTACTTTCCATGCAACATGCCATAGCATGTGCTCCCTCCTGTTATCCGCACTAGGTTTTGACTTCCAAATTTTAATTCTAATTTTTTGTCTGTGACGTCCTCCCTTACTCCACTGCTTAACCATGGTGACATTCCTTTGGTCATCTTATTATCTTTTCTCATTCAGGGTATACCTTTAGTCTGAGCCTCTCTAGTGCTGTTTTTAAATAGTCCCCATGCTGCTAGCAGACATTTTACCTTTATGACTCAGTTCCTTTTAATTTCTGTGTAAGACACATCCTCATTTTTATAAGTTCCCCTTTTTTAAATTAAAAGTTGCCATTGTGGGCTTTGAGGCTATTATCCTACTATAAGGATGTTAAATTTAATTATATCGTGATCACTACTACTGAGCAATTAAGCTATAGTTACCTCTTGAACCAGACTCTGTGCTTCAGTTAGGACTAAAACAAGAATTATTTCTCCCCTTGTGGATTCCAGGACTAGTTGCTTCAAGAAGCAGTCATTTATGGTATCTAGAGATTTTATTTCTGCAGCACATCCTGAGGAGACTTATACACAGTCAATCTGAGGATAGTTGTATTCCCCCATTATTATCATGCTTTCTGCTTTTGTAGCCTTTCTAATGTCCCTGAGCATTTCATAATCACTTACTATCCTGGTCAGGTGGCCAGTAGTGCTATACTCTTATTCAAGCATGGAATTTCTCTCCATACAGATTTGATGGTACAGTTCATTTCATTTAAGATTTTTACCTTATCTGACTCTGCTTTCTTTTACATATAGTGCCACTCCCCCACCAATGTGACCTATTCTGTCATCCCTGTATATTTCAGATCTTGGTATTACCATGTCCCTTTGATTATCCTTATTCCAACAAGTTGCTGTGCCTATCATATCAATGTACTCAATTATATTTAAGTCACTCACGTTCACCTATCTTAATAGTTGGTCTTCTAACGTTTGCATGTAAGCACTTGCACATTTTGTCAATATTCAGTTTGCTCGTCTTCATATGTTATATTTAAATGGGATTCTTAAATTTGACAGTCCCTCACTAACTCCTATCTGTATTTTACCAACTTCTTTCTTATTCTCTTTACTAGGCTATTGAGTCCCCTCTTTAATAAAGTAATCCCTCAGGGAGTTCTCTTCTTGAATGGTGTGCTACTCCGCACCTGTCAGCTTTCCCTCAGCCATTTAGTTTAAAAAGTTTGCAAAGTACTTTGTAATTATGCATGCCAGAAGCCTGGTTCCAGTTCGATTTAGCTGGATCCTATTCCTCCTGTTTAAAGAGGATCCTTAGGGATCATCTGTCTTCAAAAAGGATGATCTGACTGGGATTATTTAAAAAAAAAACCACTAAACCGAGATGGACTTTTCTGGATATCTAAAAAAAATCTGGTTCATTTTTCTCTTCACCTGTTTTCACTTATGTACCCTGCCCTTCTGGGTTATGATTATTCTCAGAAGCAGATGAACCAACATACTTCGAGAAAGGATGTTCTTGAGGTCTTTCCAGACAAGGAACCTCAGATCTCACAGGCCAGCCTGCTCTCTGGAGATAGACCGCCAAAATTTAGTCTCAGGATTTGTGAGGATAAGATCATAAAGAATATAACCTCCAGAGTTTCCAAGAGTTATCCTGCTATTATTAACTCTTGTGATTCTTGCTTTTCTATACCCAAAGCGTGCTAAGACATTTTTCAGATAAGAAGCTGAACAACGTCCCTGTCCTGAAGCTCCCACCACTTGTTGTTCATAGATTGTTCAGTTATGTATGTCAAATGTATATCACTTGAAGTGTAAAGTAATAGCCTAAGATGGTTCAATTTCTCTCATTCTTGCCAGGCAGAAGACAACACAGAGGGGAGCAGAACTTCTGTGAAACCTGCATGGGTATATCTAGGGGAAGGGTGACTTCCAGGGCATTCCCTTCTCTGTGCAATCGCCTCTGTTCCTTGGTAGCCCATGGCTTTGTGTAAAAGTGAGAGCAAAGGAGTAAGGGGGCAGCTGGAGATGGGGTACAGTCATTCCAAGCTACACGTTCCACCTCATAGAGCAGGATGAGGTCTCCATAAAAATGAGGGCCCAGCTGCCTGGAAAGGGATAAACTGTCTCTCCTCACTTGTCTGGCATCAAAAGAGTCACAGAGCACAGGTGCTGGCTGAGAGATAGTAGCAGCATTTCCATTAAGCTGTTGCAATACCCTTGCTCTGTAACTGTCTCTCCCCATGGGTATAAGGAGGAAGAGAATTTAGAGAGAAGTTTTTTCTCTTACTAGTCTCAGGGGACGCTCTATCTCTTGGTATTGGGACACCACACTGGCCCACACTGAAAAAAATACCCTTCCCCAAGTCCTGTGCATCTTTTTGGGTAAATGCTTTGTCCTGAACTCCATATTTTCATTGACTCGGGAGGAGGAAAGCATAGGGTCCTCAATGCTTTTCTGTCATTTTTCTCCAAATGCTCTTCCCTCACAAAATTCATTTCTGATGTTCCTTGCTTCCTGTACCTATAGCTCCCCCATCTGACATCAGGGAGAGTTACACCCACATAGAAGTCACTGAGATCTGCTATACGTCTCTAAGTGTAGCATTTTGCTCTAAGAAAGAACTTGGACTTTTCTCCTCAAATGATCACATTAGATGCCTGTGCAAAGTAATATATAAGTATTTCTTTTCCTTTCAGCTGACTGAGTTAAAGTGCATACACAATTTTTTTTTAGCATGAGGCTGTTCCCCATGAACATGAATAGTAGGGTTCTGTCTTTGTACTTGGGGAATGCTTTTGCGTTCAGTAACAATGCTGCTTTATCTCCACCCATCCCATACCCTCTCCAAAACCTAGGAACCTACTGGCATTGATTATCCTCTAATGGATTCAGCAAGTACCATCACCACCATAGTGGGACCGAGTGCTTTCAGTATTCCCCTGCCCATCAGACAAAAGCTCTGCAGCAGCCTTGATGCCCCTCAGACCAGGGGCCATGACTGGAGGATGCTGGCCCACAAACTGAAATTGGACAGGTGGGTGTATCATTTCTGTGGACTCAACAACATACTGAGTGAGTACACAAGGGCTGTTGTTATAGGGTTATTCCAGGTGTGTGCACACCATGTTACCCTTGTTAAGGACCCAATCCTGGTCCCAAAGAAATCAATGAACAGTTTGTTGCTGACTTCCATGTGAGAGGAATTTCTCAAAGAACACTTTTGCAGCGTAAGTGCCCTGCACAAAAGTAGGTCTGGGATAAAACATAGAGGCAAGAGGACAGTACCAGCTGAAACAGGTGGAGTAGATCCCCATCATCAGCTGATCCGAATTGGCACAGCAATACTTATATGGGGGCAGGAGGGCACAACGCTGAGTTACACCAGTTGAAGATCTGGCTAGGCACACAAGTGCAGTACAATGACCTACAAATGAGTCACACTGAATGCAAATGCAGATACTGGGTGTTGTTTTGGGGTAGTGTGAATTAGCATTGACTGTGGCAGCCAATCATACAAGATTATTTACCTTTGTTCTGCTGCAGGTACCTAAATTATTTTGCTACAAAATCAAGTCCCACTGGTGTAATCCTCGATCTCTGGGAAGCTCAGAATTTTCCGGATGGCAACCTGAGCATGTTGGCAGCAGTACTCGAAGAAATGGGAAGACATGAGACAGTTGTTTCTTTAGCAACAGAAGGAAAATACTGATGCAACCTTGGAATGAAAAAGAAGGAATGGAAATAGGGGAGTGGAATTGCCCTGTCAGCTATGAAAAAGAAACAAAATGAATACCTAGACCAATGAGTTTCACAGGACACATTTCAGAGAAGAAGAAAACAGCCCTGACTTTCACATATGTTCTCCTTGTACATTATCACAGGATCTAAAAGAAACCATGCAAAGTTGTACCTTGAAAATATAAATCAATCTAACGTTCCTCTCAGCTTGGCTGTACACTGCTTGGTACAGGATTTTACAGTTTCCTAGGAAACGCTTTTTATTGCTATCCAGATATATGGATAAACTTTCTTAACAATCCCAGTTTCTATGGACGTTGTTTACATCCAGTACTGGACAGGGGTAAGGAGACTGTCCATGGCTCTTTATATTTTTGTTTAAAGCCATTCTAGACAAAGCTGTGGACAGTTGGCTATTTCAGCTTATCAATTTCCAGTGAAATTCAGACTTTGGCTACAAATCCATGCATCAGGTGTCTCAAGATAATCCTCCCATCATTGTTCTGTTTCCTAGATCTGGCTGTAAAACCAGTGTTTTGAAACGTGTGCATCTGGAAGGCAGATAATCTGGACGCTAAACAGGAATGCATGCAGATCTCCCTGCCTCCCTTGAGGGAATTCCATGGGTTCTTTGTGAAAAATAGCTGTAGAAGTGTAGGGAAAATATTTTCAATTCATAATATAGCCAACTCTCTTCTTAAATTGAGGGAGGGGGAGAGAGAGAGAAAGCAAAAGAGAGAGATGCAGTTTGGAGTGTGTGGGCAGGGAAAGGGGGGAAACAACCCTGTAAAAAGGTTTTGCTGTAATGATTATGTACTAATAGGTATCTAGTGCAAGGAATATTCTATTTCATTTTAATTTTGTCAGCAGTAGCATGCATCGTTTATGTGTAAGCAGAACCTGTTCTCTGCCTTCTGGAGTTGCAGAGGTTCTTCTGACACATCCCGTCAAATGCCACCCTCCCTCCCCTTCTCCAGCCATTGTGCTCCCCCTTCAAGGCCTCAATGACCAGCTGGGCGTGCTCACATGGTTAGCATACAGAGGATCAGATCCTCCACTGGTGTAAATCAGTGTAGTTCCATGAAAGTCAATGATTTACACCAGCAGAGGGTCTAGCTCAGCAAGTGCCAACTATTGCACCATGTGAGCTTTTGCAACATCCACTATTTACTAATGATTTAACGAGCAAACATCCCACAGTTAGGCTGGAAGCGGGAGCTGCCTCATGTCAATGCTGTGATTACACCCTCTCGAACCAAGCATATGTAGCCCCTAATTTTCAGAAGCACATGCAGCAACAGCATTTCTAGTGAGTGCCTGACTTGTGTATTCATGTGACATCAGGCAAAGTGTGAGCAAAAACATGCAGATACACTGTGGAAAATTAAGACCTTAAGATCTGCTTTTTTTTAAAGAGGTTTTGAGTGGCCATCACTCCCATTTATTCTCCATGGAATTGTGGGTTCTCAGCCCCATTGAAAATCAGTCCCTTCACTTTTAATCAACTGTGTATGACAGTGGAGGACAGTCACAGAATGAGGAGGCTGCTCCATTTTATCTCTGGTCAAAGTATGCTTTCTGATCCATATGGGTGGATCTTTACTGTTGCTCTCAGTGCATGCAGGGAGGTGCCGTTGGAGACAATGAGCACTTTACCAAGCAGGGCATGTAGAATAAGGGTGTTGAACTTTGCTCTATAGCAGAGCGTTGTCCTTGCTATTTCCCCACCTTATAAATGTTCTTCAAAGTTGTCGCAGAACTGCTACTGCTGGAACTTCTTTCCACTGTAGAAGAACACACTCACTCCCTCTTGGCCATTTTAATGTTTGTGCACAGCTGATGTGGGGAGTTACGCAGGTGAAACAAACTCTTGTTTTTCCAGTTGTCATTTCTTTGCTGACTTGTTTTGCTTTGTGTTTCGTGGGAAGATTGAAACTCCTTTTTTTCCATGCAGGGCCTATCATTTCAATATTTCTTCTTACCCCTTCCTTTCACGTCCAATGCTAGGAAAGTGGTCTCACTCATGCCATTTGCTCCAGGCTTCAAGTCAGCCACTGATCATTTTAACTAATATATTTATATTCTCACTTTGTATGCTTCCATGGGATTTTTTTCTCCTCAGGTTTTGAAGTCTACATTTGTAAATGTAACTGTGAAAATGGCATTGGTCAAAATGGAAGGTGAATTTTATATGACCTTTTCCCCATTTTGACATTTCCATAGGGGCTTTTTAGCTCCAGCTCAGTGACACCAACAGTATACTTATTAAACCCAGGACAATGTTCAGAAACCATTCCCTGGGTAGAGAGCTGTTTTCCAGCAACTCACAAATGGTGAAATACAGATACAGACTGAGGCTGCTATGCACTGGTTCTTACGTTCAGAATCGTCCTGCGTTTTAGCGTGGAGTGCTCTCTGATGTGTTCCAACCTGATTGTCCTTGTCATATGCAGCCTTATAGCCCTGTTCTTTTAGGGCCTGATTTGAAATCCATGGAAATCTTTCCATATACTTGTAAGCTCCCCCGTCTTCAAAGCATCCGATGAAGTGGGATTTTCTCCTGCAAAAGCTCATGCGATGAATAAATTTGTAAGTCTTTAAAGTGCCACAGGACTCCTTGTTTGTTTTCCATATACTTGAGTTGACTTTGGCTCTATCTCACCATTTTCTTAGGCCTTCCCCATTATTCACCTCTTATTGCCAGTATGTCTTCTTCACCTAGCCTCATTCATCTATGACCTTCTGACCCCTTCATTTCTCTCTCTTTAAGGAAGCAGAGTCCCTGCCTTTCGGCAACATGTTCTTTCCCAAAGATGTTAGAGTAAGGCTTAAGGACATGTCTGGGTTTTCTTTCCAAAGTTATAGCTTTCAGCTCCAAGGAGGTACATCTTTCACACCCCTCTTGCCTGGCTGCTCCTTCAGGACTGCCTCATGCTCTTTTGCTGTCTCAGAGATCCTGCCTTACACTCCCAGAAGTAGTTTCTTGTCATATAAATCTCTAAAATAAATTACATTCACACCTGTAAGCTTTCATGCAGTAGGAAAACATGCAGGCTTCTCATCCTACCCATTAGATGAAGTTTCACATAGTTACAGGCCAAACTGCCTTAAGCATAAATTTGGTGTTGGAGCTCCCTTTGCTGAAAGTTTGTTTCTTCTTTAGTGTTCTAGCCCCCCTTTAAAAAGCAGTAATTTACATCTGGGAAGTTTTTGTACACAGTTCAGGTAGCAGGTCAAAATCATTCTCTGTTGATTTCCCTCACTTTGTCACCAAAGGATTTGTCAGTAGGAAGATCTTAGCCCACATTCTGACGGGGTAGAGAATGGGTGTCTATTAAAACTAATAAATACCATTTGTTAAGAAGCTATGCTTCTGACCCAGAACTGAAGTTGTTCTTGTTCCAGTCCCTCCGCTAGGCTGTCCAGATGACTGAAAAGATCTCAAGTAATCCAGTGCAGGGACAAAGGTGCTATTCATTTCTCTTCTCTTACAGTAGGTTTACAGGTGCAGTAGGCTCTAATGACGCCATAATTGTTTTTGGTCTAGCCCAAATGTTTCTGTTGAATTTTCCAGATTAGTAGTGATAGGTAACTGGTTGTACTTTTTCCAAAGGGGTAGCCGTGTTAGTCGAGTTCAGCAGAACAAAGGAGGAGTCGAGTGGCACTTTTAAAGACTAACAAATTTATTTATCACATGAGCTTTCATAGGAGAAAATCCGTGTTAGTCTTTAAAAGTGCTACTCAACTCCTTGCTTGGTTGGTTGTACTTTGCAATTGCACCTCCTTGAGTACCTGATTTTGGACCTGGATGTCCTTCTGAGCCCCAAACCAGATGCTTTCTTACTTTACCTTCCATATCAATTCAAGCTCCCCCCTTTGTCTGGTGTGTGTGTGGGGGGGGGTTCTTTTCCCACTGTAAAGAACTAAGTAGCTCATGAATGGCAGAACATCGTGATCATTTTGCATCTCACAATCCATCATTCTAAACTCCATTTGGAGAGTTCCACATTGAGAAAACAGGGGGTGGGAGTAGGTTAGTTGGTTCTTTGAGGGGAAAGAGATTAATTTCCAAAATCTCAGTGACGGGAGAAAATAGCGGTCCTTACCTCTGAACGTTTGTACACACTGCCATCTAGTGCTATGGACCATACTCTTTATGTAATACTGATACCAGCTTAAAACTAATAAACCTTACCTTATGTACTGCTGGAGGGAAATAGATTTTGTGAGCTAGCTGTTTAGAATGTAATTCACTTGTGCAGACAGCACCACCTCTTAAAAACTGTCATAACATTTACAGCAGGTCACTTAGCTTTTTTTAAAAATGACTGCACGTTTTATCCTCAACGTATTCAATTTTTTAAAAAAACTTAATATTTTCATTGCCCACCTCATGTTTGAGTTATTGCAATTTTGCTGCTCATTATGCCACCTTCTCAGTATAGGTTGGTTGCTAATGATATAAATAAAATATATATTATATATAAATATATATAAAAGTATCTACAGACTTTGAAGAAAATCTTTAGTTTCTGATTTAAAATCACTATTGGATGGAGTTGTTTTAGCCTTATTGCTTTGAGTTCTTTTGTGTTGTTTTCCTTGTAAAGGTGGCTGTCAGTGTATTTGATAAGTCCTTTGTAAGTTTTAATGCACACCAGCTACTTCATATGAAAAGTGTGAGAACCAATTATTTTTATGACCCATCTATGTTCTGAAGTGGTCAAGGCCCTTTCAGACAGGATTTGATTTTGTAGAAAATGGTTAGTAACCAAGACTCCTTTTTGACATCTGCAGCAATGTGAACATTTAATAGTTTGGGATGCACATAGTGCAAAGACATTTCTGGTAACCAAAGTGTCTTGTTGCTTTTGTTGCTCACTTATAGATGTCTTTACATGGAGTAAACTTATCATCATGGCCTGAATCCTAGTGAATTCTTGTCTTGCTACTCAAAATAGGTTTGGGGATCTTTTTTAACCCATTGTAATTCACTGTATGTTTTAGCTGAGCAGTGACTGCAGCACTTAGGTTAATTTTGTACAAGATAATATGGTTGAGTCTCTTTGATCCTAAGTTCAGGGCACTTTGTAAACTACCTTACTGAGCATTTGAAAGTCTCTTCAGGTATTTTTCTGATCTGCTGGCTGGCCCTGACATGGTTAGTCAACCTCAGAGCTCAGTCAGAAACTTGAGGATGCAAGCAGTTTATGAATGAAAACAGCCTTTTCACCTTCCTCTGTGAGGGACTCCAAGCAGGTATTCACTTCAGGGTCACCACAACTGCTATTTCTATCTTATATTTTGAACA
This sequence comes from Podocnemis expansa, assembly GCA_007922195.1. Lineage (NCBI taxonomy): Eukaryota > Metazoa > Chordata > Testudines > Podocnemididae > Podocnemis > Podocnemis expansa. The sequence goes on from ML681966.1 coordinate 68,207,813, forward strand.
TTTTGTTTGCCAAACTTTGTAAGGCATATTGCAACTTTTAAAAACACAAATCAGTATGACATTCCCATTAAAGCAGGACTTTCACATGAATGCAAAGTTGAAGGAGGAGCAGGGGGAGGGGGAATAAAGGATATTCATAGTAACTGCTGGTGACCTTCGGCCTTTATGTCATATAGTTGTGGCTGCATAAGGGATTCCTCCTCCCTACTTCCTCATGACCTAGTTACTGCTTGTGAAATGAATCTGCAGAGGGAAGTTACAATTCCTTGTCTGTATCCTCCATTTCATTCCAATGACAATAAATGAAGGTGATTTCCAAAATTTAGCATAGTAGCATGACTGCAAGCTCAGGTAAGCAGAGTTGTGGTAGGAGGAAGGCAAAGATTTCAGTATCAACAGTGCTGATAACTAGCAAGATCAGGCATGGAACAACTAGAGATGGGCCTTCACTGACCCCCCAAAACTGAACACACTGGAGGCTTGAGCTCTTCTCTACATACAAACTCATTCACTTACCAACCTTTTAAGCTTGGTATGTGTTGAAATTCCCCCACCATCACTATAAAAGTCCTTTTTTAAGCAATACCTATACAAAAATTAGATAGATTTCACTCATTTCTATAGCTGAAAGGGTATTTAGCATTTCTTATGATGTCAGTGAAAGTGTACATTAGTGGTTTAGTCTTTGCTACTTTTTACAGAGAAATTAATTGCTATGTGCGTATTGTATTCTGATTTGACCTGCTCATTGAAGGATACTTGATAATTCTGGCATCTAGCTAACTTTTGTTTAATTTTAAGGACCATGATGTTATATTTAACACCATTCAAAGCAGGGTAGTGATTTCTAACTGGATACATTCTAAGCTAAGCTTGTTGGCATCCAGTGATAGAACAATAGACGATAACTGGGACCAGCTTGCCTTGTGTGCGGAGCCTACATGGTCATTTCCATAGACCTACAGTAAGATGTAAACCAAGGATCCTAAAAAGAAATAACACTGCAAAATAAACAAGATAGAATGAACTACACTGCAGAGGTCCCTCATTTTCCACAGCCTTTGTAAATTCTCCTCCAAAAATAAACACTGAACCATGCATCAGCCACCAAGTGCTTCAGAGCAGGGCATATAACACAATCAGTATGAAGAATTGTTCTCTGCGGAAATATTATTGCAGGATGTACATGTCTTACTTCAGTTACTGAAATGCCCTCTGTCCATTGAATTCTGAACAGCAATGTGTAGATTACACAGTCAATGCCTTTTTAAAGCACAGAAGTCTCTTAAAAAAGGAAAGCTTGCATGGAGGCAGGACACGGTTCCACTACAGATGTTATTTAAGATTCTTGGATTTTTGTTTGTTTGTTTGTTTGTTTTTATTCGTTTGTTTGGGGGGGTTTTGCGTGTTGTTCCAATACAGATGTATTTTGTTGGGTTTTCATTTTCCTATTGCTGTATCTTCTATGCAATTCCTTTTCTAAAGAATTACTAACAGAGAAGTGCTAGCCATTGCATTATTTGTATTGTTGTACAGTGGAGCTGTGGTTTACTAGTTCTGAGTGTGCCTCTTATCCCTATCCCTTTTTTCTCCCTCCTTCTGTTTGTAAATGCCTGCATTTATTCTATCAGCCTGACATGTACAAAGTGTAAGAAAGAATTTTTAAACAGGTAATAAATTATATTTATAAGCAATAGAAAAAAACAACCTCGCGCAAATGTTTGGTTCTTTGAGTCTCTTTTTTTAACCTTCAACTTTGTTCAGTTTGCAAGGCTGGAGGAACTGTTCATTTTAGGTTTTTGCAAATCTGTGTCTTCAAGAGAAGTGTTCTGGCATATAACTACATGCCAGGACCACATCTTACTTATAAAATCCTGCACAAAGAGCAGAAATCAGTTCTACAGATATATAGAGTGGCATCCATTTCCTGCCATTTCAACTTAAAATTAAATTCTTGTGGAAAATTGCAGTGAATAGATGTGGGGAGATAAATTTTTATTCTAAAACCACCTATGAAAGTTACTGCAGCTGACTGTTAATTGACCTCCTCCTCACTGGGGCTTACAAACCAGCTGTAGTATTCCTCTTTGCAGTCTGGACTGGTATATCGCTGTGTGACCTGAATCCCTCACTGCTGGGGTCTATTGGCACTTGCCTCGTTGTATGATCCACCCATGTCTGGGTCGATTCACTCACAGCCACCTGCAGATAAGCAGCTCCTATTTTAGTGAGTGCTTTTAGTCAGCCACTCATGGGATTCTGCATTTTCCCCTGCAGCCAGTCTCTCCAGTCCCAGATGCAACCCTGGGAACGGTCATCTTACAGAGTTCTTTACCTGTCTCTATGCTCTGCAAGCTCATTAGATTATTCAGTTTACCAAAGACATTGATAAGCACCAGCTCTGTCACTTTTTGCATGTGAAGCAATGACTCTACCATTTGGGCTCCTATGCCTGACCACAGACTGTCCTTTTCCCATCCTTGTCATCTCACAGGCCACGAAGTTCCCTTGGCAGCCTGTTGCTCCTTTCCCAACATCCGTGGCAAGCCAGCTTTGTGTGAGCTGATTAGAATGTGATGCTAATAACGCCAATGTTGTGCGTTTAACTCCCCAGGGTGGTCTCTCAGTGACTGTTGGTCTCAGGAGGGTGACTTTTGCTCTTTTACCTGACGGCTGCAAGGAGAAGGGCAAAAGGAGGAAAGGATGGGGGCTGGCTGCCTTGTGGAGGGTGGGGGAAAACAGCAGCAGCAGGCAATCGGTAAAATGTAACATGCACGATACTCACCTGAGAAGATGGCAGGTGGGGGGAATCACATTCATAAGATGAAGATGACTTTAGCTGCAGATGTGTTTACAATAATTAATTCTGCTTTACAAGGATGCATTGTCATTCAAGGCTAGAGTTGCTGCTAATCTATGCTAATTTATCTAATCTATGCTTAGCAATTGTATTAAAACAGGTTAATATAGTGTGTGGTGTCTGTGTCGGACAGATGTGCTGGGCTCTATAGAACCCATTAACTCCTTTTTGAACCTTTATAAAAGTGATTCAGTACAGCTGGAAACCCTCTTGACTATGTGTGCCACAGGAGGCTCGTCTGTTAAAAAAGAAAATGCCATCAGCCCAACTTTTGGTGGCAGAAGCCTCCCTGCCACCTGAAGCCCCGCTCTGCCGCAGGCAGATTCAGCACCGGTTGTTACCCACAGCTGTTAGTAGCCCCTGTCTGCACAGGCTTCCCTCCCCTGAAGAGGGTTTACTGCACCTCCCAGGGCCATGCAAGGTCCCAGCAGAAGTGCCCTGCCACTGCAAGAACTGCCCCCCCCAATACCAGGATTGTTTTGGTGACAGGTCACCTCCAAATGACAGTCAGCCATGCTGCCAACGGTGCTGCCAGCTGCCAGGTTGGAGGAACTGATGGGTTTTTATTATTTATTTTTCCTCAGGGACCCCTAAGTGTTGGGGGAAATACCTGAACCAAATTTAGTGAGCCCTGAGGGGTGGGGAATTAGAGGAGTCTCAGTCAGAGTCCCCAGGCTTGTGGGAGTTTGCAGCTTCAGGCACTGTGAGATTTTAGGGTGTGGGAATCTGACCTGCTGACCTGTGGTAAGGGTAACACAGCCAGAGGAGTGTTGTCTATTAAATATGGGTCAATCTTTACCTCCCAGTATAAATTCTGCAGTGTTTCACGTAAACCAATAAAGAAACTGTGGTTTCCAAAAATAGAACTTTGTCATGTGCAAAGAACCAGGGAACAAAATTAGAGTGCAAGCAAATACATATGAGGTTTAAAAAACTTAAATCAGCCCTGTAACAGCATGAACCATATTTTAAAAGCCCAAGTGAAGATGGGACAACATGAACGCTGACATCCATGTACCTAAAACCTACTACAACATAGTAGGCTACATCTACCCTGAGCTGTGTTTTTTCATAAGGCGATGCATTTGTAGCTATCGTTCCCCTGCTGTCTGGTGTAGACTAGTATGGACAATGCAAGGCCAGGTAGTAAATTGAGGTTGTGGGTATGGGCAGAGCCAACCTCTGACCCTGGTAAGAAGGCAAAGCATTTCCTATAGACCTGTTCCATGCTAATCAGGTGCGCCTGCAAGGCCTGTTCAGCCTGCTGGAGGAGGCGGTTAAAAGATGGGGACTTATCACAGTAAGGGATCTGCTCCTGCAGAAAAGAAAACATTGCTTGGTCCAGGGTATGCTGCCATCTGAGAAAGTCCCTCCAAGGAGGAGATAGCTGTGAGCTGCTCCTGAAGTTGTCCTGACCAATGGCTCAGCAGTATACCTCCAGCGCGTGAACCCCATGAAGGGGCAATAGACTGAGCCCTCAGAAGGCACTCTCTAGGCAGTGGCTGCCTGACAGACTGGTCCTTGTACCAGCTAGCCCTTCCCCACTTGCAAAAAGCAAGGAAGAACTGCAAACACTCTCAGACTCATGGGCAGTAGCCTGCAGAGAGTTTCCCCAAAAATTGCCAAGTGGGAAGAGATGAGGCTAAACGATTAACAGTGGGCTGGGGGGGGGGGGGGGTCGTCCTCTCTTCTACAGGGAACTATAGTAGAAAGGCTGCTTAGTCTGGGATCTGAGCATGTAGATCAACAATGCGCTGCATACTGAAGGTGTGGCCTCAGCAAACCCATTCGTCTCTAATGCATTTTACACTGGCTTTCAGTCAGTCCTTTTGCCTCTCCTATAGCAGTCATGCTCGCTCCATGCTCCTGTTCATTTGACCCTCCAAGTACTCTGCTCAGTCTGAGACCACAGAGCATTGGAGGATCTCACAGAATAAAGTCTCCCTAGTGCTCTTCTTTCTTGTCCAACAATGCAACCAAGAGCAGAAACTATGAAATAAATGGAAACCATAAAAAAAAAATGAGCAGACAGAAATAGGGAATGGGCAAGGATGGTTTGTGTGCTCTACCCACAGCAATTGGTGGAAGAGTTCATCTTGAAACTTACTGTATTATGTTCTGTCACTGAGACTGAAAAAAGGAGCCCAGAGTGAAAGCATTCAATGGGCAAGCAGGATAAAAATAGAACAGGAAGAGTAAGAGAAGCTGCAAAGAAAAAGCAGTACAAAAATTTTCTAAAATTGATTCAACTGTGGCACTCGGCATGGAAGAGGGATGGATAATTGTATTGACCTCATCAGCCCTGCATGGGCAAAAAAAAAAAAAAAAACCCGTTGTGGATTTGAAATAGCTTTGCAATGCACAAAATGGCTTGCATAGGCATACAAAACATTCAATGCCACTATATTTGCACTTCTGTTCTATGTACAAAGGGCATAATTAACAAAAACATGGAATTTGATCTTTTCTCCATCCCATAACGTCACACTTGTGCTCCTGCTCACATGCATTCCCTGCAGCAGAGTGAGTGGAAGTTATTGTATAGTGGCCACTGCTTTCAAATAATTTTATATGTACAGTAAGAGGCAACTGCATTTGAAGAGTGAAGGAAATTTTTTTCAAACAAGCAATTTAAGGCTCTGTTCTGCTGGAAATAGGAAGCTTTTTGTTCATGCTAGCCAACGTGTGTATTTCCCTTCATGCCCTCTGACCAGAGCCCTGTTTCTTCTTTCCAAGTAGACATCTACACTGGCAATTTAGGTCAACTTAGGGACCCTTAAGTTGACCTAAGTTACTCCACATCCACACTGGGCTTTCATTAAGTCAACTTAAGAAATTCCGTAAGTCAACTTAATGAAAGCTTAAGTAGATTTAATAAGAACTGTCTGTTAGGATGACTTAAGCCTTAAGCTGATGCTTTAAGTCAACTTAAGGATGGTGTGGACATGGATTAACCCTTAAATTGACTTTATTAAGTCACTTTAAGGGCAGCTAGATCGTCTTAACAAAGTGGACTAAGTCAACTTAACTTTAACCCTAACCCTTAACTTTAAGTTGACAATACGATTGCCTTTATGTCAACCTTATTAAGTTGACATGACAAAGTTGACCTAACTTCTTCTGGTTTAGACATAGCCCAAGTTAGCCCCAGTCATGCAGCTCTTGCTTCCCCTGTGTATATCTTTTCTCCCCACAATGATTTGCAAAACCCAGCATCATCCCACTGTTCAGCTCCTATGCACTAAGCTGTCCCAGGCTTTAAAGCGTACAACCAAGGGTACTAGTCCACTACCATGCTCTCTCCCCCACCCTTCCAGTTAGCCCAATTGATGTTCAATGAGCCACAAATACCAATGCATTTGTTGACATTAATATTGTAAGAACATGACAACATTTTGTTTGAACCCATATAAAGATGAAACTTGATTAAACCCAAACTGCGTGGACTTGTGATTCACTTCCCTGTGTTTAATTCCTGTGAGACTAACTTTTACAAATAAAGGGTACGCATTAACAATTGCCTCTTTCCTGTACACCACAGAAGAAATTCTTAGCTGATTATACCAAAAGACCAGAGCATCAGTTGAGAGAAATATGTACTTCGTGCAGCTGCGACAAGCAAGGCTAGGAGCAAAAAGCTGTCTGTAAATCACCTTTTTTACACACTAAATCTGGTCCGACCAGGCACTGAAACTGCCTGATTATAACTTAGGGATATCTAAGGAGTCCTGTAAATTATGCTGGCTGGATCAGTCCCATAGGGAAATTGTGCCAGCCAAGGATCTTGCAGACCACTGTACACCCTACACGTACCCCTCCTGCTTCCTTCTCAGGCTGCTGGCCTGCCTCAACCTGAAGCTGGAATACAATTGGCTCTATAGCTGATGAACCAACAATTTGTATGGGGAAATCTTCAGCGGCTTCCTTTTGGCAGAGTTTTGGCTACTTTCTGCTGGTGAAGCAGAAGTAGTCAGCACCAGGCCCCAGAATCTGGCTGGTAGGTGGGTTTTTTTTTTTTCTTTTTCAGTTTGCGCCCCCCCCCACTGTAATCTGACACCAGTTGCACAATCAATTTTTAAATTTTTTTTCTGCCTGAAATATATACCCAGTAAGCTTTCTTTTTTTAATCTGAATATTTGAAGGACAGACGGCTTCGCTAGGATACATAATATATTTTGGACATCAAATTGATGTGGGTGCATCATATGCAAGAAAAGCCTGATTAACTGGATAAACGTACATTTCATAGTGTAGATGTAAGAGATCTCCACCTTGCCCTTGGAATTACTAGTTATTTCTTTGGTACACTGACACATTATCCCATAGCCATGATAACTAAACCCAGTCAATTAAAGAGTATCCCCTGGTATGGCTCAGACAAAGGCCCCCTTGTTTACTCCATTTCTGCTTTTATTATTAGTTCAGAAATAGCATCTCCAAAGCATTCACGACATCTAGTGGAGTAAACCAGAGTTTCCTCTTCTGAGTGGTGATGAGTTGCTCACTTGAGCATAACCTCATCCCATAGATGGGGTGGGCTTTTTTGTTTTGTTTTTTAAAAGTTAGAGAACTACTAAAAGGGGGGGGGGAATCACAGAATTTCAGTTGCCTTGGGATTACAGAGATGTTGGCTATTACAGGGCAGCTGAAGTCAAGATGTGCACCAGATAGCTTTCCCCTAGGGCACAACCAAGGACCAGGGTTCAGCTGTGCCCCCTTAACTCTCCCATCTGGGCTGTCCCTCGTAATGATTTGCCAATGAAACACAGCAAACCCCTCCAGCCACTGGTCTCATTCAGGCCACTAGCATGTAACGCCATACACTCAGGCAGATTGCATGAATATGGCCAGAACCGCTCAGAAATCTTAGTGAACCACCAGCCAGTTCACTCCAGCTCCCAGCCTTGCAGCCCAAAGTTGCATTGTCCTGCCTTGCTCAGACTACTGCCCAATACAAGTTTATTGCCTAGTGTTGCTCTTCCCTCAACTAGACTTTTAACTGGACTAAGATTTTTTCAAATACTTCAGGCAAAAGACAAAAAAAGGAGCGATTTATTAACTACAGAAAGATGTATGGAAAGTGAGTATAAGTGGTAAGCATACGATATTAGAGGTGGGTACCAAGATAAAAATGCAATCTAAATCTTAAACTTTTAACACGAGACCAGCAGTTCCCAACCTCTTTGGCTCAAGGCACGGGTATCATTTTTACAAAGGCCACCAGCAGGCACCCGCCACACATACTGCACCCAGACAAAAGAAAGTTAGTGAGGAAGCTGCCTCACCGCACTGAGCTCCCATCACCCTGGCTGCAGCAGGGATACCACACACGTTCTACAGCTCTGTGTGCTCCATCTGGGTCCTTGGGCAGTAGCTTCCTCCTGCCATCAGGGGGATGGACCATCAGTGCTCCCCTCCCTCTGGTCCCAGCAGGGAGCCTCGTGTCTATGATACAAAGTAGAGCACTTCACAGGCAGGTGAAGGGGAGCCCTGATCTTCTGTCCCCTTGGTTGCAGCAAGGAGCCTGCGTCAGTCTTAGCCTCTCCCCCAGACGTGTACTCCACCTTGGTCCTTAGGCAGCTGGCAGAAGGGGAGCTATGGGCCACTTTGAAAGTCCCTGTGGACCATTTTTTGGCCCCTGGGCCACAAGCTGGGAATCACTGATTTAGCCTTAGCAGTTTTCTTACCATGTTAGTTGTTACAGCTTACGTCACACATGTCCTGAAACTTGGAGGGGCAGTCTTTCAGTTCTAGGCTTTTCTCTTCCCACCATCTCTTGCTTTCAGTGGATGTGGGGGAGACAGGCTTAGGCATGAACCCATGCTCCTTACTTTATATCTTTTTTGACCATGTACTTAGTAGGCATTAGTAGAGGTGGGCTCTGCTGAGTCACAGAGTTGTTCAATCTGTACCTGTGGTGCTTACAGACCAGTCACAGAATAGTAGATCCACCAATTAAAAGGTCTTGGATGGATGAATAATAGTCTTTTAACAGCCTCATGAGCAGGGCTCCTCTGCTCTTGTTAAAAAAAAAAAAGGGTTAGACTCATAGACTCTAAGGTCAGACGGGACCAATATGAGCTTCTAGTCTGAGCTCCCGCACACTGCAGGCCACAAAAACCTCACTGACCCACTCCTACAATGAACCTCAAACCCATAACTGAGCTATTAATGTTCTCAAACCATGATTTAAAGACTTTAATACAGAGAATCAACCAACAAGTGAGCCATGCCCAATGCTACAGAGGAAGGCACAAACCCCCCCGTGTCCAAGCCAATCTGCCCTGGGGGAAAATTCCTTCCTGACCCCAAATATGGTGATCAGTTAAACCATGAGCATGAAAGCAAGTCCACAACAGCCAGTCAAGAAGAACTTCTCTGTAATAACTCAGAACCCACTCCATCTAATGGCCCTTCCCGGGTCACTATCATACCCACCACCAGTAGTAAAAGACAGACAATGGCCAAGCTACTCTCTCCATCGTAGCATTCCCTCCATAAACTTAGCAAGCTCGGTTTTGAAGGCACCAAAGGTTTTTGTCCCCACCACTTCCCCTGTAGACTATTCCAGAACTTTACTCCTCTGATGGTTAGGAATCTGCATTTAATTTCAAGCCTATATGTTCTGAAAGACAGTTTGTATCCATTTGTTCTTGTGTCCACATTGGTGCTGTATTCAAATAATTCCTCTCCCTCCCTTGTATTGATCCCTCTAATGTATTTATAAAGCGCAATCATAAGTTGCTTCAAAGTTTGAAACATTATGTCCAACAACAAAAAAATCTTAACTTGATACACACCAAAAATACATGAACTGCAGCCTGAGTTTTAACACTAATAAACCCCCCCCCCCCCCAAAAAAAAACAGTCAGTCAATGGCCTGGTAGCTTGTGCTAACCTTGGCACCTGTGCCATTCCTCACTCATGGGGCAGGAACTGGGCCCACCCACTTCTCTGGGCCCCAGCCCAGGGATCCTACATGCCTCCACTGAGACCTTCCACTGCCCTCCTGCCACTCTCTCCTCTAATCAAGTCTCTGGGCTGCTTTCCTTGCAGCCTCCAATCACATGCAGTTGCTCAACACTTCAGAGACCTGAGGCCAACTGCCATCCGCTCCTTGTCTCCAGACCACTGTTCTGGCCACTGCCACAGTCTGGCTCTGACCTGGCATGCTGGAATCCCAGATGCTGTCCCTCCACACCTCCTTGCCACTGGCCTTTTGTCTTCAGGATCCCCAACTGCTGGTCAACTCACAGTGGCCATACTATGAGCTCTCCAGGGTGCTAGTGCCTACATGCATCAAGCAAGCCCCTTCTCCCTTGGGCTGCCTACACCAACTGGCCCTGAGAACCCTGCTGCTTCCTTTTTATACTGCCTGCTTGCCCCTGATTGGCTGAGCAGCCGTCACCCTGATTGGCTGCTCCCATCCCCTCACCACCTTAGTTTTTGCTCAGCCAATAAGAATGCAGCGCTGTGGCAGAGCCACTAAAGGGGCTGGCAGCCTCTGCTGCCCTTTTTCATTCCCAATTTCAAATAAACGTGCTCAGCTGCTAGGAAGACCAGAGGAATCTGCATTGTTCTGTGCTTAGGCCTAAAGAATAAAATGCTGCAGATTTCATAATGGTCTGTCCTCACTGTCACATGCCGGTGTGTTTAAAAAAAGCAGGCTCAAGCTCCATTTGACAGTGAGACCAGTAGATCCAAGGCTGCTCAGGCTGTGGAGGGAGCTGCTTCCCCAGGCACATTCAGGGGATATGTATCCTCACAAACAGCCCAGCTTTGGAAGTTTCAGGCTGTAAGCGCAACCATGATGAATGACCAGCCACCTGGCATCTTTTCCTGCTGTGAAGAAATAAGCAAGTGCTGTCACCCCACAAAAATTATTTAAATTACACTTAAAACTTTCCCATTTTTTCCAACCCTCTCATTTTTTTCTGTGAATGTGACTACCACAGCATGACCATTTATTCTATTTCTTAAACTCATGTACCTATGAGAATCTTGCCTTTGCCTACAATAGAGTTTGAATCAGATGACCAGGCACGTCATTTGCTGTGCTTTGTCCCCAGACCCCATCTGCTTTGTCCTGAGCTTTGTGATCTGCACCAATCGTGTAGGCATGATGCTGTCATGAGGCTTCACAGATTAAATTCAGTCTTTGTAGTTGGGCTGCAGTAACTGCTTTGCCGATTAGGATGAAGGCCTTAAACAGGCAACAGCAACTGACTGCGAACCTTAGGGTGTTAGATACGAATGCCTTGATTTTTACCAAATCACCCCAGGGCTGTGCTTTTCTAGGACCTTTTCCCCCAGAGTATCTTTTGAGGAACTGTGGGTCTTATGAACAAACAAGGAGTCCTGTGGCATTTTTAAAGACTATGAAATTTATTTATGTTAGTCTTTAGACGTGTCACAGGCCGCTGTGTTTGTCTTGCTGAACTAGACACAATGGCTACCCCTTTGCAACATGTGGTTCTTATACATGCAGATACAAGCAACTGCTGCCTTCAAGCACTCATTGTGTAGCTCTGTGTCTGCTGTGTTAGGTGTCCTTCTCTTCCAGCTGCTAAGTAATCTTTGCATTTATTCCTTAATAGTTTGGGGTGGGGGCAAAGGCTCACAATGCAGTAGCTCAGGAAATTTCAGTGGTGTCATGTTAACTCCGTCAAATCCTTATAGCAACATCCTAGAAACCTAATTCCAACTTAAGTCTTTGTGTTTATCATAACTATTTATTAAAACCTTCAGCACATATAACCCCAACCTACGCTGACCAAGTTGCAAGGTTTGGTTGCCAAAATGTGTTCTATACAGCTCCATGCTTCTGCTATCCATATTTAATTGACTTAGTGATATTTTTAAAGATTTTTTTTTGGTTTGGTATCACTGCTTTTGAACCATTATTAAATTCACATGCCCCCCCACCTCCAGTTATTAACTAACTAATGCACGTTCTTTCCCGCTAATATTATTTTGCCCATTGACAAATTTTTAAATGTACCACTTTAGCCCTGTGGGTTAGCATTAACTCCATTTTTTAGTCATGAAATTCAAGTTGCAACACAAGCTGAAAATTTATTTTATGATGAATTAGCAAGCATTCGAAAAACATTTCATGCCCAAGAATAATCTAGACAACATGCAGCTATGGTGCTAGTTCAGTATATGATGGACAGCACGTCCAGCCAAGAGGTACTATACCCCCAGCAACCTTAATGTGCTTTAAAAAAAAAAAAGTTATAAAACCATTAACTACAAAAAAGTTTCCAAAACCTTTTTGAAAAGGCTATGGAGCTAGTTCTTAGACCAAGAGTTGTGTGCACAGTGCTGGTCCAAGGGCGAGGCAGGGTCCAGCTCCCTGCACACATGGCAGAACCAAATACCCCATTAAACCATCCCTGACAGCTGTTTGTCTAACCTGCTCTTAAAAGCCACCAATGTAGGTGATTCCACAACCTGCTGAGGTAACTTATTCCAGTGGTTAATCATCCTCGATAGTTCTACATTAGAGACTTAAGTTGACTAAACCCAGGTTAAGCTGACTTAAGCAACTCCAGATCTATATTTAGAATGTATTAAGTCAACGGGTATGTCTACACTATAAAAGCAAAGTCAACTTTATTATGTCAACTTAATAAAGTCTACTTAAAGTTGACTTTCAGTAAACCTTATTAAGTTGACTTAGTAAGACTACACTATATTAAGTCGACGTTCTAAAGTCAACTTTAAATGGGTGCCCTGGCTTAAGTCAACTTTATAAAGTTGACTTAATGGCGCCACTGCACTAAGTCGACTTTATTAAGTCGACTTAGTAACGCCACATTGCCTTAAGTCAACTTAATAAAGTCAACTTAACTGTAAAGTCGACTTTATAAGCGGAAGTAATAAAGTCGCCTTTACCTGATGCTAAAGTCAACTTTATTGCCCTGCAATGTAGACAGTGCTTTAAGGACCCTTAAGTCAACTTAAACACACAGTGTAGATGTACCCATCTTAAACACTTGCTTAAGTCGACTTAATAACTACAGCCCTGAAAGTTGGTTTAAGTTTTTAATTAACTTCCGAGGACAGGAAGGGTCCAGGCCCTGCCTTCTGCTCTGCCCAGGATCCTGATCCTCTCTGGGGCCTGATCAGGCACCAGTCGCCACCAGCAAGAGGTTGTGAGCCAGATCCTTATGCCTCAGACAAGTGGCTGGGAGCCCAGTCTGGCTCCTAGCCTTTGTGGCAGGTAGTGGGGGCTGGGCACCCAATCTGGCACCCAGTCCCTTGCCACAGGCAGTGGGGGATTGTGAGCAAAGTGCTTGGAGCCCAATCTAGCTCCCAGCCCTTTGCTGCCACCATGGGGAGGGCAGGAGTGGGCTCTTGACACTTTTGGCAAGGATCGGGGGCTCAGAGCTGTCCCCAGCTGCAAGTGACCAGTGGCGTGCTGAGCTGGTTTCTGTCCCTAGACACTTGCAAGCAGCCAGGAGTGTGTGGACCCAGCTCCTGCCCTTGGCTGCTTGCAAGCAGCCAGAGGCAGGAACTGGCTCCCTGCACCTCTGGCCAATTGCGGCTAGTGGCAGCGGGTGGGTTGAAGCCCCTTGCCACAGGTGGCAGAAGCCAGCTCCTGGCCCCTGCTGCCTCCAGCATATGGCTGGAAGCCAGAGCAGGCACCCAGCCCCTTGCCGTGAGTGGCAGGAGCCAGATCAGGCCCCTGCTGCTGGATTGGGGCCCCAGAGCCAGAAGGCTGGTCCCAAGCAGGGACTTGGGAGTATGTCTACTAGAACAGATGACCCCCTAAGTTGACTTCACAAGGTCGACTTAAAGTCAACCTTGTGAAGTTGACATAAACTAGCCCCCCAGTGTAGACATAGCCCCTTACAATTAGAAATTTTTCCTACTGTCTAGGCTGAAACTCCTTCGTCCGTTGCTTCTTATCCTAGCATCTGTGATTAAGGAGAATAATTTTTTCTTCTTCTTCCTCATAGCAACCTTTTAGGTATTCAAAAACTGTTATCATAGCTCCTCTCAGTCTCCTTTTTTCTAGACTAAACAAACCCAGCTCTTGCAATCTTCCCTCATAGGTCAAATGTTCCAGCCCTCTTACCATTTTTGTTGCCCTTCTCCAATTGCTCCACATCCATTTCTATTAGCCTTATCTATCCAAGATCTAGCACCACATCCATTTTGAAATGAGTGCCCAAAATTGGACAGAATATTCAAGTTGAGGCCTAATCAGTGCAAAGTAGAGTGGCAGAATCACTTCTCGTGAGTAAGGCAATCTTATCCCCCTCAGAGCCATAAACTATAGAAATGGTCCATAGCATTGCAGGGTTCTATCCATACACACAATAGGCCTTAATTAGGGTTGCACAGACAATGTTAAGAGTGACCTTGCCTAGCTTTTGAACATTTACCTTCATCTTCTTATACGTAGATTTTTTTTTTACATTGCTTACATAGCATAGATCTCCTTTCAACTAAAAAATAAATTAGTATTTTTTTTAAACTTAACTATCTTTGTGGGGACTATGCTGAATAGCCAAAAAGAAAAGGTGAATTTCATCTAGCTTTGCAGATGCCAAAAATAATGGGAGACGTCCCAAAAGAACCCCTAAGATTTCATGACATGTTTTCTCATCAGTAGGTTTTACAAAGAAAATAGTTGACTAAAACCAACAGTACTTTTTAGTTGCTCTCAGTTATACAGTACACAGCCCACCATAGCCTGAACTAGTGCGTCTGAAAAGTACTGTGGCTACAGTTTCAGAAGCATTTAGTTCAGCTCTGTAGTAAAGTGTAGTAAATTACATTTACAGATTAAAGGAACTATTTTCAGACAGGGAATTTAAGAGCTGTGTTCAACTGGAATTTGAAACTTTGGGACTGCAACATAGCTTTGAAGGGGTTAGATAGAGTCAAAAATGCAGAAGACATAATATGGATAATAAGACTGCATACAATTATAGTAGCTGTAGCATAACATCTGATATGAAGGTTCATGCTTCAGAACACAAATTGGGTAACTCACTGGAAAGGAACATCACCAACCTGCAATATGGCATAATTGTTTATTAAAGGCTGTCACTTTCCTTTGAAGCACCTGCTATCGCCCACCTCTAGGAAGGAAAAAAAAAAAAGCTAATAGATTGATATGGTATGCTGCAGGCTTTTGCCACAGTGCTAGGGGAAAGGGACATCTGATTTTCCTTGCCCCCAAAAAATGACTCCTCCTTAACCACCCCAAACAGTAACAGATATAGTGGTAAATCCAGCCACAATTGCATCATGGAGCAGCCAAGAAGCTATTGGGAGCTTCTTTGGCTAGTCAGAAGAGGTAGGCTGAGGCAAAAACTTTGTGTTAATATAAAACAAATATTATAATTACCAAACATTGTGGTTTGTAAAAAGCCCTTTTAGCCTCTGCACCTTTGCTTTATGAGGTGAGTGGTTCTACTTAATGAGGTGAGTGGTTCTACTGCTTTTCTGCTACATGACCAGCAGAACAAAAAAAAAATCTGGTGACTAACTATAGTGTAGAGTCCATTGCTAAAGAAACTTGTGGGGCTTGAGTCACAGGAAAGACTAATGGGACATTTTTTGAAGCACTGTGAACTAGGTAAAAGGCTGTAGGTCTGCTGGGAGTGGGTAATGTAGGTAACACCTACAGGACACCCAACCTCATTTAGTTCTATGGCAGACTTGGCTAACCTGTGGCCCATGGGGCAAACTCTGGCCCACCAAGGGCTTTCAGCTGACCCACTGAGCGTTACCACAGGAGCCTGTGAGCTGGGGCCAGCCAGAGCCCTTTTAAATCTCCTGCCCTGCACACACCTGCAGGAGGGGAGTGGCCTGGCTAGCGATCTGTGTTCAAAGGCTGGATTCAGCCCATTTGACGTAGGATGGGGGAACAGAGAAGGGGTGAGGGAGCCCCTGCAGTGCCACGAGTGTGTGAAAGAGAAACCCATGTGGGTTAAGGGAAAGAAAGGACCTGTTGCACAGGGAAGGGAAGGAGTGGAGCCCTCACGAAGGAAAAGTAGAGCGGAGCTGTCTTGCAGACAAAGACAGAAAGGGAGAAGAGAGGGAGAGGAGCCCTCATGCAAGGAACGCCAAGGAGGAGCGAGACACTTACCTGGGGAAAGGAAAGACAAGGGAGGGAGCAGATCCTGCGCATGGAAAGGAAAGGGGAGGATAGACCAGAGGGAAAGGGGGTCAGTGAGTTTATGCGGTTGCATGGCACAGGAGAACCCAGGAAAGAGGTTGGAGTTGCTGAGGCTGGGAGCGGAAACCTGAAGTGAAGGATTCAGAGAGCCCACAGGGCAGGGGCCATAGAAGGAGCTGGGGACCCAACACTGCTGAAGAAGGGGAAGGGGTCAGGTAGCCCACATAGCATCAGGGAAGGAGTTGGATAGTCCATAGGGAGGGGAGCCCATGCTGCGTCAGGTGGTGAAGAGGTTGTGGAACCTAAGTGGTGTAGAGCAGGAAGAAGCAGTCAGGGAATCAGTGAGGAGTGCGAGGGGAAAGGCAGTAGTGGGGGTTCCCACCACCTGACCACACGGCTTTCTTCCCACCCCTGCCCAGCGCCCTTGCCACCCCTGTCCTTCCTACACATCCTTTTTTCCCCTGCTCCCCAGGTTCCCCCTTGCGACCCCCCCACGACCATCTCTGCCCACCCACCAACCTCCTTGTCACCTCTACCCTGCTCCCCCCCCCCGCCACTCCACATGGCCACCATTGCCCTCCCCTGCCCTGAAATATTTCCTTGAACTCCCCCCCCAACATCCTTTCCCTCTCCTGCTGTGCCCTGCCTTGCTCCACCTTGCCACCCTACCTTATCCTCCCTTGCCAGCCCTGCCCTGGTCCCCACAATTTCCTGTGCCACCACACCCTTCTTTACCCTGCCACACTCTCCTACCACCTATCCAACCTAACACATCCTGAAAAAAAAATGGTGAGCCTTTTCAAATTTTTACATGTGGTTTAATTGAAAAGTGAAAAATTATTGTATGGAGTTGTGAAAGTGGTATTTGTAAAAAGGCTGCTGTAGGTAGGATGGCTATTATATGAGCATTGTGTTTAGGTTTGAAATGCAAGTTTCTGCTTTTACAGAACCAAACTGAGTTTGTAAAGTTGTGTTTGTTTTTTGACTATTTAAATTTTATTAATAGTAAAATCAACTTCTACTATTCTTATCTATCCAAAATTTGCTCACCAGCCCTCCAAGGGAGAAAAGCTTCACAATGTGCCCCCCACACCCAGAAAGGTTGGCCACCCTTGTTTTATGATCAGTGGTAGGTGTCAGGTCTTACCCTTTGTGGGTGGTATTAAAACATACTGTGATCGCTGGCTGTAAGAACACAGCACAAGCGAAAAGCTTCCATCACTAATCCAGTCTACAGGTGTCTGATGAAGTGGGTTGGAGTCCATGAAAGCTTATGCCTGAAGAAATCTGTTAACTGGTGCCACAGGACTCTTTGTTTTTGCTGTACACAGACTAACATGGCTACGCCTCTGGAAATTCAAACCTACATGGATATCACAGTTACAAAGGGGGAACTGTGAACCCACCTGACCTATAAGATTATTGCTATTATCTTCATCTGCATAAGCCATTTGCCCATATGGAAGTATGAAGAGCTAGCAGTGATAAGGAGCCCAAATTAACTGAGTCACATGACAAGGTCTAGCCCACTTCTCACGTCTAGATTTCATCCTTTCACAGCCCCTGAAATTACATGATAAATTTAAAAACAGTCATCACTTATGGAAATGCTTCATTAACCTAAAAATCTTTTCACCTGTCATCTGGGCCCAGGGCAGTGCAAAACAAGGCCAGAATTACGCAAAGTCTTTTACAGTTCTCTTCATGTTGCCATAAATAAAAAATAACTGAAGAGAAGATACTGGATGAGCAGCACTGAGATGTAATGTTCACATATCGCTCATTGTACTGAACCTTAGGAGGAGGAGGCTGTGAATACAGAATTATAAAACAAGAGCAATAAGTTACAAATGCGGGCATATAGAGACAAACATCAATAAATACTGTTTTATGACAATCCCAGCCTCCTACTTCTCAAACATATTTCTAACTCAATGCTGTCAGCAATGCCATGAACAAACAAATCCATGGCCTATCCAAGCCTCGAACAGTGTGCAGTTTGGGCGATCATGTCTCAAATATTAAAATTGGAAGAGGTGCAGAGAATGGCAACCAAAATGATGGAATGGTTCCATATGAGGAGAGATTGAAAAGACAGCCTGCTCAGTTTAGAAAAAAGATAACTCAGGGGACTCATGGATGATTTGGAGAAAAAGTGTCATCTAAGCATTCACATACCACAAAACTGGGGGTGAGGGGAGCAGGTTTTCTCACTTAATGGCAATGGATAGGTGTCAAATTTAAACCAAACAAAAATAATCTTCACACAACACATAGTCAACCCATGGAACTCATTGCCATTAAATGCCGTGAAGAACAAAAATTATAACTGAAGTAAAAAATAATCAGATAAGATCGTGGAAGATAGGTGCATGAATGGCTATTAGCTAAGGTGGGCTGCAATATAGTCTTGTGCCTCAGGTATCTCTTAATATCCAACTGCCAAACGATGGGACTAGATTATAATGGATCAGTCAATATTGGGCTGGATCAGTCAAAACTGCCCTTTGCTCTTAATTTCCTTTGGAGCATTGGCACTGAGCACTGTCTGAGACAGGACACTGGGCTACATTGACCATTGGTTTAAGGCAGTATGGCTGTTCTAGTGCGTTAACAAAAACCACTTAGATTCTGAGTTGTCAAACTGGGGAAGGGGGATTTGTGACTTCTCAGGGTGTCATGATGCTATTGGGGGGGGTAGGAGAATCATGAGCTCTCAGTCCCATATATGCCTGTAAAGGTTTTTTGGGGGGGAAGTTATCACAGCCTGAAATATTTTCAAATGGGAATCCCCTCAGAAAAAGGTTCAGACCCCTTCCTTTAGATGCATAAAGCAGTATTTTGTTCTACTAGAAGCCTCAGCACTCCATTCTTTGTCAGATTCTCCTTCACCTGACCTGAATTTTCAGTAGCTGATGGATCTTAACAAGGAGCTTTGTTAGTTTTCAGCCCTGATTGCATTGTATAATAGCTGTGCAGACTTTAATGTAACACCAGTCAAGTTTCATGAGAACTCTGCTGCATCATAAGGTAAGGCTGATGACTCCACTGACTAGACACATTCTCAACTCTAGAGGTCTTCACGGCTATGTTCACACAGGGCAGGCTTGTTTCGAAACAACACATTTCGAAACAAGCTGTTTCGAAATAATATGTTATTTCGAAACAACTTATTTCGCTGGACAAAAACCATGTCCGCGAAATAACGGAGTGAAATAGCAGGCCCACAGTGTGGACCTGCTATTTCACTTGGAGAGGGGACTGCAGGCACCCACAGGGTGCAGTGCAGAGGGGCACTGCATTCCATGGGTGCCTGCAGAGGGCTGCAGGCACCGGCGGAGTCAGGCGCAGGGCTGTACCTCACTCCGCCAGTACCTGCAAGGGACTGCAGGCACCGCGCCTCACCTGGCGGGTGCCTGCA